>LPNX010369675.1:0-37961 GCA_001517045.1 Pseudotsuga menziesii | reverse complement strand
TATACACCAAGCCATGAATGAAAGCATACTCCCAAGAGTAGTGATGCAAAGATGTTGAGAAGCACTTACACAGTCCTACAAAATTTGGCGCCAAACTAGTTGGTTGTGTTGTGTCTCCACAGTGTTTTAAACCATGAATCAAAATTCAACTTGCACATTGTTTACACTAAATGCGTACATTGGATTTTCAATAGATTTATAACCAAATATTCATAAATTTAACAAGAATTCAAATGGATGTAGACAAAAATCATAGATAAACTAACTGATTTACAATGAAATCATCAAAACACAACACTATCAATTCATGAGACAAAGACAAATTAGGGTTCCTTCCTTCAGAAATTTACAATATAAAAGAGGTTTTAATTCATTTGGTGAATCTCTTTTCTACAACTAACCCTTAATGTCTACTTGCTAACCCTTGCTAACTCTGCTAATTTTACCAACCCCTGCTCTTTTGCTAACTCTACAAAGCCTTCTTTAAATACAAACTTTATTTGGTTGCTCACATCCACTAATTCTGGATCGAGTCATTTAGTAAATCTAGACCCTATGATTTCTGCTAAAAAAACCTTATTAAGCCTACCAGCTGTTACATTGTTAGGATTCGAGATCCGTAACAAACTTATTCAATCTTATTTAAGTACAATAAAGTAAATTTAAGAGCACCCACTCTCTTTAAATAGTCATGCCGCCCCTACTGGATCTACAACTCCTGTAGTTGATCACTCACAAGCAGAACTCACTAAGGTTGGTTTCTCTCTCAACATCTTTTTTGTTTGAGTATAAGATCCCTTGGTCTGTCCTTTGTTGGTAATCTCTATCTTCTTCCTATTACTGCACATTGCCCTTTACAATGAGTATTCCATTACTTCCAGTTTGACATTTTATATTATCTTTGAAAAAGGGTTTATTGAATTCTAGTCAAATAATGGCTAGGAAAGTTCACAGCAGTGCCACAAATTTATTTGCAATGAAGTTAAATCAATTCCATTTATGATTGTGGACCTAAGTTACACGATATGAGGAAACAAGTATGTGTTTCCAAAACCGAAACACACTGGAAACGTGACCACTCATTTATAAATAGCACATTATATTGGAACTTTGAAAGAAAGGATTATGAATAAATGAGGTGCAAGAACATTTTAATGACAAGCAAAGTTTCACCATCGCTTATACTGGGATCCTCACCATTAGTATCACCCTCTGCCTCCTCATCTAGCCTTTGGCTCTACCTCAATCCTCCAGGGACATCGATTAACACCATTCAATTTTGATGAAACTACCTAATACAAGCCTTAAAATATCTTAGAAAAAGCTCATGCCTAATCAATGATTTTGGCTTGATTGAAGGGTACATTTTTGCTAAGGACATGATAGAGGAATTCAACAATCAATGGCACCAACATCGGGCGACATAAAGGGCTTGGTGCTCTTGATTAAATTCCAATCCCATTCCTTGATAGAGGATAGAATCCAATCAAATGACTGTATTCTTGCCAATCCTGAAATCCTTTAAACTGTTAAGTCTGTTGAATTTTGAATGGAGTATGAAATTCTAATTTCTCCATATGAAGTCTGATGAGGTTAGAAACTTTCTCAAACATACTGGAACAATTAGTGGTAATGTTAAAAATTTAAGTAAAAGGATAGAAAAGGAAAGATAGAGGAAATTTCAACTTTTACCAGCATTTTTGGTCAAGTCTAGTAAAACATCGAGTCAAACCAAGTCAAAATAGGTAGATGTAGAGAAGAAAACATGTTGTATGGACATTGGTATGGCATGGAAATTCTTTTCCAGCTATAGAAACATGTTTCCATTGGACCTGTCTTTATGGATGTTAGTGGTAATTGGTAACACATTTCTAGTCTCTACCACACATTTATGTACCAAAATGTTCATGGCACGACACCTATTCTGGTCTTTCCGACAACTTAGCCATGGACTCTAGTGCCATGGAAAATCCATTTGGTTGAAAGGAACCTTCTTTCTATTTAATAACAAGGACAAACAACTATATCTTCTACACAATTGTATTAGTGACCAGTGCCTTTCAATCAATCACTTCTATGAATGAAGAAGACATACTAAGTTGATTTAGTGCTTATAGATGCAAATGTAAATGATATCGACTCAATGTATTCAATTCAAGATATATGGAATTAGTAGCAAGGTCATCCAATAGCACTTTATCATACAAGAGATCATTACCTGTGTAACCATATACAATTCAATTACAGTATTTAACCAACCAATTACCTTCCATTCATGTATGAGGACTCATATAAATATAGTAGAAATAATACAGTATGACAATTCTAATTATGACAATTTCATAGCAGCAGTGAAGGTTACCAATGTAAGGTGTATAAGAGTTTTAGTTTTTCATTCAATGTAAACGACACCACTCCAAGCCTTGAACACTATTCTTAGCAATATAGGACAACCACCAAATGTATGTTCCAGACTTGTAGCTATGCAAATAATTTAAATTTTCAGACTGTATTTACCTCTCTTAAACAATATCACCATCAAACTAATAGTTAACCTTTGATTCAGTTCGGTGTTTATTGTGGTTGCAGGTAAGGAGGGCTGTCAAAGTTTGACCGTTTGCAATTTATTGCAGAATGTAGGAAGCAGTAGAAGTGTGTTGATATAGGGTTGTTATAGCCTTATTTTTGAAATGGTTTCTGAAATGGTAACAACCAACATAGATTCCTCTCAAATAGAATACATGGTGGCCCTTTAAAGAAAAAACATGGCATGGAGTTATCTTGGCACCTAAGAGAATTGGGATTTCGAGTCCACAGAGCACCAGTTATTGTATTATAATTAACACAATAGCCACTTACATATCCTATTAAAAACATTCACAGTCTAGCTTTGAATTGTCAATTCATGGGAATTTTGACATGATTCCCAAAAGGAATGAACAAAACTAGAAAAAAACCTACATTTTGCAGACATGCCAACTAGATAAATACCCACAAAATTATATGAATCACATCCATATTTTATGGCGCGGATATGAACTTGCTTAACCTGATCATAAGCCGTGATGTTTGCACAAATCAGAAGCACCATCGAGAAAGTAAAATCATTCGGCCTCATCCCCATCATCAACACTTTCCAACGCATCTTGAGAGCCTCTTCATCTTTCCCATTCAAAGCATACCCTGCAATTATATAGCTTTACAAAACCACCACATTCCATTCAGGCATATTGTCAAAATATCTCACAACAAGAAAACACAGGCATGGCAGCATTAAAATATCTCATTCCCTTCTTCCTTTTCCTCGATAACTATTGGTTTTGTTTCTCACATTGAATTTCCCAAGTTCACTTGGACAACTCGTGCTTCATGCTTACAAGGATATTTGATCCATTTCATATCCACCACATCCACAACAACGAAAAAAACCACGAATAAAATAAAAACACAATAGGTAATCAAGAAAAACATAAAAGGAAACAAACTTGAAGGTCTAAACATTGCATTTATTCCTTTTTGAAGTAATGTATGACCACAATAATATGATGGTTCCTACCAATTGGAATTGGGTTAGAGTCTATATAATACACCCCCCACTTTGTGAAGGGATTAACGGTGATAATAGGGAGTAGTGGGGAAGGATGCAAGCACATTTTTCGAGAGAACACCTGGCAAGGGAGACATATCTTGACCACATTAACACAATATTTAAAGATTGAAGGACAATAATAACCCTCTCTTAATATATTTTGAGCTACAGGAATACCATATAAATGACCACCACATGACCCAACATGATAGTCATTAAGAATGACCTCAGCCTCCTCGTGAGTAAAAAAAGGAAGCAATATAGAGTCCACCCCACGATGACACAAAGTGTCACTGATGATGAGGTAGTTATCCAAATTATGATTTAACCATCATCACTCATCCCTCGAGGGATGTGGATGGGTCTTAAAATTCTATAGATAGATGATTACATTGCCATACCAAGGGTCTGTAGACGAGATGAGGAAATTATGCTAATACAAAAATGAGTTTTCATGAATCATGTTTTTATCCTGCCTAGGGATATTTGACATCATCTCTATGAAGAACAAATACTTCTTCAATTTTTTCGAAACAAAATAAAGGTAAAATTATTGTAAGATGACAATCCATCATTATATTTTCCCCTATCAGTCACTTGGTTAGGACGAATTGAAATGGACTGATATGATCTATGACCATGGTCTGGCGAGGTAAGATGTAGTGTCTCAATCGTTGAGCTGCATGAATAGTCGCTAAGTCCAACTTCTCAACATGAGTATATCGAAGTTCTGCATTGATGAGATTTTGGCTAAGATAATAAATCACATTCTCATGGAGCTCGTCATCCTCTTGAACCAGAACCATACCAATAGTCTCTTGAGACGCAACCACATACAACAAGAAATATCTACCATAATCTAGTGGACTAAGCATAGGGGTCGATTTCAAGGATTTCTTAATAGCATCGAAGGACTCCTGAGCTCACTCATCCCATAGGAATGGCGTATCCTTCTTCAATAAGTGCATAAAATATTTTGTCAAATTGGTATAATTTATGACAAATCGATGCAAGAAATTATCCATCCCTTGGAGACTCTGAAGATATCCAATTGTACTATGGGGAGGTAATATAAGTATTGCCTCTACCTTCAGTGGAAAGACCCTAATCCCCTTTTTTGATACAATGAATCCCAATGATCGACTAATCCTAACACAAAATATGCACTTCTCGGGGTTCAAATGAATTTGATAATGATGACATATTTCAAAGACCAAACGAAGGTGTGCTGGATGATCCATTCTTAGATGAGAGTGAGAAGTGAGGTTGTCCAGATAATACACTTAAGGTCGTGAAAGGAAAATCTAATCACCCACTAAAAAGTAGCTCGATCACTTTTCAGGATGAAATGCATTTTCTGGTATGGAAAAGTACCCCGATGACATATAAATGTGATATTATGTTGATCCTCGGGTTTAATTTGGATCTAATTATATCTCGAAAAACCATCTATAAATGAAAATACCTCTCGTCTCACATATTCATCTAAAATATGATCAATAAATGGTGTGGGGAAGTTATATTTACGATGGGCCCTATTCAGAATCTAAAATCAGTACACACAGATGGTCTCCTACTTCTTATACATAGGAATGGGATTATATACCCATTCAAGAAAGGGAGCTGGGTAGATGAATCCATCCTTGAGAAACTTCTCTACCTCAACCTTGATGGCAGGCGCTTTACGGGGATTCACAACACGTAAACATTGTAAAACAGCTTTAGAATTTGGATACATTTTTATTTCATGGTCAACGATATGGGAATCAATCCCTGGAATTTATTCATACAACCAAATGAATACATCATGAAATTCCTTAAATAGCTTGGTCTATGTTTGAATTTATTCAGGTGAACAATCAACATCGATATAGACATTTTCTATCTTACTTAGGGTTCGATAAATGTTGATCGAAATAGTTGGTGATATGTTCTCCATGCACGGGGGCTTTAGTTGTTGACCAATATCCTATCACGTTAGTTCGTATTGTGGGTTTTAAAATTATTAAAAATTGAACCAATAGATTGCAGGTATTGGGGGGATGAGGGGTTTAAGGTGTGCGTGGATAGGTTGGTTTAAAAGGATTGAGGTATAAAAAGGGGTGGAGAGGAGGTTTTAAGTATTGGGAGGGGGTTTCAACAAAAATAGTTTGGGTCAATATCTTTGGAAATTAAGGGTATTCTTTAATATCCCACGATCGTACGTGCTATGTGAGATGTTCACTAAGTGAAGTCCCTATGTCTCCATGTTAATTTAGGAATATATACCATGATTTCCTCATGGGATCACGGTATGGCCAACTTTCTCACTTAAGGTTTTCTAAAACTCGTCATGCTCAACCTGTGCGAGCTCCAAAAGAAAGTAGGAACAATGATGCATCTCTTCCTAGGGCTATTTCAGATCGGTAATGGACTTGATAATAGCTTCATATAAGGAAAATTTTCATTGAGGAAGTCATGTCAGCATGATAGAACTTCCACCCAAGCGAGTGTCACCAAGTGATCCTCAAGTCTCCCTTCACCAAAGGGGAAGGATCAGGGCTTCCAGTGATATTGAATATGGCTTGGTAAGTGATCTACGCCATAGACAATGACATTTATGTGTCGGTAGGTGCTGGAAATTTATCTGAATTACTCAAAGAAGGTAGAGTCCAAGGATTGCTCAAATAGGTGGTACAAAACAAGTCTGGACTCAATAGTGATGGAACACCACCATGTGTAGAATAAATAGCTATAATTGGTGCAAAAAATTAAAGGTTCCCATTAACAAAGGATATATTTTGAGACCAATGTTCTCAATTGTCGGCTGAAAATTATCAATTATTGGGATAGTGGGACCCAGTGATGCGGAGGAACCAGAATTATCAAACAAAAATTGACCGATTGTTATGATTATGTCTTTGTATGGTAAATGCACAACAAAAAATATTGATGACATGATCTCTTTCATGGAAAAAATCTAGTTCTGACCCGGTAACAAATTTTAATCAAGGGATGCATCAACCACCTCAACCTTGACCGAAACGGTCTTCCCCCCTAACTAAAAATGAATGGAAGGAATAATCCCATGTGGTATAAAGGAATTTCCATAAAAGGATGTCAAAAAATTCATGGATTTATCCAACATGGGGGAGCCAAGGCCTTTCCAATAGGAAAGAGACATCACATAGGTCGTAGCACCTGCATCAATAAATGTACGTTTAATGGCGTTGTTCAAACAATCCACATGGACTTGAAAAGCCACATGGTAAGGAAAGCAAGGTTGGACACCATTAGTCTCAAACCTGACAACACTAGGGTCGTCCGGTTCAGTAGCCCCTAAAGCAACTAACAACGCTTTCCTCTACGAGGGACAAGTCTGAAGCACATCTAAAGCCAACATTACACAAGGGGTATAAACTAAATCCTCAATGATAGAATAGTGTTGGGAGGCTTGGGAATTGCGATTGTTCCCCGAACAAGGAAAGTGTGGTATAGTCTCATGCTTTCCAATCTGCAAAGCAATCTTCAGGGGCAGAGGCTCTTTACGTGTGGTTGGTTGTGACGAACCATAATCACATGAATGGGTCACAACATGAAAAAATGACATCATATTGATAGAACCATGACCAATTTTCATTACACGAGGGTTTTGACTCCCACTAGCACCACTTGTAGTGTCTAGAGTCCTCTAAGTCATGTTTTGATTATGTGGAAAGGGATTAATCAACACAACTAGGCTCTGTAAGATGAAATTTGAGGCATCCTTGAATCTGGGGCATAAGTACATAATATGGTATCCTCCACAACGATTACATGAAAAATTGAGATTGCATTTAGTCGTCTTTCCTCCCCAATCATTTTCATCATTATTTTCATAATTAATATTCTCCTTTTTATTCCCACCCTTCTTATTGTTCCTCCCCTTTTTCCTATTATGTATGGGTTGTTGGTTACCCTTTTGGTTATATGATTGTACAGAATGTGCATCCGTCGATTGGGTGGGGTTGGATTAAGATGAAACTTATTCGACCGCAGATTGTTTAAGTGACAAATTATGGATTTGATATGTGACCTGGCCCATGACTTTCACACTTGTAGAGCCGACGATGGTATCAACATGTGGCCCGGGTTTAAACTTGGTATTAAGATTTGACCTCAGAGATTCAAGGATAATATCATAAAGGAGTTTATACTAAGCATAAATTAAGTCTAACTGTTGAGCTTTAAAAATGGCATATTCCTTGG
Organism: Pseudotsuga menziesii; assembly: GCA_001517045.1. NCBI lineage: Eukaryota > Viridiplantae > Streptophyta > Pinopsida > Pinales > Pinaceae > Pseudotsuga > Pseudotsuga menziesii. The sequence goes on along the minus strand of LPNX010369675.1, from coordinate 30,145 downwards.
TTACCACTACAGACGTTGAGACATCCTTCACAATATAAGGAAGTAAGGACTCAAGGAACCATTCCAATAAGAATCCTGGTGAAATTTTGGCCTTAATCAATCACTTTCTTCTACAAAACTAGGTGAATTCATGGAGATGGGTTACACTTTTTGGCAAGGTGATTTTGAAAAAAACACAAAAATGTACCTCGATCGAGTAGTTTTTAAACCCTCAATCGATGTCTTAACACCTCGATCGAGGGTTTAAAAAACGCTCGATTGAGGTTTTCTTGAACCCTCGATTAAGGTTTTAAGACCTCGACAAAGGTTTTTATAGAAGCTCGATCGAGGGTTTAAGAAGACAGCTTGATCAAGCATCTCTAATCATTATAACTATAAATAGGAAACAAACCCATGATTTAATTCACTGTGTTTGTTGCATAGAAATTTAGCGAAAGAATATTAGAGATGGGTTATAGATATAATAGATGTTTATAGATGAAAAGGGTCGTTTATATTCATTTGTTGATATGGGTCATAGATTAATTGGAGTAATATATATGATTGATCACATCTATAACTCCAATTACTTCACGACTAATATTTACACATAAAATCTAGAGGAAGTGGTAGTAGTAATGCTTTTACTTGTTTCTTCTTCAAGGTATGTACTATTACCCACTAGTATCATTCTTATAGTTGAAATTATGTTTTATTAAATTTTATTATCATATAATTCTATGTTTGATTTTAATTTAATTTGAAGACCTTGTTCCCATGAACAATACGAGATTACGAATATGGGCACTCGAATATTTTTTTAGTTAAAGTTTTGAAAAGCTCGATTGAGCTTCTAACTCGATCAATATTTTCTCTAACCGCACATAAACATTCAATAGAAGTATTTAAAAACATGTGTAAAATCTTGATCTATGGTTTTAGAGACCTTGATCGAACTCATAGCTTGATCTTGACATTGTATTTCCATATGCATCATGTAAAGTTTCATTTAATGAAGTCTTCCAAAAGATGCTTGGACACCTTGTATTTTGAACCCCCATTTGAATTCATGTCATTGAACATTTTCAATTCTCGTGAAAATGGGAATTAGTACCATGTTTAGTTTCCATAATTTTTGTTTTTTGGATCCCACAGTCGCCATAACAACTTTTCCTTTATTTATTTTCCTCCACTCTTAGCATTATGAAACACCAAAACAATTAGTCATGTGTTATTGATGTAAATTCTAATGTCATTCAATAATTTACTCGCAATATTAACTGCAAATGTGTGGCACAATAACAATTTTGAAGAGTAAACAATGGAAATTGATATAAACCAAGGGAATGAGGTCATATTTTTTTTTCATGCTCACATTTTCATCTCTCTAAAGGTACTTAGTTTGTTGATTCATAATTATTTGATTATAACATTTGTAATGGCCTATTACAAGAAGCCCCTTGTAAAAACTGCCATGGGGCCAAGGGTTTGGGAAATGGATTGTTGAAATCTTTTTAATGTTCATTAAACTACTTCTCCATAACACAAAATAGGGATGGAATGGAGCAGCAGTGGGGGGGTGGGAATTGAGGATCAGAATTAGAGTTACAGAAATGTAGTGAAAGGTTTTAAATACTAAAAATATTTTACTCCATATACAATTTTTCATTTTAAAAAACTACAATTATGTGATATGACTTTGAAAACACTAATTTTTATCTTAATCGTCCTATTCTATTCCGCACTGGGATCTAGGCTTTAAATATCTGTTGTAAATATCTACATCATAGGTAAATCGTAGTCCTGAGAATCCAGGTTGAGTGGATACAACTCGCCTAAGTTCAACTCATTAACTGAATTAAATGCATCATTTCTCTCCTTGGTTCAATGCAAAAAGAAACATATGACTTAAGTTGATCCCAAGGTGATTCCCTCTAGTATTACAAGTTACAGAAATGGTCTATTCCTCTACATATTTAGTTGGAAGTCAATGAATGGCTGTCGTATTTTTAAATTTTGTAGTATTTGATACTTCTGAAATTGTATTTCCAACAAGAAAATAGTTTCCCTTCTAATGTTATGCCAACCCCTTTGTTAAAGCAACATCATCTTAAGAAACGTCTGCAGATCTAGGCATTAATTCTACAAGTTTGTTATCCTCGTATACGAATCAACAACTCTTAATATCTAGTTCTACATGAAAATTTAAGCATCATCATCATCATTTTTGTTCTTATGAAAATGCATATTAGATGTCCTTTCAAAAGAAAATAGGCATCTTATCAAAACTGCAGGATAGTTTTGAGTTCAAAGAGATGCATCTTCTGTTATCTAATAACGACTCTAGATATGCTCTTGTCAATAATGTTAATAGAAACCAATATGTCTTGCCTTGAACCTATTGAGGGAAACTAGGATAACTTCCATCACCTCATCGAGTTAATTCTCTATGCCCAAACTTGTCATTAGTAGCTCGAAAGTAGTGTTTAGATGAGGTCTTCCTTGATAAATAGAAGGATTTGTTTGAATCTATATTTAGGTGCAGGAAAACATTAGTTTCAAGCAATTGTATACACATTGGATATATTTCTGATAGGAATCAAATGATGTTGAAATTCCTTACCTCCATTCTCTTAGTTCGGTCCTTGAACCCCATTTCTAAAATGTCCCGCATGGGCATAATCTTCTAGATATGGATTATGGTAGTTAGTGTCCACAAGATGTAGAAAACCAGGGGGCTAGGATTTAACTCCTCATTTTTTTGTATTAAATATAAATGTGGTGAGCGTGCATATAAAACCTTGCTAGTCATGTACATAGATTTTTTTCGAGTATTTAACAGTAGCTCGATCGAGAGTTTATTAGACCCTCAATTGAGGGTTTAATAAACCATTGATCAAGATTCAGTTAAAACCTCGCTCGAGGGATTTGAATACCCCGATCGAGGGCCTAAAAAACTGAAAATTAGACCTCTTACAGGAAAATCAATGTTTCTCTGTGTCTTCTAGGGGTGTAAACCCTGCCATTCATGGCACATAAATGAGAGGAGTTCATACCGATAGATTCATTGCCGAATCCTGTATCCATTGAGGTATCATGCATGCATTTGGGCATTCATATTTTTTTCACTTCAAATACTTTACAATAACTTTGAAGCAGCTCAAAGAAAAATCCGCAGGGTAAAAAATAAACATCCAAAAATTTCTTAAAAATGCACAACCCACACATCGACACGTCCTCTTCAAAAGGGTATCTTTGGTTTTTCAATTTTTGAAAACAGTGAAAAAAAGATGGGATTGACACACGTGTATAAAATGATGCTGAAATCAAAGGTCACTTTCGAAAAATAATAAATAATTGTATATTATGAAATAAATTAACAAAAAATATGTAGACCACAGTGCATTTTATGTAGATCATGCTCATATATATCTTCTTTTTAAATTATTAATGTAATACTGAATTATTGGGGTGGGACACGAGCCACTTATTAACTTCTTCAAATTTTTAACGTCACACAACTCATTAAATGCAAAATTTAACACATTAAATGACATCGGTATATTTTAAAAAATATCATTGGGAAGCCAACACAATATTCTACAATTTTTTTTACTACAAGTCGAAATTCACATGGCATATATGTGTTTCGTGGGATTCTATCTAGCACATGAGTAACAAATCAGGTTTTCATTGCCAAATTTGGCCAAAAAGTGTTACTTTTCATGTCCCAAATTTTGCATTGGGTCACAATGGCCTAATCTCATTTTCCATATGCATGAGAGTTTGTCAATTGATGCAAGGGTCAAATAATTGCCAAGGAGGAAAATTACTCATTTCCTGGGTTGGGGGTGGAAGCTTTGGGATTTGGAATAAGGGGGACAATAAATGATGTTTGAATATTATAATGGAATAAATATTAAATAAAGGAGATAAATAAAAAAATACAAGGGAAACTCAAAGTGGAAATTGATCATGAAGACACATGGAGGATGTGGGACCCACACAAGCTAGAATTTCTATGCCACATGGCATCATTCTCTTGTCATTTTGAATCCATAAGAAGCTCAAGGGTATTGGGATGAGTTTTAAGGTGAATATACTTGGCATGAATTAATGAATCTTGAATTGGAGTGGAAGAGTAACTCCCATGGAAGAGGAAGAGACATTTTAGAGCTAGTGAGACACTCGGACTAGATTCCCTAGCCCTATGAAAACAATGATGAAGATGCTATGACACCTATGACAAAAATCAGATATGAGGGCTTAAATATGACATATATTACATGTTAGGGGTAAATATAGATCTAATAGGGTGCTCAAGGGAGTTATGGCAGCTAAGATGCTTCCACATGTGATTTTGTGAAAGTGGGAGACTAGGAATTGTTGTACATTAAGTGGAATTCTTTGGAATCTCTTCCCAACTAGAGTTGGAATGCATCTCTTGGAAGAAATTCGACCCATATAGAGCTTGAAAAATTTATAAATTTCAAGAACAAATAATGAAGGAATATTTTTATCATTTGAGAAATTTTCATTTGTGAATTGAGAGAGCTAGAGGATGACTAGTTTCTTTCCTTAGCCAATTTCGAGGATGAAAGATTCCCATCCAAGTTGGTGTTTGGAGAGTCCATTCAGGTATTTCATGGATATTTAATGGAGTTTTTGTTTTCAGGTTTAATCTACAGGGAAGCTCGTGGTTTCTTCTAGTGCATCCCATTCTCTCAACCATTTCCTGTTTTTATTGCATATTCTTGCTCATGGAGGGATAGCGCTTTGGGTGATCTATTGTAATCTTTGGGAGAGATTATCATGGTCCATTAATGATTTTATTAATATTAATATAATTTTTTATTCATCTTCAGAAACTCTCAGGTCGAAATACCAAATGGTTGTATGTAAAAGTGATTATTAATGAGCAAACAATGACCATTTCCCCACTATAGTGATGTATGCCATTGAATGCTGAGGATTTCGAGCTTATAATTGTGCATTTATGATTGTATTAATATTAATATACTACTTTATTAATTCTCAGAAAGTATTAGGTAGAAATATCAAAGGGTTGTATGTAAAAGTGACTATTAATGAGCAACCAATGACCATTTCCCCTATTGATGTATGTCATGGTAATGCTGATTATTTCGAATGGAAGAATGTATATATGATATATTTATGATGAAGGGAATTATATTTATGATTATTACAAGTTTAATTTTCAGCACCTAAGCATTTGAGGTCATTTTACTCAGTTTAAATGCATTTGGAGAAGATTTGGTGCCATTTCCCCAAGGGCAGAATTAGTGATTTTGTAGTTGTTTGGGAGATGGTCATAACAGCCTATTTAAAATAAATAATTATGCATATGATACCTTAACAATTTACCTTAAACATCCTCTTCCTATTTTCATAAATAATTATGCATATGATACTTTGAATTCATTAAGGTACAATCAACAATCCACAAGTTTAGAGGAGCATGTAATGAGAAAAAATCATCCTACTTGTGAAAAGAGCAAAGATTTATCCTGCACTATAACTGAGGAAGTTATAAACAATTTTATGGAAATCACATGGAATATGTGGAATAAATTTTGTCCTAAAGGAGATGAAAAGACCATAGATACACCATTAAAGGAGGAAATAGAGAATCATGAAGTGGTGCATCAATTATCTCAAGGTGATTGCAAAGAAGAACATAAAGAGGAAGGTGAAGAGAAGCTTAGAATCCTTGCTGATGGGAGTTGTGAAAATCAAAGAGAATCTATTGATGGGTGCTCACAAGTATATGCTGGTGACATAGATATCATATTTAAAAATGATTTTGCAAGCCAAATTTCTCATGAGCATAAATATGAAGAGATTGTAGCAGCTAATGAAGAACCAAGGTCAACTTCCCCATCACCCCTTGAGCTTCAAGAGGTTTATCAAAGCAATAAGGAAGAAGATGAGGAGGTTCATTTGAAAGAGCCTAATTTTATTGAAGGGTCCTTAAATACGAATGATAATAAGATCCAAGAGTCCCTTAGAATACTCCACGACACTCAAGCATTAGTGTCAAATTCTTGTTGGAGAGCTACTTGATTGGGGAAAACATCCTTCCTTGAAGAAATGGAGAAGATTCAAAACGCAATGTGACACATTAGAGGTAATTTAATGTCATTGATTTTTGATAGAAGCCATTTTTTTTAGCTTAATGAATTGTTGCATGATGCATACTTGAAGAATAATTAGGATAATCATACTCTCACAATTCAAAATGAACAACTTCTTGAAGATTTGCAAAATACTTGTTTTTCCTCCTATGTTTTAGATTTTCAAATGGTAGATTGTTTGGAGGATTCTCATGACATGGTGGATCATGAGAAATGTGTAAATTTGAATGTGCTTGATGTGTTTTAATATGAATTGGAAGATATCCAAACAATTTATGTGGTGGAAGAGTAACTTAAATTGTCTCATAATGAAGGTTATGCAATTTTTAAAGAAGGGCATGATTCCTCTACATTGGAACTAGTCTGTGACAAAGGTTTCACACTTTTTAAGGAGATGAATGATACTACCCATATGGATCCTTCCCATGATGAAAATTATACACTTTTTGATGATTTGGGTGATTTAGTTCATTCTCCTAGGTCCTACAATTCCATGATTTAGTTCATGATGTTTGGAATAATTCATACAAGAAAATGGGATCCCGAAATTCTCTTTCCTAATGGTATGGTTTGGAGAGCACTCTTAATTGTTGGAGTGCAATACAAGCAATGGGACCCTAGGATAGTTTTTAGTCCCATTTGATTTCATTTTTTTGGGGAAACAATCAGTATGGGAGATGGATTCCCCAATTAATAAAGTGATTTTAATCAGAGCAGTGCATAAGCAAGCATGGTGGTTCCTCTCTAAAATATTCATGGAATCTTGAAGACTCAAATTTGGGTAGCTTAGTCGCAACTTCGAAGGATCATACAGAAAGTAGGTTCTTCAACACCCATGTTTGAAATTTCTTGAGGACAAGCAATATTGGGAAGGGAGGATTTGTCATTTTCCAAATTTTGCATTGGTTCACAATGTCCTAATCACATTTTCCATATTCATGATAGTTTGTCAAATTGATGCTAAGGGTAAAATAATTTCCAAGGAGGAAAATTACTAGTTTCCTAGGTTGGGGGTGGAAGCTTTGGGATTTGGAATAAGGGGGACAATAAATGATGTTTGAATATTAGAATGGAGCTAGTGAGACAATTGGACTAGATTCCCTAGATCTATGACAAAAATGATGAAGATGCTATGAAACCTATGACAAAAATTAGATATGAAGGCTAACATTTGACATATATGACATGTCAGGGATAAAACTATCCCCAAGAGGGCTCTCAAGGGATTTAGGGAAGCTAATATGCTTCCACATGTGGATTTGGTAGAAGTGGGAGACTAGGAATTGTTGTACAAGTGGCATTCTTTGGAATCTCTTCCCAACTAGAGTTGGAATGAGTCTCTTGGAAGGAATTCGACCCATAGAGATATTGGAAACTTTATAAATTTCAAGAAAAAAAATGAAGGAAGATTTTGATCATCTAAAAAATTTTCATTTGTGAATTGAGAGAGCTAGTGGATAACTAGTTTCTTTTCTTAGCTAATTTCGAGGGTGAATGGTTCCCATACACATTGGTGTTTGGAGAGGAAATTAAGATATTTTATGGAGCTTTAATGCAGTTTGTATTTTAAGGTGTAATATATAGGGAATCTCATGGTTTCTTCTAGGGCAGCCCATTCTCTCAACTATTTCATGTTTTTATTGCATATTCTTGCTCTTGGAGAGACTGCACTTTGGGTGATCTATTGTACCCTTTGGGATAGATTATCATGGTCCATTCCTGATTGTACAAAGATTAATATAATATGTTATTCATATTCATAAATTATCAGGTCTAAATACCAAACAGTTGTATATAAAAGTGATTATTAATAAGCAAACAATGACCATTTCCACACTATATTTGTGTATGCCATTGAATGCTAAGGATTTAGAGCTTCTAATGGTTCATTTATGATTGTAATAAGTTTAATATGATATTTTATTCATTATTAGAAATTATCACGTCTAAATATCAAAGGTTTGTATGTAAAAGTGACTATTAATGAGTAAATAATGACCATTTCCCCACTATATTGATGTATGCCATGGTAATGCTGATTATTTCGAATGGAAGAATGTCTCTTTGATATATTTATGATTAATGGACTTTAATTTATGATTATTTCAAGTTTCATGTTCAGAAACTAATCATTTTAGGTCATTTGACTCAGTTTAATTGCATTTGGAGAAGACTTGGTGCCATTTCCCCAAGGGTTGAATTAGTGATTTTGTAGTTGTTCGAGAGAGGGTCATAACATCCTGTATAAAATGAATAATGATGCATATTAGACCTTAATAATGTACTTAAACATCCTATACCTATTTTAATAAATTTGAGTGGGTTTGGGAGCATTTAAGAAGCCATTTCCTGCATTTGCCCAGGGGCAATTGGAACCCCAATTTGCTAGTAAAAACTCCCACCTTGGCCAGAATATTAAAAAAAATTGAAGAATATTTTGAAGGGTCATAAATAGTCCCTAAACATCATATTCAAGTATTAATATCATTCACATACCTTCTCAGAATATTTTGTAGCATTTGGGTCAATTTGGAGACCTAGACATCAAAACTAGTCAAAGGTCGAAATAGGGAAAAAGTGAAAACTTGGTCATTTTAATAAATTTAGAAAAAGAGACATTATAGTGGTATCAGAGCATGATATTTGCACCTTATGTGGTCTTATATTTACGAGGACAATAATTTAGGGACTGCCATTAAATATCGAAACCCAAAAGTTCTTTTGTTGAAGAGGAAACTATGGCTAGGGATGAAAAGGGAACCGCATATGATGGTGAGAAGAATATAAAAATCATGAAACCTATAGTTGAAGAAATGACCAAGAATATTATGAAAGGATTCAAATTGTTGGCTATCCAAATTTGGAGAAAATATATTGATCTTAATAAAACCAAGGAGAAAAAGTGAAAAAATGGTCATTGAATAAATTTTCTTAAAAAGGGAAATCACGTTATCCACCTTCATAGAATCACCCCACTCTCAGATATGGTTGGAAATATGGGTGGATTTGTCTTGTTGAAATATAAACAAGATTTTGGTATTGAAATCGTAGTGAATCAACAACTGAATGTGATTAAGGAAGACCATGTCCAAGTCAATAAAGGTCTGGTATGTGCCCCCAATAAACTCTATATACCATTTCATGACTGATCCCTTGAGGGTGCGTTGAAATAGTCGCAATGAAACAGAATCATGATTCAATTAATTCAAAGAGAACCATAGATGAAATGTCATAACATGATCACCATGATCCTTACCATTCTTACCTTCAAACCTAGGAACATGTAAAGGAAGTTTGGAGGGAATAGGAGGTCATGCCATATCATGAAACACTTGATCATTCATGAGTTTGGATAGATCAGGAAATTTAAACATAGCTAAGAAAAAAATCCTAGGTTAATTCATTTGATTCCATGCTCCCTAGAAATATTGGTTCCGATATGGTTGGTTTTGGTAAATCCCATTACCTTGACCATGACCTTTACTAGTTGGATAGTAACCTCCTCCCATATGACCCATGTAAGGGTGCACATGAATCTGGATTCGAGGAATTCCTTGAGAAAGGGGGACCATATAACCAAAATTATACATATCATTTACTCGATGACCCCCTGAAACCTAGGGAGGCACGTAACATCCAGATGCAAGGATTACAGATGATGAGGTAACAATGTAACCGAAGGGATCATACCTTCTGGAGGGCCCACTTGGAATATGGGGAGCATTTGTAATGATAAATGAATTTGATGGAATAGGTGTAGTGGATGATGGGATGAAAGAATGGATGTAAGTTATAGATCCAACTTTCACATATCCACCACCACCCCTAACAGGATGAACACTAGTTTGAAGACATGATGAAGGGGGTGGCCACCCCCCAACAAATAGATTAAAAGAAGGAACATGACCACCTCTGAACTGATATATAGTGAAAGGGGTTGTCATGCCTGCTAGTCCAACAGTAGAGTTTGTACTGGTTCCTTAGGTAGATGATGGAATACTAGATGAAACATTTGGCATGTCGAACATAAAACGACGTGAACTAAAGGGAACAAACTATCTCTCAATGCCTAACATTATAAAGGAAAAATTTAGGATACATCTCGCGAAGTGGAAAGAATGTATTCCTACAGAGTGGGGAGGACCAACCACATGAGGATTGGTATATATCGGAGTTCCAGGAATCCATAAATTTGTTGGAATATATTAAACCCACTCATAACTTAGGATAAAATAATTAATCATTATTTGATTAATTATTCACCCACTAGCTTAATTAGTTGGCATCCACTTGCACCTTAAAGTCAATACATGCCATATATATCCTAGGAATGATTTATTTCTAACTCTGGGTTGATATTGACTACCTTTTGACCATCCAGAATAAGTATACAACACTTTACAACAGATTCTGCTTTATTCTGCTTTTCCTACTTTTCTGTGGATAAGGTAAAGCTAGTCAAACTAGGAAACTGGGTCCTTTTGTTGCCAACCCATCCTTCATGAGATTTCCTCCATTTTCTAGGATTAGAATTTTTTTCCATCTCCTTGACAACTCACTCATGCATTTTACAATTTGTGAGGTCCTTGATAAATTTGGGAAGTGCTTTAGCCACCTATGGGGGTTTGCTATATTTTGGTAAGTCAACCTTTTTTGAGATTTATGAGTTGTCTCCATACAAATTGATTTTTCTATGAGGGATGTAATATTTTTGTACACTATTATTCATAATTATTCAATGGAAGGATACACACCGATATTCATCTCTTCATTCATGTGATTCAGTCTCTTTTCTTCTCTCTATTTTTCCTGTGTATGCTTGTGAGAATTCTTAGTAGCAAGATCTATTTCATGTGCTTCTTCTTAGCATAATTAGTCAAATAATTGATATATTATTTATACATGGCATCATATCAGTAAGGTTGATCAAGTTCTACAGAGTTGAGGAGCGCATCCAGTCTCCTATCCCTCTCTGAAGAAGAGCTTGTCTAGCTTACAATATTTTCTCCTAGTTTTGTTTTGCAGGTTGTAGAGAGTATCTCCTAGAGCATATCAAAAACTTCTATATGGATTCAAAAGTTCCTCTACTATATTCTTTCAACTATGATGATTATAATCCAAATATGAGCGCATACTTGAAGAGGCAATGTCTCTTTGATGTTTCCATTGGTGCATTGAGTGAACCTGAGTCTTATGAAGAGAAGATTGATTTTATTAATAATTGTGATAGAGATTTTGGAATTATGTGTTTGGGAATGTCTCCAAATATATATCATCTCATAGATTCTGCTAAGTATCCATTTGAGCTTTGGAAGAATTTGGACAAAGCTTTTGGTTTGCAGGAAATGGAAGTTGAAGCATGGAGCGAACCCATCATCTCCTCTTTTTCTCTCTGTCAATATTTCTTGGCCTCTACATTCTCTTATGAAGTTTATTATCATGAATAATTTTCTAATACAGTTCATTTTTCTTCTACTCTCCTTGATTCAAATGCTTCCTCCTTCAATGAAGAAGAAAATATTGAAGAGCCATCTTTTTCTGTGTCTCTTGAAGGTGATTTTTCGTCTTGTGATAATATTGATGAAAAATAAGTCACACATGGATCTTATATTGATATTAATTATGATGCTATAACCCATTAATTGTTCTCAAAATATCATATCTTATATTCTAAGATCTATGTGCCAGATCCTTCACACTTTGTGCATACCTGTCTCAATGCTGGTGCACAACCCAGTGATTTCCAAGATGTTTGCTTAGCCAAATCAAGCCTGATTTGTCTCATACCACTTAAATTACTTGATCTCATGTGCTTCTGCATATCCTTCTTTTTCTTGGCATCAATACTTAGAACCTCCTTGAATATTGTGAACATCTCATTCTTTCCTCCTTTCATACAGAGGATTCATTCCCAGTGTATTCCCATGAGTCTGCTGATATGATTATATGTGATCCTTTGGATTATGATTTTGAAGAATATTTTCAGGTTGATACACAAATAATATCACCATCCATACCATCTACCATACCTATGAATAATCCTAATACTATACAAATCCCAAGTTCACTAGTTGATTCCTCATTGGTCTCTTATGTAGTGTTACTTATCTTATATGATTTGAATTATTGTCTATCCTTTAGTGGCTGGTTATCCATGTACTTATTCATATTTTGAATGATATTAAACATATTTGTATACATTATAATCACTTATGGTTCATATCTTATTCCCATCCATCATTCAGATTTTTACACCTATAAGTTTTCCCCATGGTTGCTCATAGTTTTCCTAGTCTAGCCCTATATCCTCATGGAACCACTAAAGCCTTTGTATTTTCTGTTCAATATGCTAATGTTTCTGATATATCAGAGTTTTATCAGCCTCATATCATATCTGGAAAGGTTATACATCATATTGGAAGATTGACATGTGATTCACATCACAATTTTGCAACTATTCAGGGAATTGAGTGTGAAATAAATTGTCTTAACTTTTGTACTCTTTGGGAAGGAGTATGCAGAGATATATTTTCCATTTTATATTATGTTTTCATATCATATTTTGAAAGAATAAATAAGCATTCAGATAATTCTCCTACTTCATCAGTTGATGAGATACAAGGAGTCTCTCCTCTTCCTTCCTGCAGGTTCTACACTCTAGCGCATGATCATGGAGTTCATGATTTCTTCAGCAAGTATTTCATCCATAAGAAGTTCATTCAGATCATTAAAGTGAATATGAAGATATTTTGAAGACATGTTTCAAATTTTGTGCCTTTTCCTTTCTTGAGGGAGGATTTTCCCCATGTGGTTTTGCCTCTTTCCTCACTTTTCTGGACATAATAATTGTTAAAGGATGACCATAGCCTTGTTGTTGGGCCCTATATGCATCTATATTTTTTGACATATCATAATAAATTAAGAATTATAGGGGGGTGTTGGAATATATTAAACCAACTCATAACTTAGGATAAAATAATCTATCATTTTATGATTAATTATTCACCCACTAGCTTAATTAGTTGGCATCCACTTGCACTTTAAAGTCAATACATGCCATCTATAATTTAGGAATGATTTTTTTATAATTTTGGGTTGATCTTGACCATATTTTGACCATCCAGAATTAGTATACATCACTTTACAACAGATTCTCCTATAGTCTGCTTTTCCTGTTTTTCTGTGGATAAGGTAAAGCTAGTCAAACTAGGAAACTGGGTCCTTTTGTTGCCAACCCATCCTTCATGAATTTTCCTCCATTTGATAGGATTAGCATGTTTTTCCATTTCCTTGACAACTCACTCATGATTTTTCCAATTCGTGAGGTCCTTGAGAGATTTGGGAAGCGCTTTAGCCACCTATGGGGGTTTGCTATATTTTGGTAAGTCAGCATTTTTGAGCTTTATGAGTTGTCTCCATACAAATTGATTTTCCTATGAGGGATGTAATATTTATGTACACTATTATTCATCATTTTTCAATGGAAGGATACACACCAATATTCATCTCTTCATTCATGTGATTCAATCTCTTTTCTTCTCTTTATTTTTCCTGTGTATGCTTGCGAGAATTATTAGTAGCAAGATCTATTTCCTGTGCTTCTTATTATCATCATTAATCATAGAATTGATATATTATTTATACATGGTGTCAGAGTAGTAATTTTGATCAAGTTATATAGATTTGAGGAGTGCATCCAGTCTCCTATCCCTCTATGAAGCAGAGCTTGTCTAGCTTACAATATTTTCTCCTAGTTTTGTTTGCTAGGTTGCAGAGAGTATCTCCTAGAGCATATCAAAAAATTATATATGGATTCAAAACTTCCTCTACTATCTACTTTCAACTATGATGATTTGAATCCAAATATGAGCACATACTTGAAGAGGCAATGTCTCTTTGATGTTTCCATTGGTGCATTGAGTGAACATGAGTCTTATGAAGAGAAGATTGATTGGATTAATAATTGTGATAGATATTTTGGAATTATGTGTTTGGGAATGTCTCCAAATATATATTAGCTCATAGATTCTACTGAGTATCCATTTGAGCTTTCGAAGAATTTGGAAAAAGCTTTTGGTTTGGAGGAAATGGAAGATGAAGCATGGAGTGAACACAACATCTCATTTTTTTCTCTCTATCAAGCTTTCTCGGCCTCTACATTCTTTGAAGAATTTGATCATGATGAATAATTTTCTCATACACTTCATGTTTCTTCTACTCTCCTTGATTCGAATGCTTCCTCCTTCAATGAATAAGCAAATATTGAAGAGCCATATTTTTCTGTGTCTCTTGAAGGTAATTTTTCTTCTTGTGATACTATTGATGAAAAGTAAGTAACATATGGAGCCTATATTGATATTAATTATGATCCTATAACTCATTCATTGTTATCAAATTCTCATATCTTATATTCTGAGATCTATGTGCAAGATCCTTCACACTTTGTGCATACCTCTCTCATTGATGGTGTACAACCTAGTGATTTCCAAGATGATTGCTTAGCCAAATAAAGACTTATTTGTGTCATACCACTTACCTTAGTTTATCTCATATGCTTCTGCATATACTCATTTTTTCTTGGCATCAATACTTAGAACCTCCTTGAAGATTGTGAACATCTCATTCTTTCCTCCTTTCATACAGAGGATTCATTACCAGTCTATTCCCATGAGTCTACTGATATGATTATATGTGATCCTTTGGATTATGATTTAGAAGAATATTTTCAGGTTGATACACATATCATACCACCATCCATACCATCTACCATACCTATGAATAATCCTAATACTATACAAATCCCAAGTTCACTAGTTGATTCCTCATTGGTCTCTTATGTAGTGTTACTCTTACATGGTTTGAAGTATTGTCTATCCTTCAGTGTCTAGCTATCCATATACTTAAACATATTTGGACTGATATTAAACATATTTGGTTCTATTCTAAATACTTATGGTTCAGATCTTATGCCCATCCATCATTCAGATTTTTACACCTATCAGTTCTCCCCAATTTCTGATAGTTTTCCTAGTCTAGCCCTATATCCTCATGGACCCATTGAAGCCTTTGTCTTTGCTGTTCCATATGCTAATTTTTCTGATATATCAAAGTTTTACCAGCCTCATATCATATCTGGAAAGGTGCTACATCATATTGGAAGATTGACATGTGATTCACATCACAATTTTGCAGCTATTCATGAAATTGTGTGTGAAATAAACTGTCTTAATTTTTGTACTCTTTGGGAAGGAGTATGCAGAGATCTATTTTCCATTTCAGATTATGTTTTCAGATCAGAGTTTTAAAGAAGCAAGAAGCATTCAGATAATTCTCCTACTTCATCAGTTGATGAGATACAAGTATTCTCTCCTCTTCCTTCTTGCAGGTTCTACACTCTAGCGCGTGATCATGCAGTTCATGATTTCTTCAGCAAGTATTTCATTTAGAAGTAGTTTATTCAGCTCATTAAAGTGAATATGAAGATATGTTGAAGACGCATTTAAAATTTTGTGCCTTTTCCTTTCTTGAGGGAGGATTTTCCCCATGTGGTTTTGCCTCTTACCTCACTTTTTTGGACGTAAAAATTGTTAAAGGGTGACCATAGCCTTGTTGTTGGGCCCTATATGAATCTATATTTTTTGACATACCATCATAAATTCAGACTTATAGAGGGGTTTTGGAATATATTAAACCCACTCATAACTTAGGATAAAATAATTAATCATTATTTGATTAATTATTCACCCACTCGCTTAATTAGTTGGCATCCACTTGCACCTTAAAGTCAATACATCCCATCTATATCCTAGGAATGATTTATTTATAATTATGGGTTGATGTTGACCACCTTTTGACCATCTAGAATTAGTATACAACACTTTACAATAGATTCTGTTTTTCCTTCTTTTCTGTGGATAAGGTAAAGCTAGTCAAACTAGGAAGCTCGGTGTTTTTGTTGCCAACCTATCCTTCATGAATTTTCCTATATTTTCTAGGATTAGCATGTTTTTTCCATTTCCTTGAAAAATCACTCATGCTTTTTCCAATTCGTGAGGTCCTTGAGAGATTTGGGAAGTGCTTTAGCCACCTATGGGGGTTTGCTATATTTTGGTTAGTCAACCTTTTTGAGATTTATGAGTTGTCTCCATACAACTAAATTTTTCTATGAGGGATGTACTATTTATGTACAATATTATTCATCATTATTCAATGGAATGATACACACCAATATTCATCTCTTCATTCATGTGAATTAGTCTCTTTTCTTCTCTCTATTTTTCCTGTGTATGCTTATGAGAATTCTTAGTAGCAATATCTATTTCCTGTGCTTCTTCTTAGCATCATTACTCATAGAATTGATATATTATTTATACATGGTATCATAACAGAAAGGTTGATCAATTTCTACAGAGTTGAGGAGCACATCCAGTCTCATATCCCTCTCTGAAGAAGAGCTTTTCTAGCTTACAATATTTTCTCCTAGTTTGTTTTGCAGGTTGCAGAGAGTATCTCCTAGAGCATATCAACAACTTCTATATGGATTCAAAAGTTCCTCTACTATATCCTTTCAACTATGATGATTAGAAGCCAAATATGAGCACATACTTGAAGAGGCAATGCCTCTTTGATGTTTCCATTGGTGCATTGAGTGAACCTGAGTCTTATGAAGAGAAGATTGATTGGCTTAATAATTGTGATAGAGATTTTGGAATTATGTGTTTGGGAATGTCTTCAAATATAAATCATCTCATAGATTCTTCTAAGTATCCATTTGAGCTTTGGAAGAATTTGGACAAAGCATTTGGTTTGCAGGAAATGGAAGATGAAGCATGGAGCGAACCCGACATCTCCTCTTTTTCTTTCTGCCTGTCAAGATTTCTTGGCCTCTACATTCTATGATAAATTTGATCATTATGAATGAGTTTCTCATACAGTTCATATTTATTCTACTCTCCTTGATTCGAATTCTTCCTCCTTCAATGAAGAAGCAAATATTGAAGAGCCATCTTTTTCTGTGTCTCTTGAAGGTGATTTTTCTTCTTGTGATACTATTGATGAAAAATAAGTAACATATGGAGCTTATATTGATATTAATTATGATCCCATTACCCATTCATTGTTCTCAAAATCTCATATCTTATATTTTGAGATCTATGTGCCAGATCTTTCACACTTTGTGCATACCTCTCTCATTGATGGTGCACAACCCAGTGATTTCCAAGATGTTTGCTTAGCGAAATCAAGCCTTATTTGTGTCATACCACTTACCTTACTTGATCTCACATGCTTCCACATATCCTCCTTTTTTCTTGGAACCAATACTCCGAACCTCCTTGAATATTGTGAACATCTCATTCTTTCCTCCTTCCATACAGAGGATTCATTACCAGTGTATTCTCATGAGTCTACTGATATGATTATATGTGATCCTTTGGATTCTGATTTATAAGAATATTTACAGGTTGATACACATATCATACCACCATCCATACCATCTACCATACCTCTGAATAATCCTAAGACTATACAAATCCCAAGTTCACTAGTTGATTCCTCATTGGTCTCTTATGTAGTGTTACTTATCTTACATGGTTTGAAGTATTGTATATCCTTTAGTGGCTGGTTATCCATGTCCTTATTCATATTCAGGATGATATTAAACATATTTGGATATGTTATAAACACTTATGGTTCAGATCTTATGCCCATCCATCATTGATATTTTTACACCTATCAGTTTTCCCTAGTTGCTCATATTTTTCCTAGTCTAGCCCTATATCCTCATGGATCCACTGAAGCATTTGTCTTTTCTATTCCATATGCTAATGTTTCTGATATATCAGAGTTTTATCAGCCTCATATCAGGTCTGGAAAGGTGCTACATCATATTGGAAGATTAACATGTGATTCACATCACAATTTTACAGTTATTCAGGGAATTGAGTGTGAAATAAATTGTCTTAATTTTTGTACTCTTTGGGAAGGAGTATGCAGAGATCTCTTTTCCATTTCAGATTATGTTTTCATATCAAATATTTAAAGAAGCAAGAAGCATTCAGATAATTCTCCTACTTCATTAGTTGATGAGATACAAGGAGTCTCTCCTCTTCCTCCTTGCAGGTTCTACACTCTAGCACATGATCATGGAGTTCATGATTTCTTCAACAAGTATTTCATCCAAAAGCAGTTCATTCAGCTCATGAAAGTGAATATGAAGATATGTTGAAGACATATTTCAAATTTTGTTCCTTGTCCTTTCTTGAGGGAGGATTTTCCCCATGTGGTTTTTCCATTTTCCTCACTTTTCCGGACATAATAATTGTTAAAGGGTGACCATAGCCTTGTTGTTGGGCCATATATGCATCTATATTTTTTGACATACCATCATAAAGTCATAATTATAGGGGGGTGTTGGAATATATTAAACCCACTCGTAACTTAGGATAAAATAATTAATCATTATTTTATTAATGATTCACCCACTAGCTTAATTAGTTGGCATCCACTTGCACCTTAAAGTCAATACATGCCATCTATATCCTAGGAATGATTTATTTCTAATTCTGGGTTGATCTTGACCACATTTTGACCATATAGAATTATTATACAACACTTTACAATAGATTCTTCTTTATTCTCTTTTTCCTACTTTTCTGTTGATAAGGTAAAGCTAGTCAAACTAGGAAACTGTGTGCTTTTGTTTCCAACCCATCCTTCATGAATTTTCCTCCATTTTCTAGGATTAGCATGTTTTTTCCATATCCTTGACAACTCACTCATTCTTTTTCTAATTCCTAAGGTCCTTGAGATATTTTGGAAGTGCTTTAGCCACCTATGGGGGTTTGCTATATTTTGGTAAGTCAACCTTTTTGAGCTTTATGAGTAGTCTCCATACAACTTGATTTTCCTATGAGGGATGTACTATTTATGTACACTATTATTCATCACTATTCAATGGAAGGATACACACCAATATTCATCTCTTCATTTATGTGATTCAGTCTCTTTTCTTATCTCTATTTTTCTTGTGTATGCTTGTGATAATTCTTAGTAGCAAGATCTATTTCATGTGCTTATTCTTAGCATCATTGCTCATAGAATTGGTCTATTATTTCTACAAAATTAGATGAACAAGGAGCCTCATGGGATCCTCCTCACAATGAATATGACGGGGATAGAGAGAACTTGGAAGCCTTGGAAGTGGTACTCATGGTAAAAATTCTATGGAGACTTTGAGGATTAATTAACCCTCCCTTTACCCACATAGTCTATTTTTTAATTTCTTCTAACTTAGGAGGTCAATTTCACTTTACTAGAGTAAGGGGGAGCATGCCCAAGTGTCATATACACTTTTCTGTTTCAGTGCCAACAGGAGTTTTGGTGGCATATGTGCCATTGGTTCCAATTCCTACATTTTTAGTAACCCTCTCTCAGTGCCACCAATAGTCACCTTTAGTTGTTTGTGGTAGGTAGTCAATCATGATCAATTATGCTCCAATAACTACTAGTTAGTTCACTGCCAGTCACTTACTGAAAATTTGCATGATTCAAGGAAGTGTGGCCCCTTTTTTTCCCACCTGCCTCATCAGTTAATTGATTGTGAACTGAATTAGAAATCCAGAGTTAAACTAGGGAGCTTCAACTGTGATGTTTCCCACACTAAGTTAGCACATCAGTCAGTTTGATTTGATGAATTCGAATGCTATCCACACTATTCTAATTCTCCCTATTGTATGACTATTTTATTACTGAGAGGTTAGTGATGATTATTGTAATGATAATAGGATCAATTCTTATCTGATTTGTGTGAATTTTTTGTCATGAATCCATTGTTCAATTTACATTGATTTTTTAAATTCCATCGCATCTTTTTTCCAGATAGCTTTCATTCAGGCCTGTAGATATATAGTTTAAGAAATTTAACATTGTATCATAACCTATGTTTACGACAACGAAAAAATATCACAAACCTCCATTCTTACACCAAATGCAGTTGAGTTTCCGCATAATTCCTAGAATCATTGCATTTCTCCCTCTAGATTCTATCCATAGAAGTATATACAGGTTTGGTGGACTAAAAAAATGTGCTCATGTCGAGGTGGACTTAAATTGATAATGTTTGTGAATTGAATGATTTTGCACTGATTTTTTGTAGGTACATTCATATTTTCTTCAAGAATTATTGATCAGTATACCAACGAAATGGAGAATTCATCTTCTCTATCTCCTAGAATCCTCACACCCTTCAATTACATTGATTGGAGGGAGGATATGTAGATTTCCTTGTGCAATAAATCCCTCTATAGGATTACAATGGATAGAGAAGTCGAACCCCAACAATATATTGAGAATTCCAAGTTTCTGAATAAGATAGATGAAACATTCATATTCATGTGCATCCACATCTCTAAGGATATTTTGTTCCTCCTTGAGGGACTCGAAACTCCGAAGGAAGTATGGGACAAGCTTGAATCTGTTTTTGGAAAATAGGATGAGATTAGAGGGCATATTATAGAGAATGCACTAATTGCACTCCAACCCATCAACTTCGAGATAATACAACAATTCTTCTCAAAATACAAATCCCTAGTCTTGCAATGCAAGAAATGTGGATTGAGAAGAAGGATGAGGAACTTGTGCTCTAATTCTAAGTAAGATTGGATCAGATTTTTCAGTTTTAGATCTAATTTTTCCACTCTGGAAGGCTGTCCATCCCAAATTAGAAAATTCCATCTCTAGATGCATTTGTAGAATCTTTAATTTAGGAACAAGAAAAATTCATTCAGATGGGAGTGCTCCAAGCCTTGAAGAATCTGTCCTTGTTAGCTAGAAACTCTAGAAATGCACAAGAAAAAGGGAATAAAAGAGGGAAACATAACAATAATACTGATTCGAAGCTCAAGGAGAAGCAAAACCCTTCTGATGGAGCCTCTGGTTCCAAGATTTTTTTTTTGAAAAAGATAAATTCTCTTACTGCATGAGAGGATTTCATCCAAAAAGTCAGTGCATGAAGAAGACCATTCACCAACTGTTTGAAAGCTCCTTGAACTAAACAACATTTCCCTTCCTCAAGGTGCAAAGAATTCTGAAGTTGGAAGGCATATAGAAGAACATGAGAGGTTCCATGCTTTGGAAGAAGGACTCACCAGTCAAAAGCCTATCTAATTGATTTAGGAGCTTCCAACCATATGTTTTCCTCCAAAAAATCCTTCACAACTCTGGATATCTCTGGAGGATCTAGCATACATATGGGGGATGACTCACAGACCCTAGTTGTTTGGAAAGGATCCATTAAAATTGAGCATGGAGAATTCCAAAATGTGCTTTAGTTCCCTCCCTTGCAACAAACAAGTTATATGTCTATCTGATGGTGCATACAAGCTCTCCCAAGAGAGTTACTTTCAATTATGACTCAATATATATATCATATATCTCAACTAGTAATATTATATTGAAGGGTTTTGCAAACCATGCCTTGAAGGAATATGCATTCTCACACTTTCTTCCATACTTAGATCTAGGGCCAACCAAAGAAAAAGAAGGTAAAATATCTGTTTCATTTCCATTTGAATATGATGGTATGTTTTCTAATGTTTCATATTTAGAAGATGAGGACAAATATCAGCATGATCTTGATATTGAGATTGAACCTCAATAGAATCTAGATCTAGATCCAACACCTATTCTAAATAAGAGGTCTAAATGGGCCCAAAATATCATTGAAGCAGTTGGGAATGTTGCTGGGGATACAGATGACATAAGAAGAACAAGGTCCCAGTATCATAACGAACATGTTACATTCTCCCATTCAGCTTCACTTCCTTTAGTGAAGTGAAACAAGCTTCCTGAGAGATGCTACTTCATGGTAAGGACTGATCCACAATTCGACCCACTGAAGAACAAATTGGATCAAGTCACTATTCCTCCAGAAAGAAGAGACAAAGGAAAAATTACTTTTCCTCTCTATCATTATATTGGAAGAAGATGGAAAAGTTCATATGCAGAGTCCCGGGATTCTATTGCATAGAAGAACCAACATTCTGCATTACTACTCCACATAGTTGTAGATTGCAACAATTTTTCCACAAGGTTTTGCTCAAAGATAATTTTTTTTCTTAAGTATGGAATATTGTTTCCCGATTTCCTACTTATTTTGAGGGGTGGGGATTCCCATGAGGTTTTCCCCATTTTCCTTGTTAATTAAGCAGTATTTTTTATTCATTTAGATTGTAAGGGTGAATTTTGGCTTAGTTGTCAGGGCCTGAAGTTGTCCAAAGTTAGGATTAAGGGGGGGTGTTAGGATTAATTAATCCTCGCTTTACCCACATAGTCTATTTATTAATTGTGTCTAGCTTAGGAGGTTAATTTCACTTTACTAAAGTAAGGGGGGACATGCCCAAGATTCATCTACACTTTTGAGTTTTGGTGCCAACAGGAGTTTTCATTAGAGGAAATTTGGGATCTAAAATGGGCCTTATAAGAAAACGAGCCAACAATAAATTATTGTGAGTTGGAATTCATGAACCAATAGAATTTCAATAAAATGAGTCAACCATAATGGTTGACTTGACATATTTGTCATAAAAAAACTATTTTTTTGTTTGTATTTTCAACATATCTCCCTTTGTTCTTACTCAAATTTCGATCAGGAGGGCTCGTTGGATAGGGAATTTAATTACGCATCCAATGAGTACCTACACTACATAAGTTTGACGTATCCTGCTACCCAAAAACAAGAAATACGAGAAAAAAATTGATCATAATGTTTTTTCATGTATTTCTTGTTTTTGGGTAGTGATATATGTCAAAAGTATGCACTATGGGTACTCATTGGATGCGTAATTAAATTCCACATCCAATGATCCCTCTCGATCGAAATTTGAGTAAAAACACAGGGTGATATGTTGAAAATACGAACAAAAAAGTAGTTTTTTTTATTTCTTTCTCCAAAATTAATAAATATTATTTTATTATTTTAACTATTATTTTATTATTTTCCTTAGGAGGCCCATTTTAGACCTCAAATTTCTTCTAATGGGTTCCATTGGTGCCAATCGCCACATTTTAGGAACCCTCTCTAAGTGCGACTAGCAGTCACCCTCAGTTGTTTGTGGTAAGTAGTCAATCATGATCAATTATGCTTCGATAACTACTATTTAGTTCTCTTCCAATCACCTAGTGTGAATTTGCATGATTCAAGGGAGTGTGGTGCCTTTATTTCCCACCTACCTCATCGTTTAACTGATAGTGAACTAAAATAGACATCCGGAGTTAAACTAGTGAGCTTCAACTATGATTTTTATTGCACTGAGTTAGCACATCAATCCATTTGAGTAGGTGAATTTGAATTCTCCCTATTGTATGACTATTGTATTACTAAGAGGTTAATTAATATTAATCTAATGATAATTTGATTAATTCTTTTTTGATTTGTGTGAAATTTCTGTCATTAATCCATTGTTCAATTTACATTGATTTTTTAAATTCCACTGCATCCTCTTTTTCTCTATAACTTCTATTCAGGCCTGTAGATCTATGTTTCATGAAATTTAACAGAGAACTCAATGGGAAAGAGGTTGCCTATAATGTATGTCCCTCTTATAAAGAGGCTATGAAGGGTCAAAAGGAGGTAAACCTGCTAAATAAAGAGAATAAAGAAGTGTAGGAACTCGATCCAAGATGACTCCAGAGAAAAAGAGACCCAAGTAACCGTGATCCCTAAGGTCAACTAGAAAACACAAAGCACACCCCTAAAAAAGCTAGGACAGATGCAAATAAGAAATGAGTGAGGACAGATGAGCTCCTGAATGCAACATGTATGTCTCAGCTAATAGAGGCTCGAGACTCCCATACACTACAAGCATAGATGTAGTGGAGGGATATCCCCACCATCAACGTGCGCGTTTCCTCTTGTTTAACTCCTGTGCAAGATGAGCTTCCTGAGAACACTGATTATAACAAGGATTTCTCCCCCCCCTGTTTAGACACCTAAATATTTTTCATTTGATAGCCTTGGATAAGTTTACTCACAAAATCCTATTCCAAGACTCTAAAATCTAAGCTTATTGGTGCACCCTATAAAATAAAATGGTTTTAATCAATTTTAAATTAAGGGTTCATTTTAAACGATTGTGCTTACTTAAGAGATATGACCATGAAACTAGTGATGGTATGACTCAGCAATAAAAGAAAATATGTACACCTAAAAACAATGCTAAGTGCAAACTTGTTTTCCAAATGAAAAGATGGTATGCGACTAAATGAAATGCACAATAATTCCTTTCCCTTTCAAATGAAAATGCAATATTTTCTAAATGAAATCCTAAAGACTAATTTCATCCCAAGAAAACCAATGCAATTACTTACTTCCATGCACATGCAAAATGCAAATGAATATGCGCCAATGCAAATATTTTTGTATTTTCAAAGTAAATGGATGAAAATGCAAAAAGGAACCATTAAATTCACAGTCCCTGCAAGCAAGAAGCAATTCACAAGCCAAGAAAGACACCAAGACTCAAGGACTAATGCACTAAACTCATAACAAAAAGGGAGAAAATGACAAGAACAACTTCCTAAGGAAAAAATAAAAAAGAGGAGGTTTCCAGTTAGAAAAAGGGAATCAACAAATAGGATAAGGACCCTAGAAGACTCAACAACACTAACAACCCACCCAACAATCTCTCAAACCAAGATACCAATCAAAGTTTGAGGTGTACATGACTGTTTAGAGAACATCAATGTATGTACACGGCCTATTAAAGGATATCTCACATATATACATGTCTATAAATACCGTGACCCATGTATACATGGAAGAAGGTGGTAAAAAACAAGCTAAAGGCTAAACCACTACAAGTAATTGTCCACCAATGAATATACTCCCAAATGTGACACAAAAACACAAAGAAGCAGAGAGCAATTTGAGCAAAAATGCACCCAAAAAATCCAACAAAAGATACTTCCCCAGTATGGTCACACATTCTGTTAGAGAGAAAATATTCCTATGGTTTGGGGTGGACCATAATATATAGTATTACACTATAAATTAGATCCATTCTCAAGTATGCACTAGATAAATTGAAGAAACTAACAACTAAAGGATCATAACCGTACCTCAATTGAATGTTTGAAGAAGACCATCGTTGAGCTCATGATCAAAATCTTGTCCCTACAATTTTCCCTCAACAACAAATATATATCCAAGCATAAAATATATTAAGTGTTAGTATTCAATCTAGCATAATCCATTTAAGCATGTATAAATAAATTACACCCATGGATAAATATAAACAATTGCACATGAAATTTGGATGAGAAATGGATATTTCTATTAATGTAAAAATATAGATACAATGTGACAACCTCTGTGAGAACCTCATCGGAACCGAGAAACTAATTCCCTCCACCTGGGCCTCCACCACTTCAATCCTTTATAAAAGGAAATATCATAAAGGAAATGGAGAGCTTGAGAGATGAACATAAATGGTTCTGTCAACAAGGACAAAGGGATGCATACTCAAGTATATGGCAATGTGGAAAAAGTTTTCTATAGTCTCCTTTCTCTCAAAGTTTCTCCTCCTCCAATAGTTCATAATGGCTCAATATATAGCCCTCAAATGGGAAATGTAGGGTCGAATCAGAATGTTTCCAGGCTTATGGAAGGTCAATGATGAAGGTATTCATTGCTTGATGAGGAAACTCCAAATATGCGAGCTGTATAACTGAGAACCCGCGTATGTCTTCAAAAATGGCTTTTTAAGGGTTCAACTGAAGCATCGGAGCTATAGTGAGTAAAGGGGGTATAGTGAGTCTGCATAGGGACAAGGAAAGGACATTAAGGCATGATGCATGAGGTGTGCAAAAACATGCTATAACACTTATGACGGTTCATCTATACAACTAGGACCCCCCTTAAATACATCCCTACTAGAATTTGTGCTAATGTAGTCATAACATTGGAATCCAAAAAGCTGAAATACAATTCAAAAAAAATCCCCAGACCATTGCAAATCTCCTTAAATACCTCAGAAGACCAAAATTATTGTTGGAGACTTGGATTTTCAACCTAGATCGATGTAATGCTGTATATTCGTTCATATCTATAATAAATAAAGGGGACCATTATTTGAGCGTTGTAGGATTCAAATCCTATTACCAATGTAAATCAATGATATTCTTTGAGTCCTTGACCAACCAAACTAGGAATCCCAACCAACTCCTGGGAAGAAAATAGTAATTAGAGATATACTGGCATAGCCGAGTAAATGATTATCTCTTAAGAAAAACCAACAAAGAAACCTCCCCCACATTTGTACTATGAAAATGACCAATGAGGGTTTGTGTAGCTGTTCCTAGTACTTCATGCATTTTAATTTCCTCCCCTAGGACCAAATTAGCAGGATATGCTTTTCGCTCAATATAATATCTGCACCTTTTATTGCATAGTCGCTAATCCTACCCCACCTTTCACCTTTAAGGTCAAATCCAGAGATCCAGTACCTAAAAATCCCTTCTACACTTGGCCCTCTTACTAGGTTTTTTCAACCAAAATAATCATTGCAAGTAACCCCTATAAAGTCCCATTGCTAACCTATCAAAAAATCCCTTGCAACCTCCAAACTCTCTGCTACAACAACACAATTGTCCTTCCCAAATAATAAATCATGAGATTCATTCTCAACCATCAGAGTTGACTTATGTGAATTCCCTGCTCAACTAGTTTACGTCTCTTGCCAACCTCCCTAGTAATAAAACAAGGAAACAAACCTGCATTTGACATAAAAAAACCAAAATAATACTAAGACCATGAATAATTATGAACATGCATAAGAAAACTAACCTTGAGGAAACAAATATATGGAACTAGATCCATATGCCCTAGGATCACTACTAGAAGTCACCTCTCTATTCAAAATCCCATCAAACGCTTAATTACCCTCTAAGAAATCAACAACATTATCCAAAAACTTCAAAACTATAGGATTATACCCTTTTCGCAAAACTGGGAAACTAGACCCTGAGTAAGTGCTGCATGTGACTGCATTAAAATCCCCATTACATAAGTTACCTCCACTATCTATTAGATATTCTCCATACTAAGAACCTATACTATTTGAGACCTTTTGGATTGACAAAGGAGTGCATAAACCCACTTTACCTACATACCCTAGTGGAAATGATTGGGACATACTATCCCCAAGGTCTCCTCCACCAACTTCACTAAAATCCCTAGAGAAACTACTAACCTACGCCATTGGAAAATATTTGGAACTAAATCACTTAAAACAAAAGAGATCCTATAGTCAACCCCAACCTATCATTCAAAGCTGAGAAAAAAGGCTTAAGATGTGAAACCAAAATTTCATTCCTTCCATAGATCTTCACGAAAAAATACAACACATCCCATAACAATCTAAAACCCCACCTATAGCAAAGTAGGCTAACTAAAATCCTCACATATGTTAAAATTATTATTTTTAAATGGTTATAATCTTTGATTTTCTCAATATTAATTATACTTTAAAAATTTAAAATTTTGATAAACAACTATGTATTCTTTGTAAAAATCACCCATAAAAAAAGATGTAAATAAATTCGACCACCCCTCACTTGACCATTACATAATTTTATTAGTACAAATAGATAATCAAACATATTTTCATGATTTATCTATATATTTTATAATAAATATCAATACAAATCCACCCATTTTTGAATATTACAAAGTTCCACCCCGTTATTTGAGCATTACAAAGTTACAACTTACCAAATTAAGCATATTTTCATGAATGGTCTAAATAAATAAAAGAGTTTATGGTAAATACCAAGACAACTAAGCTATTAAATACCAAATTTATTTATGTTTATTTTTACTATAGAGCATTCAACACTCAATAACTTATGGCCATCTTCAATGAGAATAACCATATCATTTGACACAAGAATGTAAAACCAATACATATCAATTAACGAGAGATGAAACCCCAAAATTTATAATTAAATTTCTAAAAACGTTCAAAGTCTAAACTTTCTTCAAGCATTAAATTGTTACAGCAGAATTTTAGTTTGTTCCAAAAAAATTCATACGTTGGTGACCACTTCGGAATGTGGGAAAAAAAAATCTACATTTTATGCTTTAATTAACAATTTTTTAATTCTGTATTTCATGGATAACTGAGTTTTAATGGTCAAAATAGTCAATTAAAAGCAATTTTGCGTCTAATTCCAACGTTGCTGGTGTTTAATGAACAACGTAGCCCTGATCCATTATCAAAATTATATTTGACTTTGACCATAAAACACCTATGCTCTCTCTCGACACATTGCCCTCATTTCTTCCTTTGTTTAGTATCGCCAATATTTGTGTTCAGGGGTTGCGAGAGATATATATAGATCACAGGGCAGCCGGCGGCTTCCAAGACAAATCTCGCCACAGGAGTGCCTGTTCAGCCTATCGGTATCCTCTTTCTCAGACTGTAACAAGAAGTCCCGTAATGGCAGACAGAGACATGGATCGTAACGAGATGAGAGTGGCCAATGCTGATGCAGTGAATGGTGTGAAGAAAGTGAAATACAGAGGCGTGAGAGAGAGACCATGGGGTCGATATGGGGCGGAGATCAGAGATCCGTCTCTTAGGAAGCGCAAGTGGCTGGGCACCTTCGACACTGCAGATGAGGCAGCGAGAGCGTATGACAATGCTGCCAGAAAGCTGAAAGGAGACAAAGCCAAAACCAACTTCCCAGCTCCGAACACGAACACGTCCCTTCACTTCGACACTTTCCAAATTATTCAGAGATGCACCACACCCGCAACTAGCAGACTTCCGACTCCTCCGTTTCGCTCCGAGACTGCTAATGACGGCAACAAGAAGCAAAAGTTGTCTGCCAATATCTTTACACAATTGAAGCAAGTTTACTTGAATCAGGGAGTTGGAGCGCAGGGAGCCAGCAATCACACCATGACCCCGACAGGTAATACTATTTCTATTCCCAGCAATCTTCTAGATTACTCTATTCTTCTGCAACAACAGCGGACGATGAGGATGCCACTGTGGGGGCCGGAGGCTGTGGGGCCTCAGACGAGAAAGAAAACCAATGGCCACGAGTTAGTTGGAGCAGGTGCAGGTGTAGAGAAAAATATGCTTCCCACAGCTTCGCAGACGAGCGTTTGTGATTCGTGTTCCCCGGCCTCATCAGTGGTGGACAGGCAATTCTCTCCTCCTCCTGATCCTCCTACAAGCTGGAAAAGAGCCACGTTGAGGTCATTCGATTTGAATCTTGAAGCACCAGAAGAGCAAGAAGATGACGAAGATGACCGTTCACCATCTCTCACTCTGTCTCTTGGATTTAATTTTCTCAAAAAATCTTGTGGGGGCGCCTACGGATATCATGAACACAAAGAATGATCGATATTAGGGTTCATAATTGTATCCACTGCTAGGATAAGGTCTAAGTTCAGAATGATCAATATTAGGGTTCATAATTGTATCCAAGGTCTAAGTTCGTTCCTTTCTTTTTGGCCTTTTGCTATTTGTAACGTTCATTGTCTGTTTTGCTTCCTCTTAATAATGTTTATTCATTCTGTAAAATTCAATCGGTTTCTTGTGCAGTGTATTTATTTATTCATTTGAGTTTATTTGTTACAAATTAAACCTACTTTTGGTTAACCGTGCTTATTCATTCTTTTTTTTCTTATTGGTCAATTCGACAAAATTCAATGGGTAGCTTGTGGAGATTTATTGTAACAGAAAAACCATTTTATTTAATTTAAAACCCTAATGAAAGTATGCTATGGACTCTCTCGGATTCACTGTGTTCATGTTTTTTTTTTATAAAAGTTGTAGTATCCACTTTCATAAATTTAACAAGAATTCAAATGGATGTAGACAAAAATCATAGATAAACTAACGGATGAAATCGTCAAAACACAACAAAGTGTCAATTCCCGAGACAAAGACAAATTAGGTTCCTTCTTTTAGAAATTAAGAATATAAAATCTAGGTTTTAAT
>LPNX010369665.1:142003-283435 GCA_001517045.1 Pseudotsuga menziesii | reverse complement strand
AGACAAGAGACTAAAGGCTACCTTGATAATACCTACTGTCTGGGGGGACAGTCGTAAGCCGAACTCGTACGCATGGGCAGGGTAGCTGAGCCCGAAATTATGCCTAGACAGAATCCCCAGATGCGCAAAAGTCCTGGGTTACGTTTTGACAAGGATTCGGGGGGTTATCCCCTCTGTCCAAGCCTCCACGCAGCCTCGTGCTTAACTCCCGTTTGAGAGGAGCTTCCCAGATACAGCGGTAGAACCAAGGATTTACCTAGTGAAAGGTCCACTACGTCTGAGTTTATAGCTTGCGGGAAGTTTACACTCCCTAGCCCACAAGCCTAGCCTAAGCTAGTAGGTGGAAGGCCCTAAAAATAAAAACTTACTAATAAATTTTAAATTTATGCGTTAATTTTAAGGGCTGTTTTTTACTCAAGAGGAAATGGAATGGTAAACTGGTGGTATTTTGACTCAAAATTGAAAACAAAATGACTAAGCAAAGAGAAATGAGATGCAAAGAAGCAAATAGCTACTCTCTTTATATTTTCAAATAACTTGAAAGCCAAAAAGATCAAATCTTTTTATATTTTTTAAATTTTTCAAAAACAATGCTATGCTATGCAAATCTAGACTAACAGCCTAATCTATATGCATATAAAGCAAACATATGTTTTTGTCTTTTTCTTTTATAAAATGCGAAAGAAAAATCAGCCTATAAACTAATGCAAACAAGTACTGAAAGCAAAGCAAATAGACAACTACTTTATACCCCAAAAACAAACCCTAGGTTTCCCTAAAGTTGAATATAAACCTCTTTTAAAAGGAAAGCTTACAAAAGTAAACAAGCAAACACTTTGGAATGAAAAGACTGAGCATAAAGACTGACATAAACAAAGGTAAAGAAGTCCTAAGAATCAATCTAACCTACATACAAAGGCTGCTCAGTACCTTGTCCAACAAGGTCAAACCAAAGAAAGAAGTAGGGGGAAAAGCAAGAAATAAAAGTTCTTTTTAATTTTCTTTTATAAAATGCAAAAGAAAAACTACCTACAAAGCAAAAGCATGCAGATAAAAAGAACAAAGCAAAAGGAACTTTGCTATGCAACCACCCAACAAACTCGAGAACCAACTAAAGTCAGCATAAACCCTACTTGGAAAAAAGGCTTGTATAAGAAACAAGACAACTATTTTGGCAAGGTGAAGTAGACCAACCAAAGAAGGAGGAAAACAACATCCACAAGCTTCTGAAATCAAACAAAGGCCACTAACAGAGGCTGATCAGAAACAAAAGGCCAAAAAGCAAACCAAGCAAAGGAGACAGGTGAAAGAGCAAAGAGTAAATCCTAATGCTATAAAGGGGCTTACCACATAGATAAAGAACAACAAAAAGAATGACACAAACTCCCTGGATTCATGCACCCGTAGAAGACCTTAACAGACCTACCATGCACCAAGAAATGCACTGTGCTTTGAGCAAACTTGGATCTAATAAAGCAGACAAGCAAGAATTCCTCCAAGCAAAAAGACTCAAAGGATTTTGAAAAAGCAAGTAGGGTGACCACCAACAGTCTTCAGACAAGCTACACAACATTCATAAAGAGAAACCACTCACAAACAGGGATTACCTGAAGAAGGGAACAAGCAAAAACTTGAATTAAAAAATCCTAACTTCCAGGTATATACGTGACTGTCTATAAGGGCAGGTCGTGAATGATACGCGACTGTTCAGTAGAACAACCCGCGCATGCAAACTTGTATGCGCGACTGTCCAGAAGGACAACCCGCGCATAGGTGGAAAAATCACAAATAAAGGTAGAAAAACTGCCTTAAGAAGGCAGGGGAGGAGTGCAATCAAACTTAAAAAATGTTCCTAAATGGCAAGAAGGACCTGAAACAATGCAAAAGCTGAAAGAAATCAAGAGAAAAACCCCAAACAGACAAGGCTAGTCCCCAACGGAGTCGCCAGTTCTGTTGTAAAGGAAAGTTTCCTATGGCTAGGGTTTAAGAGGCCATCAACGTACTGGGGTTGAAAGAGAGATGCACAATGTTCAGCAAGCATATAACAACAAGTTTAGAGATGAGAAAGATCCACACTTGATTAACTGAAGGCTGGTCCAAGCTTTCTCTTCAATCCTTTTCTTGCTCCTCTCGCTCCAAGAGACCTGCAAAACAAGTTATATCTTCCTCAAACCATTATGACCACATATAAGACAATGATAATCAAATAAACATAAACAAATGATCTGAATAACATCATCATATGATCAGAAACAGAGATTCAATCACACATTGAACAATGATTTGGGAAGAAGAAGGACATCACATCTTTATTAATCCTGAAAACAAGTACATGTATACCTTCTCTTCAGGTTGGCACCTCACGAAACCTTGATCTGGTTCTGCTGCTTCTCTTCTCCAAAGAACTCAGCCTCCAAGCTCTGCAACACAAGGGGAAAGCCTCCAGGGCAAAGGTGTGGGAAAAGAGAGTCCCAATTCCTCCAGCATAACAATGCAGAAATTCCAAGTCCCCTTTTCTGAACCTCCCTACCTCTATTTATATGCTGAAGAAGAGTTAGGGGCGAAGTCAAAGTGGTTACAACTGAAGGAGTCAGTTGTATAACTACCCAAACTAACTCAAAAGGCGTGTTTTTATGTTTTAATGTTAAGAAACAGATACGCGACTATGAAGGAGAGCAACCCGGGCATGATACACAATTTTACACAAGAGCAACCCGCGAATATATGCATGCGCGACTTGCAAAACACAAGAGTCGCGCATGATGCGCGAGTTGCACATAAGGAGAGTCGCGCATACACAAAAAACGAATTTTTAAGGTATTTTTGGGCATTTTCAGACTTTGGTGTCTTCTGGAAAGTTTTAGCTAACTGAAATACCTTTCCAATGGCATAGAAATGAGGTGAAACAGAGTTACAGAACTCAAGATATGGGTCCTCCAAGATAGGTGTTTTTCAGTGACTTTCATGAAGTGCCGACATGCGACGAAATCATGGGAAAGTGGTCACAGGCAGAGATGTGTCATTTTGGTCTATAACAAAAACTTAGGCTATTTTTTGATAGTCTAAATGGAAAAATTGGTTTTGTAATAAAAGTAGGCTTAGAAATCAATTTCAGTCATGGAGGTGCTCATTTTATTACTTAGAGCACTCGGTAAACCCATAAACAGACTTTTCCTAAGTTTTGAGTGATTTTCCCATCACTCAGGTTAGAAACCCTAAAATCAAATATTGATTATTTTAATTGATAAATTAATTAAATAATGGAGAAAATCAAAATTCCTAAATCAGTGGGATTTTCTCCGATTTGACTGAAATCAGTCTCATCGACTTTGGATTGACTAGAGTTGACCATGCATTGATTGAAGGAGTTGATCTGGGCTGAAGAGGGAGTGCACCATAGCATTCATCCTTGGGATTTGCGCCCCCTCTCTCTCCTCCACACATGTGGGCTCATCTCGATGTGGTTTGGTTGATGTTTCAGTTAATCGGTTGATGTGTCAATCTGATCAACAGTCCAATTGTCAGTTACACTTAGTCAGACTTAGATTAGACTGATTTAGACTCAGATCAAGCTCAACTTGACTCCTCATGTAGTTTCAGTCCCTCTCTCCTTGGGAATTGCGCCCCCTGTAGGAT
Organism: Pseudotsuga menziesii; assembly: GCA_001517045.1. Taxonomy (NCBI): domain Eukaryota; kingdom Viridiplantae; phylum Streptophyta; class Pinopsida; order Pinales; family Pinaceae; genus Pseudotsuga; species Pseudotsuga menziesii. Next base: position 279,799 of record LPNX010369665.1, on the reverse strand, counting down.
AGGGTTTTAATTTTTTCTATAAATAAAGTACAGTTTCCTCCTTTCCAAGCTAGTTAGAGTTGGATTGAAGAGTTGTTTCTATTGTAATGTTGCTATATTTTTCATTGTGAATAAATAAAATATTTGGAGGCTAGATGGTGTAAGGCATTCAGTTGGATGAATGTTGTTGCTCATGCTTGAGGTAACCTGTATTTGGTGAATTTTTATTCTTGTTTGATTTGTGAATCTAACCTTGTCAAGATTGCTCCCAATTGAAAGGAAAGATTCTTTAAATAAGATTGTTTATAGATTCTATTGTTCATATGTATGTAAAGATCAAGATCTAGCATTTTCAATAAGTTTATTATCATGCTGCTCTAGTCTTTTTGTATGTATATCATTGGATCTCACAAATATCTTTGCAAGTGTTATATGTGCTAGTTATAGGTTTCCATGGAGAAGGTATTGAACAAGTTTTTTCCTCATCATGTTCACTTTTTCATGCTACATAGTCCAACTGCTTCCACCGGGAGATCTCCGGTTGATCTTCACAGCTACACGCTTTCCTTCTTCTCTTTCTCCTCTTAAAATTTAAAATCTACTTGCTTACTTGGTTCATAGATTTGATTTTTTTATATCTATCATATTAGAGTGAAATTTAACATAGATCTATCTTCTTAAAGCTCATAATATAGATCTTGTTCTTAAAAAAGGTTTCATAAGCATTCTAGATCTAGCTTTAGGGAAATCGTCTCTTTTGCGTGGCATTTTAAAGAAAATTTGTAGCTTGCATGCATTAGATTTATCTTTCGTAATTTAAAAGATAAATACAAGAACTGGTGCACATAATATTGGCTGCCCAAATGGCAAGCCAAGATCCCAAGCAAAGCTTTCTTTCCTTGGTTCCTTTTTTCACCTTTTTTTAACTAGGTTTAACTTAGCTATTTTTGGTTAAAAGTGTGTTGACCCAAAGGTAATTTCAAAGTTATTTTGGGCATATTTAAGTTTAATAAGCTTTCTGGTTCTTATCAGGTATACCGGAAAAGAGGATGAGGTGATGTCCAAAAAGTGATGTTTTGGCCATCCGGAACCCCCCAGGGGTGTCCCCATTTTTCCGAAATCTTTAATTTTTGTAGTTTGTAAGCTCTTTAGTTCGTTCTATATAAGAACCAAGAGGAATTATATCAGGTTTATGAAATTATAACCGCTGGTAATAAAAAATAATTTCGAAGAGGCTCTTTCGAGCCCATTCCCCATCCCCCCTGTGGAAATCTCAGGGATAATTTTAGGGGCAAGTTTTAGCCCAGTGGGCTATTTTTCCATGTTTTTGTCCCAAAAAACAGTCACCATTTTGCATTTTTGGAAGCCTTGTTTCGCCCAATTTTGATGGGTTAAATTTGTTTCACCCTAAAAATCGCCAAATTATTATATAAAAGATATAAAATCCTTGAAAATTAAAATATTTTTTTAAAAATATCACCAATCATTTTATAGTCCGCATTCTAAGAATTGCTAATATTTGCCAACATTTATACAGTTTTAAATAAGTATGGTTCCTTAAAATCATCCTTGGTGGGGATTCACATCTTTTTTTCCTTTTTTGCATTTTTCCTAGTTTTTGCTCTAGATTAGTTTTATTTATGCAAAATAGTGTACTTTGATTACTTTAATCATATCTTCCATATTATAAATTCAAATTAACTTTACTACTTACCCCACGAATCTCGATTGAACGGAAAGGTGAAAGAGGATCGTGGTAGATTTAATTAGAGAACCTGGGGTTTGTTTTATTTTTACTGCTTCATTATTCACTATCAATTTTTGCAAGAAATCAATTAAAATCAACCCTCTCCTTGATTCTCCAATTGAGTTCCACTTGGACTGAAAGAGATTCCTAGAGGGTTTTATTTCTAATAAAAACACATCTATTAAAATTTACTAAAATTTACAAAGAATCCAGTGTGTATGCTCTATGTTTTGGTTGTGGTTCATCCGATCAGTCAAGCTACGTCAAAAGCAACGTGAGTGACTAGATTAATTATGTTTCACTTTCCCCAATTAACCACCATCAGGAGAAAATCCAATGCCTCAAACAAATCGTAAGTAGTGGAAAAATACCCAAAGGAGTGGGAACAACTGGAAAGTGACCTCAAGGCATCGATCTCTGTTACACCCTAATGGGTGTATTATGAACATAGTCTCTGAGACTCCATCTAGCCCACCAACACCTTGCAAGTAGCCATGAAGGTTTTATTTTTGGACATACTCCAAGTACCCCTCGAGTATATCTGGAGTCCCCCCTCACCTAATTTAATCCACTCATTTTTCATATTAACTTAAAACGTACCAAGAGACAATTGCAAAACATTCACTCCAAGCACATGCAAGCACATTTAATCATTTTGCGACTCCATTTTAAGGAACTAGTTATTTGTTTACTTCTTTGCATATAAATATTGTGTGTCAGCATTGTGCTTACTTGTGTTTATTTTTCATCTTGTTATATGTGGTTCTCAATTGTTAATTTCAAAATCCTAAGCAACTTATTCAATTTAATACCATCATACTAAAGTAATTATCCCTAGTAACTTAATAGGGTGTACCCCCCTTGGCTTCACTAGTTGTTGGGCCTAAACAGAGGAGTCAATAAAAAGGTGATAGCCTTGACTCGAGACTTTCCCCCAAGGACACACCAAGTGGCTTGAATATTTATGCCACGCCCCCCCCCATGTGTGGGAAAGACGGCAACAGTTTTTGGCGCCATTGCCGAGGATAAATATTTTTATTCCTGGAGTATGAATTTTTTTTTCTTCCTTTTTGTTTTTTATTTGTTTGATGAATACTTAGAGTAAATATTTAATTTTCATCTGGCGACTCCACTGACTTTTTTTCAGTTTTTATTTTTACATAGAAAAGAAAAAAAATTGTGAAAGATTTATACATGTTTATTTTTTCTTTATCACATGGCAACTCCATTGAAGGGATAAAACCCTACTTTCTCATAATATTGTTGATACTTGTTGTGTGTAGATGAGCTCATACGACATTGTAAAACCTTAAATGCTCATTATTTGAAAGCTCCGATTTAGTACAAAATACATGGTTGATATATGCTACTAATAAGCCATTATGGATGATGAAGATTATGGTGCTCTAATTTCTAATGCATATCCTCCCATAAATTTCTCGGGCATCTTGGGTTTTCCTAACTATGAACCATATCTCCAGGATGAAAGAAATTCTCAGGATCCAATTTTTTGTGGAAATGGTGATTCAGCTGTCATTCACATCATATCCTTTCTTTCATTTGTGAATAAACTCAACATACTTCGTAGGGATAATATGATGCGAAGTTTTTCTAATTATTTGAAAAAGAAGGCATGGATATGGTTTTGTGGTCTTCCTTATAAATGCATGACCTCCCCTGAAGACTTATGTTCTATGTTTTTTAAGAGGTAGCATAATGGTGAGGGAGATATGGTAACTGTTGTAGAAAGGGCCCTCACCTACCTAAAGGAGCTAAAGGAGCCCATGAATTCCATTATAAATGAGCACACTCGGGATGATCCTATTGAAGAGCTTCACGAGGAGCCCATGATTGAACACATTGTTGAAGACTCTCCTCATGTCACCATAGATGAAAACATTGAAGATTTGAGGTATTCTCAAGTTTGTTGCAATGCTTTTTTAGAAAATCCTTATGAGGAAACCATTATAGAGATCAACACTTATGAATAAATTTATGATGTGTATGATGACACTCTTGTATGTTCATCACTTAGGGATGAAGTTTTGGAAATTTTAACTTCTTGTAATATCTTTGAAACCAAAACTTTGAAGGATGATTATTATGAACAGGAGGACGGTAGTTATATATTAGGATGTGATACCAGCAAGGAAGACTCTCATATCTAACATTGATCGGAGTGATGACTATTGGAATTTCATAGATAATCTAACTTGTGAAAATATTATTGAGAATCCCATCCATGATATGTCCAGCAAGGGGAGTGTCTATTCAAAAATTTGTGGAAGTCCAATCTACGATACATCCATAAAGGGAAGCATGGATCTGTATGCCTGGGAAAATATTAGTATGGAAGAGGAGAATTCAAAATTTTCACATGATAATTCAGAGTCATATGATGCAGAGCCACACAAAGTCAACAGTAATGAATACATTGAGAAGCATTACATTGAAGAGTCAAATTTGATACAGCCGATGGAGGGTCACCCTAAGCCTGCATTTTCTCATATAGAGGTTCCTTATGATTTGGGGCTACTTGGGGCTTATACAATGAGTTATCATTTGATAAACCCTGATGATTAGTATGATGATGTAGTCATTTTGACTAATCTTTCCGATTGGTATATCAGTCCTATCTAGTCATGGATAGAAGCAACCTACGCAAGCACATACCAGTTTTGGAAGAACTTTAATGACTTTATTCATGCCTATGATTTCCCATCCAATCCACCCATTCTGGATCATCATGCAGGTTTGCATTTTCTAAATAAAGTATCCTTACTTTGGTTGGTAACCAAAGACAAGGAAATTTTTTTTATGTTAATAAAATGCTTAGGTGGTTACATTGGATTTTTTTATTACAGCTAACCTTTTCTATATCATGTTTAGAGTAGTAAAATAAGCTCCTTAAAAGAGAGCATTTACTTTCTGAATTTCTGTTTTTGGCTCTAATAAAACTTTTCTTTCATTAGCTACATTTATTTTGTTTAAATAAATCAGCTTAGTGTTTCATTTGGATTTTATATAAAGCTTGTGCTACTGAGGTTTTCTTGTCAAGTTGAGATGTTTTTACAGGGTATATAAACTAGACACTCTGGTGTTTTCGTTTCCTCTCCTTTCCCTATGACCATATTGAGCACACATCCCGCAGTTGGAGCCATATGTTACCATCTAAGTTGTACTTAGTTGGTGTTATCAAGTGAGCCTGGTGAACCAGACAAGGATAATTTGTTCGGACTTCAGAAGACCTTCAGACTTGCTTCTGGGAAGTGCTTTTTTTATATACCAGATGTTCATACCCCATTGGGGGAGTTGTAATAAAATGTTCTAGCATGGCAGTGTCTGTAAAAGACTCAGTATCTTGGACTTTATTTGTCAATCTGATCAGTCCAGAGTGTTTTTTCCCTTGGTTATTATTGGTTGTTGTTGAATAAAGGACTGATAATTTATGAGTTTTTCACCCAATACCTCCAAAGTTGGGGTGGTTGGCTTGGAATTTAGGCCTATTTAGGTTATTAGAGCCTGTGTGTCAATGTATAAACATGCTAGGAATTATGGTCGAGTCATATGAACATGTCTAAGTCCCCCTAGGTTTTATTTTATTTTATTTTATTTAAATTTTTTTTAAAGTTTTAATTTTTCCAAAACTCAGGCTATTTTTTTACAGTATAAATGGAAAAATTGGTTATGTAATAAAAGTGGGCCCAGAAATCAATTTCAGTCATGGGGGTGCTCATTTTCTAACTCAGAGGACCCAGTAAACCCACAAACCAACTTTTCCTAATCTTTGAGTGATTTTCACATCACTCAGGTCAGAAAACCCTAAAAATCAAATATTGATTATTTTAATTGATAAATTAATTAAATAATGGAGAAAATCCAAGTTCCTAAATCAGTGGGATTTGCTCCGATTTGACTAAAATCAGTCTCGTCAGCTTTAGATTGACTAGAGTTGACCATGCCTTGATTGAAGGAGTTGATCTGGGCTGAGGAGGGAGTGCACCACAACATGATTCCTCCCTCTCTCTCTCCTCCACACGTGTGGGCTCATCTGCATGTGGTTTGGTTGATGTTTCAGTTAACTGGTTGATGTGTTAGTCTGATCAGCACTCTGATTGTCAGTTACACACAATTAGACTTAGATCATACTCAATTAGACTCAGATCAAGCTCATCTTGACTCCTCATGTAGCTGTAGTCCCTCTCTCCTTGGGAATTGCACCTCCTCTAGGCTAGGGTTTCAGTTTTTGCTATAAATAAATAACATTTTCCTCCTTTCCAAGATAGTTAGAGTTGGATTGAAGAGCTGTTGCTATTGTAATGTTGCTATATTTTTCATTGTGAATAAAGAAAATCTTTGGAGGCTAGATGGTGTAAGGCATTTAGTTGGATGAATATTGTTGCTCATACTTGAGGTAACCTATATTTGGTGCATTTTTATTGTTGTTTGATTTGTGAATCTAACCTTGTCAGGATTTCTCCCAATCAAAAGGAAATAAGTTTATTTCTATATTCTATTATTCATATGTATGTAAAGATCAAGATCTATCATTTTCAATAAGTTTATTATCATGCTGCTCTAGTCTTTTTGTATGTATATCATTGGATCTCACAAATCGCTTTGCAAGTGTTATGTGTGCTAGTTACAGGTTTCCATAGAGAAGTTCTTGAACAAGTTTGTTTGTCATCATCTTCACTTTTTCATGCTACATAGTCCAACTTCTTCCACCGAGAGCTCTCTGGTTGATCTTCACGGCTAGAAGCTTGCCTTCTTCTCTTTCTCCTCTTAAAATTTAAAATCTACTTGTTTACCTGGTTCATAGCTTTGATTTGTTTAGATCTATCATATTAGAGTGAAATTTAACATATATACATCTAAAGAAAATTTAACATAGATAGATCTAAATAGTGTGGAGTATACTCTTAGTCTCCTTCTTAGGATTCTGGTGACCAACTGAGTTAACCTTTTGGCCATCTTTGTGTCATAGCCTTGATAATCATGTGAGAGTCCTGACTTTTGATCCTCTCCTATTCACATAGTTTGCTTGTGGATTTTATACTTGAGTAGTGTTTTATCTTGTGTGGTATTTCATATATTCTTAGAGAGTTCATATATGGGAGACTTTCTTGGGACCACTATTCAAGATAACCCTTTTCATGGTATATCTTTTGTTTCTCCCCCTTGTGGAGATGTTGGTCCTCCCTTCATGGCCACTTTGAACCTTTTCAGATTGAATATAGGATTACCTATGTGGTTATTCTCCAATCCTGTTATACCAAATGCATCCTTTGTGTCGGATCATGATCCTTTACCGCATGAGCATTAATCTCATATTAATCCTTCTCATTCTTCATCAAATATTGAATCGACTTCCCTTTCTTCGCTTCACTTGTTGAAAACTATAATGTTAGTAAACAGGTGGGTAAGAAGAAGACCAAAAGGAAGGCTAAGAAGAAGAACACTAAGCAGAAGGTAATAGTTCCAACCTCTGATCTTCATGTTGGGATCCCACCAGCCACTGATCATCATATTGGGAGTATTGATGTACCTGTTTTCGGCACCCATAAAGCTAAGTTCCCTTGTAGACCTTGCAAGGGTGATCACCTTCTTAAGGACTGTCCTGGTCTTTCCCTTGTGTCAGAAGTGTAGTCAAAAAATCCTGTGTCGTTAGTCTCTTATCATCATGCTGATGATGCCCCATCAACCAATGACTCTTTGGTTAAGAGTAAAAAAGGAAAGGTTAGGTATCCTTGCTTACTATGTAAGGATATGCATCATACTTACCTTTTTCCTCGCATGGATGAAGCTTCAAAGTTGTTGGGAGATATTATTGTTCCTCAACAATGGATTCCAACTGGTTATTGTAAGTTGTCCCTTGACATCCCATTGGTTGATCAAGTGGTCGATCCAATTCCATCCTTGGTTGATCCCACTCTTCCTTTGGAGAGTGAATTTAAAGTGGTTGAGTCAATGCCATCTCCACCTGGTCCCACTCTTTTGTCAGAGAGTGTTGAGACTGAAGTAGTCCCTTCGACACAGTCTTCCTCTTGTCCCTCTCTTCTAATCAAGAGTGAAAACCATTCAGCTAAAGTTTTCATAGTTAGTTCTAATTGTTCTATGCAAGAGGAAATTTTGTCTCTTTAGAGAGAACCCTCTCCAAGTAGTGAGCTTATTTCCTTTGACTGGATTAACCTAACAGAATATCATCTTCGTTCAATTGTTCCTTTCCAAATATACGTGTGAATTACTGCTAAGAGTAAATAAAAATTGTAGCTTGCATACATTAGATTTCTCTTTCATGATTTAAAAGATAAATCCAGAAATCAGTGCACATCATATTGGCTTCCCAAAAGGCAAGCCAATATCCCAAGGAAATCTTGGTTTCCTTTGTTCCGCTTTTCACCTTTTTTTAACTAGTTTTAACTTAGCTGTTTTCGGTTAAAAGTGTGTTAACCAAAATGTAATTTAAAAGTGATTTTGGGAATATTTAATTTTAATAATCTCTATGGTTTTAATCAGGTATAAAATAACAGAGGAGGATTTTCTTTCTGAAAAGTGACTTTTGGGCTATCCGGAACCCCCAGGGGTCTCCCCATTTTTCTGGAATCTATAATTTTTGCACTTTGTAAGATATTGGGTTCATTATTTATAAGAAAAAAGAGGAATTATATCATATTTCTGATATTGTAACCTCTGGTAAGAAAAAATAATTTCGAATAGGCTCTTTCAAGCCCATTCCCCATCCCCCCTGGGGGGATTCGCGTCATTTTTTTCTATTTTGCATTTTTCCTGTTTTTACTCTAGATTAGTTTTATTTATGAAAAATAGTGTACTTTCATTACTTTAATCATATATTCCATATTATAAACTCAATGTAACTTTAATACTTACCCCATGAATCCCGATTGAACCGACAGGTGAAAGAGGATCGTGGTAGATTTAATTAGAGAACCTGTGGTTTTTATTTTTATTTTTGCTTCTTCATTATTCACTATTATTTTTTGTAAGAAATAAATTAAAATAAACCCCTCCTTGATACCCTGATTGAGGTCCACTTGGACCGAAAGAGGTTCCTGGAGGGTTTTGTTTCCAATAAAAACACATCGATTAAAATTTACTAAAAATTACAAAGACTCCGGTGTGTATGCTCTGCTTTTTGGATGTGGTTCATCTGATCAGTCAAGATGCATCAAAATTAACGTGAGTGACTATATTAATTAGGTTTCACTTTCCCCAATTAACCACCATCAGGAAATAATCCAATGCCTCGAACAAACCGTAAGCGGTGGAAAAATACCCAAAGGAGTGGGAACAATTGGAAAGTGACCTCAAGGCGACGATCTCTATTACACCCTAACATATGTATTATGAACATAGTCTCTGAGACTCCATCCAGCCCACAAACACCTTGCGGGTAGCCGTGAAGGTTTTATTTTTGGACATACTCCAAGTACCCCTCGGGTATATCTGGAGCCCCCCCTCACCTAATTTAATCTACTCATTTTTCATATTAACTTAAAACATACCAAGATACAATTGAAAAACATTCACTCCAAGCATATGCAAGCACATTTAATCATTTTGTGACTCCATTTTAAGGAACTAGTTATTTGTTTACTTCTTTCGATATATATATTGTGTGTCAACATTGTGCTTACTTGTGTTTATTTTTCATCTTGTTATCTGTGGTTCTCAATTGTTAATTTCAAACTCTTAAGAAACATATTCAATTTAATACATCATACTAAAGTAATTAGCCTTAGTAACTTAATAGGGTCTACCCCCCTTGGCTTCGCTAGGAGTTGAGCCTAAACGGAGGAGTCAAGAACAAGGTGACAGCCTTGACTTGATATTTGCCCCCAAGGACACACCAAGTGGCTTGAATATTTCTTCCACTTCCCCCCTAGGTGTGTGAAAGATAGAAACACGTTTAAAATCATTTAGTAACTGTGTGTAAGTTAATGACATGTTTCGACGTTGTTAAGCGTGGAAGGTGTCATTAATTTCCTGCATTGCATCTCAGGGACTATGTGGTTCCTCCACGTACTATCAGTATATTGAATGAACTTTCACGTACCATTGAGGTATGTTGAAAGTTACTTCATGTACTCGATTTTATATCGGAGGGCCCCTTTCGAACAGTTGTGCATTAGACAACACCACTACAGATTTGAGCTCCCCTGTACCTAGTGTATACTCGGAGACCCTCTTAGGATTCTGGTGACCAACTGAGCTAACCTTTGTGCCATCTTTGCGTCATAGCCTTGATAATCCTATGAGAGTCATAACTTTTGATCCACTCCTATTCACACAGTTTGCTTGTGGCTTTTAGACTTGAGTAGTGTTTGATCTTGTGTGGTATTTCATAGATTATTAGAGAGTTCAAATATGGGAGACTTTCTTGGGACCACTATTCAAGATAACCCTTTTCATGGTATATCTCTTGTTTCTCCCCCTTGTGGAGATGTTGGGCCTCCCTTCATGGCCACTTTGAACCTTTTCGGATTGAATATAGGATTACCTATGTGGTTATTCTCCAATCCTATTATACCAAATCCATCCTTTGTGTCGGATCCTGATCTTTTACTGCATGATCATTAATCGCATATCAATCCTTCTCCTTCTTCGTTGAATATTGAATCGACTTCCCTTTCTTCACTTCACCTATTGAAAACTCTAATGTTAGTAAATGGGCGGGTAAGAAGAAGTCCAAAAGGAAGGCTAAGAAGAAGAACACTAAGCAGAAGGTAATAGCTCCAACCTCTGATCTTCATGTTGGGATCCCACTAGCCACTGATCATCATATTGGGAGTATTTATGTACCTATTTTCAGCACCCGTAAAGCTAAGTTACCTTGTAGAATTTGCAAGGGTGATCACCTTCTTAAGGACTATCCTAGTATTTCCCTTGTGTCAGAGGTGTAGTCGAAACATCCTATGTTGTTAGTCTCTTATCATCATGCTAATGATGCCCCACTAACCAATGACTCTTTGGTTAAGAGTAAAAAAGGAAAGGTTAGGTATCCTTTCTTACTATGTAAGGATATGCACTGTACTTACCTTTGTCCTCGCATGGATGAAGCTTCAAAGTTGTTGGAAGATATTACTGTTCCTCAGCAATGGATTCCAACCGGTTATCGTAAGTTTTCCCTTGACATCCCATTGGTTGATCAAGTGGTCAATCCAATTCCATCCTTGGTCAATCCCACTCTTTCGTTGAAGAGTGAAGTCAAAGTGGTTGATCCATTTACATCCTTGGTCAATCCCACTCTTCCGTTGAAGAGTGAAGTTGAAGTGGTCGATCCAAGTCCATCCTTGGTTGATCCCACTCTTCCTTTGGAGAGTGAATTTAAAGTGGTCGAGTCAATGTCATCTCCACCAAATCCCACTCTTTTGTCAGAGAGTTTTGAGACTAACTTAGTCCCTTCAACACAGTCTTCCTCTTGTCCCTCTCTTCTAATCGAGAGTGAAAACCATTCAGCTAAATTTTTCATAGTTAGTTCTAATTGTTCTATGCAAGAGTTAATTTTGTCTCTTTCGAAAGAACCCTCTCCAAGTAGTGAGGTTATTTCCTTTGACTGGATTATCCTAATAGAATATCATCTTCATTCCGTTGTTCCTTTCCAAATATATGTGTTAATTACTGCTAAGAGTATACTCCACACTATTGTTCATGAAGGGGCGTCTATTATGATTCTATCCCCTACTGCTTGGTAAGCCATAGGTTCTCATCTGCTTGTGCCAGCCATTGATGAGATACTGGATTTTAATCGAAGACCTAAAGCTCCTTTAGGTATCCTTCCTCATTTTCCTATCACTTTGGAAGGAAAAACTGTCTGTATCTATGTTATGGTAGTCCAAGGTCCCTTATTTTTTAATCTGCTCCTTGGGAATGATTATGTTTATGCTATGAAATCTGTAGTGTCCACCTTTTTTTGAGCGATGTATTTTCCCCATGATGGGAATATTGTGACCATTAATAAGATTTCATTCGATAATCCCTATCATCGTATGACTCCTAGTCATCAGACTTCCCTGAATGTTCTGCATGTTCTTGTGGTTCCTTCCCCTTCTAATTAGCTTCTTCCCATCATAGGTAAAATGGGGGGCATGGCTCTAGCCTCTTGATATCATACTGGAGTTAAGTCACTAGCTTCTTATGTAAGGGGGAAACCCACCAACCTCTGGACATCATGTTGGCTTAGAACTTCCTAGTGAGCATAGTTCCTTTTATGTGTCAAGCTCGTTAAAAATTGAAACGGACATTCTGAGCATAGTTCCCATTCTATGTCAAGCTCATTAAAAAATGAAATAGATGCTTGCGAGCAAAGATTTATATCTATGTCAAGATCGTTAATAAATGAAATAGATGTCTGCGAGCATATTTCCCATTCTGTGTCAAGCTCGTTAAAAAATGAAACAGACATTGCGAGCATAGTTCCTATAATGTGTCAAGATCATTAAAAAATGAAATAGGTCCCCATAAGCATAGTTATTTGCTATTTCAAGATTGTGTAAAAATGAAGTAGGTCACCTTGAGCAGTGTTTATTCTTGGTTTCAAGCTCATTAAAAAATAAATTTGACCTTGAGCAAAGTTCCTTTTTCATGTCAAGCTCCTTTAAAAATGAAACGAATTCTTCCATTGTGTCAAGACTCAATATTTGAACCTTATTTTCATCTTCTTGTAAAAAAAACGAAACGAAGCTTGGGGGGCATGTACCCTACCTATTTATATTAGGATTTGGCTACTTGACAGTTATACTGGGGGCAAGTACCAAACACTAGACATCATGTTGGGAAATCACACGTCAATAGGAGCCATTTTGAGCATACTTTATTTAGTTTGAAGCTCGCTAAACCATGAAACGACCCTTTAAGCATAGTTATTTTTATGTTCCAAGATCATTAAAAATGAAGCAGATACCCTGAGCATTCTTTCAATTAATATTCAAGCTCGTTAAAAATAGTAATATGGTGTTGAGCTTACTTTTCATTTTTCGTGCTCTGGTTAAAACATGAAAACTGGTTTGAGCTTACTTTACCGCTTTTTTGTTCTCTGGATTCAAACATGAAAAAGGTCCCGAGGGCCTTTTATACCTTCATCGTGCTTGTTAAAAACTCAATGAAGAGGTATCAAGTATAGTTTTACTATTTCTCAGACTCGTTAAAATTGGATTATGAAAAAAGAACTCGTTACTGAGTTATATGTAAGCTCTTTTCAGTCTCCCTAAAAAAAAAAAATTGCCAAGCGAACTTGCTACATTCATGCTTGTAAAGTATCAGAATGGTCGACTAGTTGGTGGTAGGTTTTTATACCTAAATATCATCATCAGCATGTGATGAGATCCCAAAATTTAGTGTTTCCCTCAATCCCAAATTGTGAAGTCAAAACATTGGTCCAGACATCAAATTTGTATATGAAAATCTAGCACCGCTTCTACCCTTTAGTAAAAAGGTGGTACCTTCTTCAGCACCACCTGTAACATGTTGGCAGTAAGCAGTGGCACCACCTTTACTCTTTAAGAAATACATGGTTCTACCTAGAACCGCTCTGTTATGGTGAAGAAGGAGTGGTGCCCTTCGTAAAAAGTGAAAAAGAGAGGTTCTCACAAAGCTTCTCGAAAGAAGGCTTTGTGGCACCCCTATCCCTGATAACTAGGGTCAGTTTGGCTTGAGATCCATCCTTGTAGGATCTCCTAGCCACCTCATCAACCAATTTCTAAACCATCCCTATCCATTCCAAGCCTATAAAAGCAAGCTCAATCTCCATGGTTGAGGATGGAGTAATGTTATGTTGTTTCTTTGATATTCTGGCCTAAGTCAGTCAAGAGAGCTTGAGGGAGCAAGTTAGAGATATCGAAGACAAGATGTTGGTTTTGTGAAAGAGCATATCAACACTAAGGCATAGGTTGTAAGCTCTTTCTTCATTTTATTAATGCAAATTTGGTTCCTTTCCTTAGTCACTAGCATAGATCTATAGATGATGTTCTGGTATCTTTGATCTCTTGTGTGTTTGATGTGTTTATGCAGGTATTTCCTTATAGACCTTTTCTCATAAGAGAAGAACCACATCACTACATCAAATATTGTATTCCAGGTGTTTATAGCTTCTAGGGAAAGTCTTGTAACATTGTTGTGAACCATTTCTTCTGGATCTGAACCATTCATACTAGAGGAACAACTTTTGTCCGCAAAAGGTGCAAAATTCCTAGCTACAAATCCGATGACTCCGTTGGGGAAGAGATTTAGCTGATATGATATTCCTTAGTCTTTTTCAAGAACACTTGTTTGAAATCCAAGTTCCCCTCCTGCATCAATTCAATCAGATCTGCTGGTTGATCTAGTGGTTGTTAGTTTGGTATCTTCAAATCTATTTAGATTTGAGTTTTTTGACCCTTTTTGGTCTTAAGTATTTTTAATTCATGGTTTAATTCCTAGTTGCACAGTGATCTGACCTTGTTGTTTTTCTATTTTCTTTGCTTTTGTGTATTTACACGGAACCGTGCATGCATTGCAGGTAATAAGCCGTGCCAATGCCTAAATGTAGTTTGCAGGAAGCGGTGCCACTACTTGGGACCAGTAATCAGGAAGTGGTTCTCGACCAAAACCGCTATGTCAGTGACTCTTTGCACGTGGTGCAAGGCAGGCCTTTTCCAGGCTTGGTTTTTCAAATTTTTTTGGCAAAATTTTGGTTAGTTGTTTTCAATTCTGAATGCATGGGTTTGTATTAAAGATATCTGAGTGCTTGAATGATGAATTTGATGTGGTAAAAGGATTTTTTTATTAAAATAAAAGAGCTAGGATAGGTTCATCTTTTAACTAGCTTGTATACTTGGTTTTGAGTTTTTTGAAAGGAGTGTTGCTTGAGAGCTTAGCATCAGTTAGATCTCAGTCTTATTACTAGATATATCTGAAAAGAAAGATTTATTTGATTGATAGCTTGTTTCATTTTGCATTAAAAGTTTGCGAAGGACTTCTTTTTGCTAGAAAAAGAAATTTTTTTGTTGAGAGTTAATCCTATTTTTGTTGGAGGATGAATCATTGGACCTTTGATTAGCCTTATAAGATTTCAGATCTCCATCTTTCTTCTCTTTCTTTTACATATTTGTTCTCTTCACAAGAAAAATATTAATAGTTTTAAGTTAGATCTTTCTTGTTTTAAAGAAAAAATTGAAAAAATGTCGATTATTCCTTTGGGTGTGTTTTGTCCTTCTTATAAAAAGAGATCTTACCCTAGTTTGCTTGCTTTCAAAATTGGTTTGAAGTTTTTTGCTTGTTCTCTTTCTTGGAAAAAGTTTGGTTTAGTGTACTTGTTTGAGAAAATTTTTGGTTTTAGAGTGGAAATTGAAAAGAAAATTACTCTCTCCTTCCCATAGGTAGACATGTTTTGATAAAGTAAAGTGAAATTGTCTGCATTTCAAATTTGCATGGCTTTACATTTTTGTCAAAATCTCATGCATTCACCTAACCGCTCAAGATAAAATTAACAGTAGTTACAGGTATAAAATTGTATAGAAATTTGATTTATAAGTTAGTGACATGTTTGAGTATCATAAAACGTAGGAGCTATCGTTACTCACCTACACTACAACCCGGGACTCGCACGGTTCTTCCACGTACCGTCGGTATATCGAACGACCTTTCACATACCCTTGAGGTATATAGAAAGGTACTTCACATACTCGATTGTATATCGGAAGGCTACTTGTGGAAAGTTGTGCATTAGACAACAGTACTACCAATTTGAGCTCCCACATACCTTGTGTATATCGAGAGACCCCACTAGGATTCCTTGTCCAGCAGAGAAAAACACTTTGGCCATCTTGTTTGGAGCAATACACCAAGAAAAACACTCGGGGAGACTACTATGCACATACCTTGAGTATATCGCCAGTTGCACCTGCTTGAACATCCTAGTGAGAGACCGACTATTTTGAGCTCATCCTATCACTTAAATTTTCTTGTGGCCTATAGTTTGAGTAAGAGAAGACTTTGTCTAATTTTTCTTCTCTTAAAACCTAGGTTAGGTTTAGTGACTGATACAATATGGCTGAGTTTTAGTTGAGACGATCCAGAAGGAATCAAGGCTTACCACTCAATTTTCCTCATGTTATGGGAGAAAGTGTAATGGAAGCCATCGACCAAGGAGCTGCAACTAGTTCCCATGAGGAAGAAAATATGGTTATAAGAAGTGGAGATCAATTCACTTCTTACATTAATCCCTTGGCTCAAAAACCTCATATGGATGATACTTCCTTTCATCTTTCTATTGAAGGTCGTACCGATAGTCCTGACGAACCACAATATGGCCCTAATGCTCCATTTTGGAGAATGTATATGGGTTAGGCCATTTCCTCATTTGGGGTTAATAGAACCTCTCCTGAACAAACTTCTACAGGTGAAGAAGAATATAGACAAATCCAAGCATCTGCTCTCCATGCACGGGATTTTCAAGAGAGAATGCAAAGACTGGACAGAGTTCTGGCTGTGCCTGCACCTCATAATGAATCTATATCGGCTAGCATTAGAGGAAATTTAAATTTAAAATGGGCCTTTAAAAAATAATACAAATTCCATGTCATAATGTATTATCCAATGAAAATGATTTAAATTGAAAAAAGGGAGCATCTCTTAAACAATTTTTTAATATAAATTTGGGGATAGGTATCATAAAAAAACCTACTTTTTTTGTTCGTGTTTTATACATATCTCCCTGTATTTTTACTCAAATTTTGATTGGCAGAGCTCGTTGGATGTGGAATTAAATTCCGAATCCAACGAGTCACTCGGGATACTTTTGATGGGCCCCGCTAACCCAAAAACAAGAAATACCTGGAAAAATGTGATGATGTCATCATCACATTTTTCCAGGTATTTCTTGTTTTTGGGTTAGCAGGTCCCATCAAAAGTATGCCGAGTGGGTACTCGTTGGATGCAGAATTTGATTCCACATCTAACGAGCTCTCCCAATCAAAATATGAGTAAAAACACAAGGAGATATGTTGAAAATACGAACAAAGANTCTTCCTCCAAAATTAATAAATATTATTTTATTATTTTAACTATTATTTTATTAATTTTCCTTAGGAGGCCCATTTTGAGTTGAAATTTCCTCCAATGATTACCCCATAATATAGATCCTTGGCCTGTGGCTTGTTGGAAGGGGTTTTGGGAAAGTGATTTGTGTAGCGTCACGGTAGCTGCGCAAGGCCAAATCAGCGCGATGAGTGAAGGAATAACCGTTTTTGAATATTTAATGTATTAATTGACCATGTTTTGTGGAAATAGGTCATTAGTGGTTAGAATTTAATTAGAAGTGGGCCTTTGAGGTAAAGGCGCAAGCCTATATATAGGGCTAGTTTTGCAATTGTATAGAGGAGAAGGAGAGATAGATGAAGGACACAGTCGTAGGATTGTATGAAGGATGAGATCTGTGCGATTTGTATATGGTTTTGTTGAGTATTCCATTTTGCGCAATCTGTGATCTAGTCTGTGTTGGATATTGAATTTTGGGATGTAACCGGTCTCCTGTTGTGGAGAAGAATTATCTGTTTTTGATCTGTTGCAGAATTAATATGACATGATGGTTGTTGCATGAATATTGTCTTCTGTTTTCTTTGTTATGATATCAATGGGAAGTGCGTTGAATCTATTATGATTTACTAATCTTGTTTTAATAAGCTGATTATGTGTTATATTCTTCTTTGGTCATAATTCTGTTAAATGATGATTGACGTTGTTTAATGGTTGATAAATGATGCGATAACACTATTGCGATGAATGCATGATGCGATCTGTTAGATATGTAGCTACGCAGATGAATCGTGAGGACTATCTTAGTTTTGTGATCTGATGGTTATGGTGTCGAAGTCATAGATGCCATATCTTCCCTTCCTATGGCTGGAAACTCGGTTCTGACAACTCTCCCTTGAACATCTTGGGTGAGACTTAGTCCATTTTGTGGATGTTGCTTACAAGGTAAAACTTGTCTGGGCCGGTGCTGAGGGAGATTGCGTTGGTTGGGCATCGATAGAGTGAGAACCCATGTTGATGAGGATTTGTTGGTGGGTTTTTGACAACAAACGGTTCTGTTTTCGGGACTTAGTTGTGATTGAAAGGAGGATATGTTTCAAAATCTGATTCGTCCAAAGATTGAGGGGTGGTTTGATCTAAAACTGCAAGAGTTTGTTGAAGTCGAAAATCAGAATCCAAAGCTATAGACAAGAAATTGGTTGGATAGATATATTCATGATGACCCTCATGAATGGTTATTTTGTGAGTTTCCTGTCATCTTGCATGAGTGGCTGGCGAAGTTAGCTTCTAAGAAGAAAAACTTCTAAGGAGGAGATCTGACATCTTGGACTGCGGAGCTGATCCAGGAATTACAAGAAATAGATAATAAGGTATCACGATCTATTGAGGTGTGGTTTGAAATTATCTTGGAGGCCTACATAGGTATAGTTTTTCTGTCTCTACAACTATCTCTTAAATATCTTGTCTACAAAAAGGTATTCTAAAAATGGACCAAGAGTAGTGGAACTCTGGTGTGTGAAGAATGTACGCACTACGACGAAAGCGGGGAAGATGCATGGAAAGGTAAGGGGTATATGGGCATGAGTTATGGTGAAAGTGTGAATGTCACCAAAGAAAAAAGTGGTTGTACAAAAGGAGGAGCAAGGTTTCGAGGGAAGAGGTAGAGGACGGGAGAAGGTCCTGTTGTGATTGAAGTGTGATGCTGTGAGGAACAACCACACAAGAAAAAGAGACCTTTCAGTGAAAACAAGGAAAAACAGGCCTAGGCTATGCCCAAAAGGATGATAGGATCAAACCCTAGCAGTAATGTGTCCACACCTCCATGCACTACTCCACCACCAGGAAGAAACGTGCATTCTACGTCGAATTTCTCGACGTGTCAGTAGAATTCTAGTAGTAGAGTACCAGCCGAAGGGAGAAGGCCCAGAATGGTGGGTGACGAAATGAAGATACCAATATTTCATGGAAATGGCCCTGATGACCCAGATATATACTGGTTCCTGTGCAAGGTGATCTGGACCGCCCAACAGACCGTGGATGACGATATCAAGAAAATCCAGCTGGCTACCACCCTCAAGGGTCATGCGCTGGATTGGTACATGAGATTCATGCTGGTTCCTTAGGGAGGTACAATGAAAAAGTTTCTATGAGATTTGCAAGGGATTATTTGAAGAATTCAAGAATTTGAAGTTTGAGGCTTAGTACATTACGAATTGAAAGAAATCAAGTAGTTCTCCAATGAGAATTTGGGACTTTGATCAATGGTTTAAGACGTTGATGGCTCGAGTCATCTTCTAGATGAGCGATGTTCAACACAAGGAGTGGTTCATCATCGTACTTGTCCCACATATTAGAAAACCACTAATGCAACAAAATATTGCGATGTAGAGAAAGGCTCTAGAAATCGCGATGAAATTAAAAGCATCGCTCATAGGAGAAACTGCAGTCGGGATGAACCAGATTCACACACAGTTGGCCAATATGATGCTCCAACTACAAGATATCAATAATTCTAAGGAATATCATGATGACCTTTGGTGCACCCAGTGTCGTACAGACGAACACACCAAGGATACATGTTGAACATTCCAAAATTATTTGCTTTCAGGCACCCTAAACCCATTGAGCTGCGCTGGTGTTCCATGGTGCCTCATATGTCGGGTGTATGGGAATCGACATGAGAATTGAGAATACATGCAAAAGATGGTTACCAAGGTGGAGAGTCTGTACTATACCTTTTTTCGGTCAGTAGACCACGACGATAAAAAATGTCGAGCGTATGACTTGCTCCAGGAAAGGACATATGACTCATACTTTGTGAAAGGAAAGGACCCCCAAGAAATGTAAGAGAAGCCATAGATGGCACAACCAGCAGCGTAGGTGAAGTATACACCACCACCCAAGATGCAGTTTATCTTGTCACAACAACAACAATAGTTTACGTCGCAACAACAGTTTGCACCTTAGCCGCAGTTTGAGCCACGACCACAATATAATTAGGTGCCACTCATGCAACCTCAGCCATAATATGTTCAAGCTACACACTATGTCTAGCAACAACCAAACCCCCCGCAGGAGCAATTGGCCCAACCTCAATTTCAGCAAGGAGGGGTCCGAGGGTGATTCTGTGGAGGATTCAAGGGACGAGGAGGAGGATTCAGTTGAGGAGGAGGACAAGGTCAAGAATCAATCCAGTGCTATACCTGTGGAGTATTCAGGCACTATCAAAGGGAGTGTCCTCATGCGCAGTGTACATACTGTGCAAAGAGTGAGCATAATGTTGAAAATTTCCCTTAGTTGATTGCAAAGTGGAAGGATGGAAATATTCCTCAGTTGCAGAATGTGAAGACTCATAACCAACCAACATTCCAAGTGCAGAACTAGCCGATGATGCAAAATCAGATCCCACTGTAGATCCTGCCACAGACTAAGAATCAGCCAATGAAACCACCGCTGAATCAGAACCCACCATTGAATCAAGCTTAGAACCTGAATCAAGGATCGATGGTTTCCACAATTCAATTCGAACCACGAATGAAGGATGTCGACGTTGGGGTTGTCACTCACGCTGGTGTGACAACTAGAGAATACGAACTGCGACAGCAAGTTCAGCTCGCTGGAAAGAAAAAAGTAGCATTTGGTATTACGACGGAGAAAGTCACCTTCTTAGAGGCCAAGCATGCAATCAGGATAAATCCAGGTAAGATACTTTTTATTGCCATGCCTTCTTCTTTTGATCCATTTATAGAGGCAGGACCATCATGGTAGCATGGTACCCCACAACAATTCTTTGAGATTTGTTTGTCAATGGCATAGGATCCTGAAGCCCTTCTCGAGATTAAGAAGTTGTTGTACCACTAAGATAAGACATTGAAGGATTCTGTGGTGAACTACCTACAAAAGAGGAAGACAAGGAAGGAGATGAGGATGAACATCTAGATCGGAGACTATGAGGTTGACTCAGTTATTTTGGATCTCGAATTAGATGTAAACATTCTGACCAAACAAAACTGGTAGCTGACGGGGAAGACGACATTGGGATAGTCACTAGTGCAGCTGTGACTAAAAAATAAGGCAAAATTTCATCCCATTGGTCATGTCTCAAACCTGGTTGTCGATATTGAAGGTATGAAAACACATGCTGATTTTCATGTGATATAATTGGTTGAAGATGGAGGTTCCTATCCCACACTTCTAGGGATTGGGTGGGCTAATGACACCATGGCGGTCATCAATTTCAAAAAATGTGTTATGATGTTTGAGAACCAGGATGTCAGGGTAATCGCTCCCATGGAACCTCATGAAGGATGTCCGTATCTTCAACTGGTGAGGGATGAAGCTGGTAGAAGTTGGGATCATGCTTATAATATCTTTGAATACTATGTCCACCCTACTATCAATGGTGAACTTTGATGTTGTAGCGCTAGTTCTATGTCCTTTGATTTTGATGATGCTCTGGAAAATTGGCAGAATAGGATGCATGAGGTGTCGTTCAAGAAATGCGGGTTGATTACATAGTCTCTGCATCATGTAGCAACTGATATCGTCGAGTTGCCAATTTACGAAGGTCTTCCAGCATTATCAAAATTCCTTCATGAATTTTAAGAGAAAGTGTCTAAGCCACATAGGATATTGGCCCTCGATGTAGCACTGAAGGCTACCCTAGCCCGATGGTGGGCGATGCACAAGAAAATGATCCATGAATGGGGACAGTGTGGGATATTGCTGATGGTGCTCTTCGACGATTCAGAGGTCCATCATGCTGGGAGATATGATGGATGGAATGAACCCACTAGTCATTTGATAGAATGCCAGGCCTTATGGGCATCACAACCCAAAGATGAGTGGGTCCATGCTTTTGTTCATACTCTGGATGAGATGCTAAGATCTTGGTATATAGCAACAAAACTACATATAACTATAACCACTTGGGAGGAGTTATCCATTTTCTTCACGCAAACGTTTAGTTTCCATGATGCCAACCCAGAGGTACATAATGCATTGCAAATCATTTGCGACATATTACTCAAAGTCATCCCTGTCGCATACCCAGTTGATCCACATGCACACTGCTCAATATAATCCATGGTGACATGTTACAACCTATCTGGGGAACTTGAAGATGATGACGATTTATGGAATGTTAATATTCCAGAGTCAGAAGGAAGCCACGGCATTGCAATGCTAGACATACCAATGGATTCGGTGAGTTAGCCGCTGAAGATCAGGAAAGTCAACATTGGGTCATAAGAGAACCTGGAATTTTCCAATATTGAGGACTATTGGGATGAGGAAACAATGGCCAAAATCATGGACTTGCTACGTGAATTCCAGGATCTTTTTTCGACGCGTTTTTCAGAAATGAAGGGGATATTAGGGGACCTATGGGAGATGAAAATCATGTTGAAACCAGATGAAAAACCTGCATGACAGAGGCTGTATCGAATGAACCCACGATACAAGGACCATGTGAAGGTTGAGATAGACCAGATGATAGATGCTGTGATCATTGAACCTATAGAAGAATCATAGTGGATAAGCCCTATGGTGGTCTAGGATAAAAATACCAGCAAAATCTGCCTTTGCGTTGACCTAAGAAAGTTGAATGATGCATGCATGCATGATCCATTCCTAAATAATTTTACAGATGAGGTCCTTGAAGGAGTAGGTGGTTAAGAGATGTATTCCTTCACAGATGCCTTTTTAGGGTACCACCAGATCTGGATTCCAAAGGAGGATCATCATAAGACCATGTTTGTCACTGAATGGGGCTGTTTTCAATATACAGTCATGCCTTTTGGACTGAAGAATGCACCAGTAGTATTTTCTTGGGTAATTGTCGCTGTGTTTAAATAATTTATTCAAAAGCTACTACAAGTATATCTAGATGATTGGACAGTCTACAAGATAATTAGGGACCATCTTGACAACTTGCGATTGATTCTAGAAAGGTGTCGACAACATCAGATTGAATTAAATTCCAAGAAATGCATTTTCTGTGTGCCGTTTGGAATGCTATTGGGACACATAGTATGTAAGGACATTCTATTGGTTGATCCAGCGTAGATTGTGCTAATTCTTAGTTTTCCTCCACCGACGAATATCAATATGCTTCGGGAAACGCTGGGGCATACGGGGTACTATTGCAAGTTCATCAAAGGGTATGCTATGATTAGTGCCCCTATGGAGAAGCTATTAAAAAAGGATGTTGCATTTGAGTGCAGTCATAAATGTGAAGGAATTTTTGACACACTAAAAACCAAGATGGCCTCCGCACCCATACTGGTGTTCCTGGATTGGAATAAGAAATTCCATGTGCATGTTGATGCCTCTTCTGTTGTGCTAGGGGATGTGCTTGTGCAACCGGGTGAGGGTGACCTGGATCACCTGGTTGCATATGTTAGTATGAAGTTGTGGTTTACTGAACAAAGTTACACAATGAATGAAAGATAAGACTTGGTGATGGTTTATGCCTTGCAAAAGTTCAGGCACTATTTTTTAGGCGGTCACTTCAATATGTTCACCGATCATTCGTCGTTGCAATACTTGGTCAATAAGGCTGTGTTGGGGGGGGGGAAATATCTCAGTGGCTGCTTCTGTTCCAAGAATTTGACTTTGAAATAGTTGTGAAACTAGGATGGTTGAATGCTGTTCCTAATCACCTATCTTGCATTGAGACTAGCGAAGAACCGACCAATATTGATGATAGATTGCTAGATGCACAATTGTTCTATGTGGACATTGCAGATGATCACTATGACCCAATCATTCAGTTCTTGGCCATTGGTGTTGCCCCGGAGGACATGTCAACTAGTCAAAAGAAGCAGTTGGTAGTAAAGGCTTTAGATTTCTAGCTGATTGCTAGGTATTTATATAAGATTGAATCTTTCGATAGTGTATCTTATCGTATGAGCAGGGACCCGTTCTAGAAGAAGCACATGCAAGAATCGCATGAGGTCACTATGGAGGAATATCTACTATGTGGAAGGTTTTGTGTGTCGGGCTATGGTGGCCTATGTTCAATCATGATGCCGTAGACTATGCGAGGAGTTATGATGTTTTCTAGTGCATTGGTAGACCATCGCGGTGAGACGAGATGCCGCTGGTGCCACGGGTAACTCTAAAACCTTTTGATAAATGGGTTGTGGATTTTGTGGGTCCCATTAATCCACTGGGGAAGAGGACTGGTGCACGATACATCATTATTGCAACTGACTATATGACCAGGTGGGCAGAGGTCGCACCTGTTGTGGATTGTACCGCTATGATAGTAGTGAAGTTCATATTTGAAAATATTGTGACACATTTTGGGTGTCCTAGGATATTGATGAGTGACCAGGGAAGTCACTTTATCAACCATACTATGAGAGTGCTAACTGAGGAGTTGCAAGTGAAACATAAGAAAAACACACCATACCATCCACGGGAAAATGGGACTGTTGAAGTGTTCAACAAATGTTTTTAAATAGTGTTGACAAAGGTATGTAATGCTAATCACGATGATTGGGACTTGAAAACTCTAGCAGTGCTATGGGCCTATCACACCACTTGTAAATGGCTGGCAGTTTAGAAACCATTCAAGCTGGTATATGGGCAAGAGGTGGTCATGCCCATGGAATACATTATTCCTAGTTTGCGCATCACTGCGGCGATCAACATGGATGATACAGAAGCATTAGAAGAGTGCATTGCATAGTTGATCCAAGTTGAAGAAAACTGCTTTATTGCAGGCTTCCACTAGCAGGTTGTGAAGGATCGAGAGAAGGCGTGGCATGATTGCCACGTTAAGAAAAAAAATTGTGGAAGGACATTTGGTGTTGGTATATGAAAGCAAGTTCATAAAGCATCCAGGTAAGTTACAGATGCACTCGTTAGGCCTATATCTGTTCATTCTATTACTTTTGGAGGTGCGGTTCATCTTCAGCAATTAGATGGTGCGGTATTGTCAACGCTCGTCAATGGGAGTCTCTTAAATCTATATAGGGTGGGGTTAGAATGGTGCACTACTTGAGGCATTATGAAATATATATATATTGCTAGATAGTAGCAAGGCGAGCTTGGGGGAAGAGGCCACACAAGGATAGCATTAGTAGCAACAGAAGGGAGCTCACCTGCGATATCCTAAGGGTTGTGGGTTGGTAAAATCAACAATAAAGTAGTTAAAATATTTAGCTGGCGGTGCTTTTTGAAGCGACGTGCATTAATGGCTGATCTGGCCTTTAGAAGGGTAATATTTTCAGTGGATTTGGTGTCATTACTACTAGATTTAGTCATGATGGAGATAGTAGTTTTGGAAATGATGAGATTGAATTGGGAGGTGCTTATAAAAAATGCGTGGGATGCAGGAGGAAGGAATTGTTCAAAACAGTTCAGTTGAGCAAGCAAAATGTTGAGAAGAGTGTGAATTGTGGAGTTGTGTTGTGAGATTCTAGTGAGTTGTAGAGTAGAGGTGTAGAATCGTTGGGTGCATTGTAAGGTTTGGGGAGTGCAGCATGTTGAGCGACCCCAATGCAATTGATACTTCCAACGAGCAGGAATCCCCCATTCAGCCCACAACCATTGAAGAAGAATTTATGAGCATTTCGGTAGGCTCATCGTCCATCCCCAATAGAAAGTGGTAGGCTCAAAATCCCAGTTCCATGACGCCACAGAAGAAGCACACCCGTACTTTAGCTAGAGTCCAAGGAAAGGGGAATGCGCAGACTGGGCCATCAAGCTCAGGAGCTATAGAGTCTGTGGAACCCAAGGGAATATTTGTTCATGATATCTTGGGATGTGTTGCTCCTACATGGCTGGGAGTGAAGCCGAGGCAGCCGACGAAGAATTAGAATTATCCACCAAAATTTTCGTCACTATCAAAAGGGATGACTTGCTCAATAAACATTATCCCTATATTAATCAAGGTGAATTTTGAGGACCATGATTTGCTGTTGCTTAAATATGTCCGGGATGAGCCTTACAAATCAATTTTGACAGTGCCTCGTGCACCGATTCAGTGGATTCCTCAACCTTAGGTGAGCGGGTTGAACATCTCTAGATTGTTGGGATCATCAATATGCCTCACTTTGGGCGAGTAAATGAGACCCATGCATGTGTGAAACAACTCTTGACCTTCTTTAATGTTGGTATGCTCTATTTGAATGAGCCCATTTCTGTCATAGCCGTCCTAATTGTGAACATTATGGGTTTGCTGAAGGCTGGGGAAGATCCAACAAAGCATATCCGTGGGCGAGATACTGACAAGAATATTTCCAAGCAGTTGAAGGAGTGCTTTGGCTTATACTGTGATGGTCGTGCCTACTGTATTGACAACATTAATTCACAAGCGGTATGTATTGGGGCATGTATTTTGGCAAGTAAGATTGTTTAGGGAAATTGAATGGTCCAATGTAATTTGAGCGTGGTCTCCTGCGCAAAAAAATACGCAAAGGGCATGTAGATGAACTTGTATTTGTTTCTGCTCAACCAGTTTCTTGAGGATGCTCTCGCTACTCAAGCTAGGCATCCATTTTCCTATAGTTGACTATTAATTCTCATTGCATTCACCGCATGGATGGAACCTGAATATTATCAGGCGATGGCAGTTGATGCGGTGAAGGTGTGTCGCGGCGCACATTATTAGAATTTGTGGTGGGTTAAAGACCCCAGTTGATAGGCAGACTGCGCGATCCACTTTTGGGTCTATTGGGAAGTGCTACAAGTTGTAGCTGTCAAATTTCCCTATTTATCCTAGTCTGCAACGACCAAGTATCAGTGACTCATTCAGTTCACAATCGGGGCTCACTTCATTTACATCCAGATGCAATGGGACCCCGACAAAAAGTGGCTACCTCTAGCCTACAAAGTTACGGATGAATAATTGGATGCTATTCTTTAGGAGTGGTTGGCTGAATGGTACAACCCCATGAGTTAGGAGGAACTCTCCAAGGAGCTTCCACCTGATTCCCTGGATGAGCCTGTCCAGAAGAAGCCAAGTGTTCATGACTCTAACAATGATTCGTCGAAGGACCCTAAGGCTGAAACACAGTGCATGCAGGAGGAAATGCGATACAAATAGTGCCAAGAATATGATGCAAGCAGTGGTACCTGGTTAGGGCTGGAGGACCAACTACAATAGCTCATCAAATTGGTCACTGACTCCTCCAAGGCTATGCCATAAGCGATCCAAGAGTCTAACCATGAAGAGTTTTCTATGGTAAGAGATAATATGAATTCCATTTTGGATGTTGTTTCCAGGTAGACACCTAAGAGACATGTGATGCAGGAAGTCCCGTCGATCAGCACTGAGCCACGGGCTAGGAACGCCCAAGTTCCCCCAACTGCGATTGACACAGGGAGTGAAGAAGTGAACCAGTTACTGCGGCTGATCCAAAGAATTGCCTTGGATCTGAACAAGTTACCTACTTAAGTACTGGTGGAGCTGTAGCATGTTTCCACCCAGGAACTGGTGGAGAGATAGAAGGAGCAGACTGACGGATATGTGCAGTCACAGAGCGCAGCCGAGAAGTTACAAAAATAAATAGAGGAGCGACATCAGGTCAGGGTGCAGTTGGTGGAACAAAAGGTCTAAGATATTGATGCATTGAAGGTGGCATAGGCTGAGATGCAGTGCAAGGCCACTGAGGAAATCATTGAGCTAAACAAGGTGCAAGACCGCCTCATCATTGAGAAGGAACAACTGTGCACAAGGGTTGGCATGGTTGAGAAAGCTATTGATGAGGCATGTCAACATATTTTTGAGAAAACAACTGAGCTTACTGTAGCCACTAAGGCCAAGTGACTTGGGGAATTTATTTCCCAGCTTCAGGACACCAACCTATTGCTCAATGCTCTGGTCCATCCAGAGAAGCTGTTGCAGCAGGTTGTTGAACGAAAGGCTACGATTGAGCAAATAGCGGGCCATTTTGAAACCATGGAGCAAGACTGGTGTAGGGTGAAATGGAAACTAAAATTACAGATCCTTTAACTTAAGCTAATTTGTACTGTCGATCCAAGGGATATAATTTCAATCCAATTCATGTCTAGAATGGATACGGATTATGGAGAATAGAGATTTCATTAACTTCTGAACATTTGGGGTCCCGTCATAGATATCAACCAGTAATTATTTATAAACTTGGTTGTTGTTTACGTTAAATGCACACAAAAATTTCAATAAACATGTAGCTGTATACTCATAAACTTAACACGATTTTAATATGAATACCAGAAAACCTGCAAGAACTTATAGATCTACACAGTCGACTCCAAGATATGGCAAACATGTGATTTCTTGGCAGCTCAAACATGATTTTACACTTGGTCACACACAGAGTAAAAAATTTTAAATGCCAAGGTTCCAGACGTATTCTAGGCTTCCATAATCTCTGCCATAAATCTACATTTTTTTATCTGCAAAAGAAAAACCCCCCTGTCTTGACTACCCTCTCCTTCCTATATTTTTATTTTCTTCTAACTCATGCTAACAACTAACAAACCCTTCCTTAGTTTTAGGAGGTTACTAATTTTAGAATGAACTAACTCCTATTTTTATTCAACAGACAAACAGATGTCCCAGTCTCCTCACAGGGAGCTATTGATAATCATCTACTTCTATTTTAAGTCTAAAATTGGCAACAAGGCTGGCTGTCTGGGATTTTAATTAAATAACATTTCAATTAGTGTTTCCTCTTACCATTTGAATCATTCCCTTAGTAACAACATGTGATCAAGACATCACATTGTTGACTTTACTTGGTGCTCCTGCATCAGACTCCTTAGGTGAGAAAAAAATCATGAACTCCTATTCATGAGTTCTTCCATGGTTCTGCCACTTTTCTATATGAGTGCAGTAGTCACCCAGGTAGCATCTTCAAGTGGCTGATTCTTGCACTTGATTAGGTACTGATAGTATTCATGTCCTCTGGTTTTCTTCAGCACTCTAGTGTCCAATATCTTCTCCATTTGTAGCTTTGGTACAACATGGATCTGTTTCTTCCATTCGAATTTCTGTACTGTATCCAATTCATTGGTGGATGAAGTTTCAACTTGTTGATAAGGATACAAATCCACAACATTGAATATAGGTGATATGCCCATATCTCTTGGAAGTTCAATTTCATAAGTATTGGCTGAAAACTTCCTCAAGGTTCGACAAGATCCAATCTTATTAATCTTTAATTTATTATAGGTGCCTCTAGGGAACCGTTCTTTCTTCAGGTATGCCAATACCAAGTCAGCTTCTTCAAAATTTACTTCTCTCCTCTTTAAGTTTTCCCTCTGTTTATAATTTTGATTATTCTGCTGCAATCATTCTTTAACTTGTTCATGCAACGATTGCATGTCTGTAGCAAAATCCTTTGCATATACACTCCTTTTCTCCATCATCCCAAGTCTCTGAGATCAAACACTCCTATTGGATTTATCCCATAAACAATCTTAAAAGGACTCAAACCTGTACTTCTATTAGGTGATTCATTGTATGCAAACTTAGCCTTTGGTAAAGCTAGATTTCATTGATTAGGATGTTCACTAACCAAACTTCTCAGAATATTACCCAAACTTCTATTTGTAACTTTAGTTTGTCCATCTATTTGAAGATGGTAAACTGAGCCAAAATTAAGGTCTATTCCCAACTTCTTCCATAAAGTCCTCCAGAAATTTCCAACAAATTTAGTATCTCTATCAGAGACTATACTCATAGGAATACCATGAAGTCTTATTATCTCTTTGAAAAATAGATTTGCAATGAGAGTGGCATCACTAGTTTTTGTGCAAGGAATAAAGTGTGCCATCTTTGAAAATCTATCAACCACAACAAATATAGAGTCATTACCTCTCTGTGTTCTTGGAAATCCTAGAACAAAATCCATACTTATAGCATCCCAAGGCTTCCTTGGAATGGGTAATGGCTGATACAGTGCAGTATTATGTTGCCTTCCCTTTGCATGCTAACAGATTTGGAATTTCCCAACAAAATTCTGTACATCTGCTCTCATTCCTGGCCAATAGTAAAAATTACTTAATTGGGCATAGGTTTTGTCATTTCCAAAATGACCATCAAGTCCTCCACTATGATTTTCCTTTAATAAATTCTCCCTCATTGAACATTTAGGAATGCACAACGTGCTTCCCTTAAACAATAGTCCTTCCTATATCATGAAGTCTATCCATGGGCTTCTATCTCTAAATACATGGTTCTGACAAGCTTCATATGCTTCTTTGCAATCAACATCTTCTTAATACATGTAGTTCAAATGTTCTAATCCAAGAAAATTCACTTGGACTTCCTACAAAACTAAACATCTTCTGCTCAAGGCATCTGCAACTTTATTAGAACTTCCACTTATATTGTTTAAAAAAAAAGTGAAATTCTACATAAATTCAACCCATTTGTCATGTTTCTAATTTAACTTATCTTGCTTAGTTATAAATTGCAAAGCATGATTGTTAGAATATAGAATAAATTCCCTTGGCATAAGGTAATGCCTCCACTTCTTCAAAGCTTGGATTACTACATAGAATTCTTTATCATAGCTGGAATATTTCTGTTTTGCTTCATTCAATTTCTTAATGAAATATGAAATTGGTTTGTCATCTTGACTCAGCACTCCTCCAATGGCATATCCACTAGCATCACACCTAACATAAAATATTTTTTTGAAATCTGGGAGAGCTAAAACAAGCTTCTCAGTGATCTTCTCTTTCAATAATTTAAAACCTTTCTCTGCTGCAATAGTCCATTTGAATGGCTGTTTTTATTTCTTCACTGTGTCCAGGATTGGAGCACATATTCCACTAAAATTCCTGATGAAGTTTCTGTAAAAAATTTCCAACCCATGAAAACTTCTTACCTCAAATATATTCCTTCGAGATGGCCAATTTGCAATTGCTTTTACTTTCTCAGGGTCTATCTTTAGTCCTTCTTGTGAAATTACAAATCCTAAGTAAACTAGTTACTTCTTCATAAAGAAACACTTCTTCAGATTTATTAGGAGTTTTTCATCATGCAATTTCTTTAAAACCAGATTCAAGTGCCTAATATGCTCTTCTTTTGTCTTGCTGAAAACAAGAATATCATCCAAATATACTATGACAAACTTTCCTATGAATTCTTTAAGTACTCCGTTCATTAATCTCATAAAAGTACTAGGTGCATTAGTCAAACCAAAAGGCATAACTGACCATTCATATAACCCCATATTTGTTTTGAAAGCTATCTTCCACTCATCACCTTCGCTCATTCTTATATGATGATATCCAATTTTCAAATCTAATTTAGAGAAATAGTTTGAACCACTCAAGCAATCCATTAAATCATCCATCCTAGGTAAAGGAAATCTATACCTGATTGTGATATTGTTTATGGCCCTAGAATCTGTACACATCCTCCATTCTCCTCCTTTCTTTGGGCTCAATACCGTAGGTACAAAACAAGGACTTAAACTCTCTCTCACCAATCCTTTATCCAATAGTTCTTGTACTCATCTGCTGATCTCTGCATTCTCTGCTAGAGTCATTCTGTAAGATGATTTGTTTGGCAAGCTAGCTCCAAGAATCAAATCTATGTGATGGCTGATACTTCTTACAGGTGGTAATTCATTTGGAAAATCATCCACAACTATGTCTACGTACTCCTCTAATAATTTATTAATTTCAGCAGGTAATTCATCTATTCTAGTGTTGGTTATAACAGTCCTAGGTTTACCAACAATAGCAAAACTTACCTCTTCCTCTTGCAGCTATTCCAAAAATTATTTCTCCTTGACTAGCAATACCTTTGGGCTGGGTTTCTCCTCTGTCTTCTCTTCCTTTAGAGGAACAATAGTATGTATTTTTCCTTCTTTCTCTAGGACAAAAGTATTCTCTCTGCCATTATACATCACATTCCTATCATACTAATATGGTCTACCCAACAGTAAATGAGACACATCCATTGGTATCACATCACATATGACTTGATCCTTGTAATTCCCAATCTAGAAATCAACTTTGCACTGCTCATTGACCAATACTTGGTGTCCCTTCTGAAACCAAGAAACATAGTAGGGTGTAGGATGCTTTTCTCTCTGCAATCCTAAATTTTCAACCATCTATACAGAAACTAAATTATCAGTACTACCATTATCAACAATTAATTTGCAGCACTTACCTTGTGATTTGCACATTGTTTTGAACAAGCTTTTCCTATGTTCAGGTTCATGCACCTCTTTGCTTGGATTTAGCCAAGTCCTCTTCATCAACAAGGCTTCTCCTGCTTCTGGAATCTCAAGATGATTCTCAGGTACTCTCTGTTAAGTTTCAACTTGTGCAACTTGAATATTTCCCTGTCTTACAGCCCCTTTTGGACAATCCCAAGACATATGTCCTATCTTTCCACAGGTATAACATCTAACCTCATAATTCATGTCTCTTCCTCGACCTCTTTTAAAATATTTTATTCCCCTGAAGTCTCTTCCTCTCTGAGGTTGTTCTAGCTGACTTGATGATTCATCTTCTCCCTTCTGAACTGAGGATTTTCCTCTTCCAGTTTGTGGTCCCTTACCTCTATAAGTCTGACCTCTTCCTCTTCCTGAGTTATTTATCCTATTCAGCTTCTCTTCCACTTTTAAAGCACATTGGTATACTTCTTCAACTGACTTAGGTGGAAACAAACTGATCTCATCTTGAATGTCAAATTTTAGACCATTCATGTATCTGGCTACCTTCTCAGAAGTATCTTCTATGTATCCAGCTCTAATGTTTATCTTGTAGAACTCTTCGGTATACTCCCAAATTGTAAGCAGTCTTTGTCTCAAGTTTTGCATCTGTCTATACAAGGCTAATTGATAGTCTTTGGGAAGAAATTTCTCCTTCAGTTTAGCAATCATTATGCTCCAATTCTTGATTGGTTTCTTCTGCAGTCTTCTTCTTTTTGCTTGTACACCATCCCACCAGAACAAAGCATGTCCTTTGAGCCTAGTCACTGCAAAAAACACTTTCTTATCCTCAGGTATTTTAGGAAAATCAAAATGCTTGTCCATGGAATTTATCCAGTCAACTAATTTCTCAATATTTAATCCACCATCATATGCAACTATCTCTGTTCTTGGTTTTGAACTATCCCCAATGACTATTGAATGTGTGAAAGGAGGCAACAGGCGGTAGAGTGGGTCGCTTCTTTACAGAGGAGTTGTTGTAATAGTGGCTCCAGCTACCTATGGTGATCAAGGAGTACCCATATGTAGGTATGGATTTTCAGGGAGACCCTAACATGTCCCGACCTCTTGGTCAAGTGTGGGGACCAGCTGGTATGTATGGTTGATGTTTTATGTTCATCTTTATGCATAGTATAGTTGATCTGGTTACTGATTTTCATATTGATGTATGTGGATTGATGGCGTCCTTGCTTGTATGTGCAAATGTTGGTCCTCGCTCGCCACCTGGGCATCGGAGGCGGGTTGTTACCGTACCTCCTGTGGCGGCTCCTTCCGGGAGCTCCCATAGGCGGTAGTGGGATATGGATGGCCTGGTGCTATATATGGAGGAGGTAGCTACTAGAGTGTCAGATGTTGGATGGCAGCATCTGAGTACTAACTTTATTGCTGCTATTCAAAATCTTCCTCTCGAGCTGACGGGTGTGATGAGGAAGATGGTTGTGGTTTGTGAGCACTTTTGTCAGAAGGTGACAGGTGGTCTTCTTGCAGAGGATGCACCCTCTTCGGAAGATGATGATGCCAAGTCATATGATGGGTCTGAGTCAGATTAGTAGCCTAGTGGGGCCGTCCCTAGTGCATTGGTGCACTTAGGGGTTTTTGTGTTTCTTATGTATATCCTATTGAGAAAGCATATGTGGCTTCCCATTTTTGTATTGGACATGTTTTGGACATGCGACTGATCGGTTTATATTTATATATATTTTTTTATTATGTTGTGGAATGCACATGGCTATATGATGTATTGTTACACTGTGTGTGTATTTTTAGACATGATTATGCATTATGTTATGGTTGTATGTTTCCTATATACTGCTATGGATGTGCCAATTTAGAATACCGTTAGCCATTTGATATGCGACACTATTGAGGTTCCTAGGAACATGTGTGAATGTGATGGATTCGAATGTTCTAACCATGTGTTTAGTGCGCAGGTACTTTCAAAAGAGGTAGGGATCATGAACTCGGTAGTGGTTGTTCAGTTGAGAAACAAGTAACTGGGAGTCTTAGAAGACATCGATATGGTGAATTCCTAACTGGAGAGCGGTGGCCAAGAGGCCATTGACACCATCATATTTCTCCTAGTTGTTGGTTATGGTTCCCACACATATTCCATCGATGTGGATCAACTCGTGCGATGGGGAGTAGATTACCCATGCAACCAAGGCGAGGTTTGGAGTCCATCTGTGAATCCCATATACGGGTCTAAGGTGTGCTCCATCTAAAGAAATGAGAGGAAATGATACATAATACTCAATTTGGAAAAATGCGTAAAACAAAAAATGGAAAAACTATAATACAAGTTGAAACGCTGTCACTCAAAGAGGTGACATTAGGGGGAAAGTCATTTCACTTTCCCAGGATCAGTGGTCATTCCTTTGTGTGACACGATGGATCCTTGGAGACGGCCCATGGGGAAACTGAAAACACACTTGGATGGGTTCAAGCGGATCTTGTACTGGTGACATCGTATGAGGACTTGTCACAAGTCATCTATGTGTTGTGTGTGGTTTTGCGACTGCGCGATGAGGTTGTTGAAACAAAACAACATGATGTGAATGAGATCGCGGAAGTAGTGCATCATGGCACGTTGGAAGGTGGCTCCAGCATTTTTGAGGCAAAAGGGCTTGACTCGGTACATGAATGTGCCCCATGGGGTTGTGAATACCATTTTGTAATGGTCTTCTTTCTGGATTTGGATTTGGTTATATCCAGAAAAACCGTCCATGAAGGATAAGGCCTCATGTTCGGCACATGCATCGATGATCTGGTCGGTGAATGGTGTGGGAAAGTTGTCTTTGGGACATGCCACATTGAGATCAACATAAATCTATGCAAATGCGAATAGTAACCTATTTTTTATTCATGGGAATAGGATTAGAAACCCAAGTTGTGTATGCAATGGGATAAATGAAGCCGGCTATGCACAACTTCTCTATCTTGGCTTTCATCGTAGCCACTTTGGATGGATGGATGGGCCGTTGTTTTTGGTGTATGGGTGCCACATCAAGCCATGTGTTAATGTGGTGCTCCACGATGGATAGATCTAAGCTATGCATTTTAGTGTATGACCAAGCAAATATGTCACATAATTCTTGGAAGAGAGCTGTGTAGGCATCGACCTCTTCCAGGGAGGAATATGCCCCCAGTTGATTTCTTCAACGATCTCAGAGTTGGTTGAGATGTTGATTTTAATGGTTAGCGAAATGTTCACCATGTTCCCTTCTTTGAAGGCATCAGGTGTTGGGATTGGGTTTTTGAACCAGTCAACCTTCCCATGGATGAAATCTTTGGTCTCCATGAAAAACTAGTCCGACTGCGACACAAGCTCTTCCGGGAGGAAAAATGAGCGATGGTGCATGTCATCCCATGGGTATTTCGGGGTGGTCAGAGCTTCAAGTATCTCCTCATCGTTGCTGAAGCAATGAAGAGACAGGTCTGATGGACCGTCGGTGGAGGAGGAGATGAGCAGGTCGATAGAACTGGACATCATGTAAATGGACATGGTGTCTAAAGAAGGCGGTGGGGGGTGAACTTCTTTGATCAAGGTCATCTCAGACTTAAGGGGATGGTGATGGAGGTCAGAAAGAGCCATTCAAAACTCAGGCAGGTCTTGGAAATGGTGGGAGTAATGTCCATACAAGTCACAAAGGGTGCAAGCATGTTTTATCCTCAATTCCTTGTTCCCAACTACTGGCGCAGTTGGGAGTTCAACCACATGGATGTTTTCACTCATATCCATGGCATCTAGATGCACAAAGATCACTAGAATTTTAGGGAAATTTTGAGTTGGATGGCCCTGTTGTTCACAGATGACACAAGGTGGGACTTGTCGTGGTTGTATGGTGGCTTTGGTATTGTTTCCCCTGTCCCATTTGGGTTGTGGTGGTGCAGGTGCAGGTGCAGTGGTCGGTTTGTGCGGACTGGGTAGAGGGTGAGACTCAACCATGATAGGTTGCACTGGGGTTAAAACAACCTAGGGCATTGCTGGTTGAGCTGGTGGATCAAGATACCACACCGGGATGCCCAACATAAAGTTGGGTAGGCTTAAGGTGGCCATGACTGGCTTGCTCATGACACCAGGTGGGGGAAGGAGGAAGGGAATCGTATGGACTAGAGATGATCCCAGATAACTCCATGTTGGTTGCATGTGGGGGTGAGGTTGTGGTTTCAGCTACATGTAATGCTGCTGCTATGGGTGACGTTGCGGGTGTTGTTGGTGTTGCGGCTGTGAATGATGTTGTGGTTGTCGTTGGGGCTGCGGCTGTGGTTGCTATTTGGGTGCAGCGGTGCTAAATGAGACCATGCACAAGTATACAATTTGATTTTGTGTCGGTGGTGGTGACACCAACAGGAAAGGAGCCATCATGGTGGGATCAGTAAACAACCCAGAGCCCACATTCAACGGTGGGGAATCTGGTGTGTTTTCAACCACAGTGTTGGTTGCAGGGATGACGTTAGCATGTGTGGTCGCCACTTGTGGCTCAATGGTGCTAATGGTAGGGATAACATTGGCAGGCTTTGTTAACCCTTGCAGATCATGGTAAGTGAGCTGGTAAACCGTCACAATCTTCCCTTCGTGGGGGAAAATCATGAGGTGGAAGACAGTTGATGCAACTGCTCGCATGGAATACATGTAACTCCTTTTGAGGAGGAGGTTGTAGTCTAGTTGAGCATTGATGACTTTGATTTCAATCAGGACTATCTTCCTGGCTAACGTGATGGGGACATGAGGGAGGATTCCTTGGGATTTAGTGGGATGTCCATCATAAGCCCGCAGAGTCGTGAAGGATGGTTGCAAAATTGGTGATCCAAGCTTCTACCAAATCGAGGTAGACATGATGCACGTGGATGCCCCCTCATCCACTATGCATCAGTGCACAACTAAGTTCTGGATGGACACCGAGATTTGGAAGGCGATAGTGGAGGGCATGCAGGGCTCTCTATTCTCCTTGTCAAACATGATTAACTTGGATTTGGAGGGGTCTACTGCCCCTAGAGAAGCTAGTAAGGCTTTCTCCTATGTTGGGCATGTTTTAAGTACCTCAAGAGAGGACATGGAGGTTGGAATTTGGTCCAAATCATCCACAATGCTATAGCTGACTACAGCTCTAGCTATGGCATTATTGGCAACTTTATGTATGGGGGGGCATGGGAACGAGGGCAACTGAAGAGGCAGGTTGACTATCTTAGACATGGATGTTGCTGATGAGTCAACCAGTTTGGTGGTGGTACCGTACTAATTCTATCGAGGTGGTACCATACTAATTCTATCGAGTTTGCAAGTTGACCTCTTCAGTCGTCATGGCTATCAAGTGGTGAACACCTGTTTTAGCCATGGGAGGTGACCCCGGAGCATTGGGATTGCATTGGGGAGGGGGTGTGGTTTCCACCAATCCTTGGACTGGTAGTGGGTTTTGAAGCACCATGGAGGGAGGTCCTTGTGGTGTCTGGTTGGGTTGGGCTTGATTGGGAGCATTGGCGGCCTGTTGGTACTCATTTTGAATGGCCTACTTAGCATGATCAATGAGGGGACACTCAAACATGTAATTCCCATAGACATCACAGAGTGTACATGGTTGGTTTGTACACAACGGGGCATTGTGTCTTGGTGGATTTTGTCGTGGGGATTTCTGGGCTGGCCGGTTTGCCACAGCATTGTTGGGAGGGTTCGGTTGTTGACCACCTCCCTGTGGTTGGTTATTGCATTGGTTGCGGGGCCAGTGGTTTCTAGCTCACCCTTGTTGATTGTTGAGGGTAGGATAGTTGGGACATTTTTGTTGTACAAACACTTGTCCCAACGGAGTGGGTGGAGCGGGGGTGGGGGATTGCATAGGTTGTACTGGTGGTGCATAGTATATTTTTTGGGGTGGTGGTGCCACAAATGTGGGAATTTTCCCCACATACTACTGTGTTAGCCAAGACATGTCCTGAACCTACTATGGTGGCACAGGTTGTGCATAGGAAGTTGTTTCTCTGGACTGGGACATCATTCTAGCATAGTTCGGAGCTTGGCTCTGGTAAGAAACACTAGCAGTGTTGCTTGGTTGTGGTGTAATCATAGGTGGTTTCGGTAAAGGCTATGGTTGTTGGGAGACCGACCCTATGATGCCATTCATAGCGTGGGATGTTCCCGGTGTGTCGCGGTAGGAGGTACTCGAACGGGGACCGTCTGGAATGATGGTATACAGGTATCCAGACTGGGCATAGATGAGGTCAAATTGTTGGGCCTTTGGTATGGTCTCTTCTTCAGATTGGGGATGTTCGGATGCGATTTCCTTTGCGATGGGCGAGAGCAAAGTCTTAAGGAACCAATCCAAGAAGATCTTGTCATCTAGTTGGATTTTGCATAAGCTACGGTGTCGCCACCACTTGTGGATATGGTCAGTTATGTGAGTGGTAGTGCTTTTATGGAAGGATAGTAGTATCTCCACCCCCTCATCATATTTGACAGGGAGTTGGAAATACTGTAGGAACATGAAGGCTAGAGAGTTGAAGTCGGGGTTCTTGGCTTGTGGCAGCTCAATGTACCTGTCAACCCAAAAATACCCCACATAGCTCTCAATGGCCTACACCACCCAAGGACACCACCTCACAACACTCATTTCACTCCATAAGACCTTCCATGACCTTCCATTTGACCCCCACACCTCCAAAAGAGCCCAAGGATGAAGAAAAGGGAAAAAAACCCCAAAAAAGAGCCCAAAATAGACCCCCAAGAGCTAAATCCCTAAAAAAGGGGCTAAAACCCTGAAAGGGGCTAAAGTTAGGGTGGAAGGGGCTAAAGGCCCAAAAAAGGGGCTAAAGCCTTGACCAAGGGCTTAAAACCCTAAAACCCCTTGGAAAAACTATAAAAGGAGGGTGGGGGGTCACTCTCAAAATCCTCCTCACTTGCTTATTGTTATGCTGCCCGTGGATGCTTTGAGACCTCTTGCTCTCAAACCACCCACTCTCCCTCTCCTCCATCTCCATTTCTCCAAGCCATTGCTCCCCAACCAAGAGAGAGGTGCTCCCATGAGCTAGGGCATGGTGGCCCATTTCCACCTAAGTGAGGTATAATCTCATTTTTGTTTATGTTTATTTGCTTATCTTGTTTTCTAACCCATATTTTCATTTGCAGGTTTTTCAATAACAATTGTTTGCAGGTTTTCTCCATGGTAGCTTAGGTTTATTTTGCAGGTTTTGGAGGCGGAACCCTAACCCACTGTGTGCAGAGGGCTTCAACAATGTTCCATCATTGCTTCTATTTTATTCTTTCTATTATTTGCTCTTAGATGTAGTTTACAATAGCTTCCATTTACTTGTTCTAGTGTAGCTTAGCTCAGTTTCAATTCACAGCTCTATTTTTACCCCTGTAGTGAGGAGAATTTCTCACTACAACTTTGGCAACTCCCCTGGGTCGATCCCACAGGATCCCTAGGCAAAAATTTCAAGTTTTTCAAGTTTTTCAGTTTTTACCCTAATTTTCAAAAATGTTGTGTTAGATCTGTTTAAATCTGCTTTATTTCTTGTTGTCTGTTAGTGCCAAAGCCTTTCCTAGGCCGAGTCGAGTCAACTGACCTATTACTAGTTACTGTCGGCAAGATCTGACCCTATAGCACCAAAAACACCCCTTTCCGGAGGAGGTTGCTCTTATCGGGGGAAAAGGTGAGGGAAGGCGCACTTAACTGGTATACAGGCACGAATTCAGCCCAGGAGCTCAAGTTGTGGCTATTTTGGCATTTTGTGCGACCCCTTCGCTCATTTTTGGAAAAATCTCGTGGCCCCCTTGCGGGATTTGGTCAGAAATGTGCGGCCTATCACACATAAGTTGTTTTTCAGTTTAATTAGCAGTAATTTTTCAATTTTATAGGACTGTTAGTGCATCCTAGCCACCTTTGTCCACCATTATAGGTCTCTTTTTATTCCAATTTTCATTTCTTGCAAATAAATCAATGAACAATGTGTATAGGCTAATCCAATCACTAAGGCTTAATAAAATCAACTAGTCTAACTAAAAATAACATAAAATTAACCATCTTGCTGACCCCTTCCTCCTCTACCCAGTCATCACCCCCTGGGGTATTCTGGGATACGACGAAGGAACAACTTGTATAGATCTAGGCACTCCATGGCATTTTTCCTAAACCACTAAAACCAGGTGACCTGGAAGGTATGGGGGGTAAATAAGGAGGGCT
This sequence comes from Pseudotsuga menziesii, assembly GCA_001517045.1. NCBI lineage: Eukaryota > Viridiplantae > Streptophyta > Pinopsida > Pinales > Pinaceae > Pseudotsuga > Pseudotsuga menziesii. The sequence goes on along the minus strand of LPNX010369665.1, from coordinate 239,690 downwards.
TCTCATGACACTAAGCGTCCTCCCTGCTTGACAAACCTATCACTTGAGAGGTGACCTGAGGATCTACGGATGGGATTAGTCCCATTGTGTTGAATGCCCAGCACCTTCTCTTGGTTGAAGAAGAATACCACTGAGAGGTAGACACTTAGTTAGGCCAACAATTCAGGGTTAATCACCATATTTTCTTACATATTTCTATTTATGTTTGCATACAAAACCTTGATGTGAAATCTACCATGAAATCGTAAACCATATTTCAAACCAAAAACCATAGCAAATAAGCAAACCATCACACCATACCAATTAATTAACCCAACTCAGTTCATGACGCTGAGTAAGCCTTTAAATTTACTAAATTTACACTAAGTTCAATCAAACTTTGCAGTCTTTGAGGACATAAGTCCTTGACTGCTTTAACTGTGGGAAGTACTTGGGATTTTCCCAGAAACTCATTGTGAGGAGTACCACAGGAACCCCAAAGTAGGTGGCCACTGAGAGGAATTTCCAAGCGAAACGGACAACGACCCCTTCTGATTGAGTAGAGTTACCCATGAGGAACAAGCCAAGCACTGTATTCTGGCAGTCTTGGTGGCTGAGAGACCATCTTCAGCCAGTAGGAAGCCATTGAAACTGGGGTCCAAATTTCATACCCACTAGTTTCGTACACACAAGCAAACACATTTGATCCTCCATGATCTTCCTCATGCATAAGAGGCAAACCACCACCATTTGGAACACTTAGTCACCACCATCATAGCCATTCTCAGTGATCTCCCACACCATCAGAGGGCCACACAGCCTCTGATTCTGATTCAGACCCATATCAGTCTGAACCAGACCTCCACACCGCACCATCTAGCCCCATGGCTACTGCAAACCCAAATCCATTTTTCGTTCTAACCTTAGCAAGTGGACCCATGACCATATCACAACCAATCATCCACAACATGGAAAGAAGTCCAATCACAGTCATGCAGACTATCATTAGCCAATTTCCACCACCGATAGTGACCAACCAAGTTGGTCCAGTGGCCACACATGGGGGCAGTGGCCACACATGGGGGCAGTGGCCCCTTCACACACATTGTCCCACCTGCCACACATGGGGGCAGTGCACCAACCACCCACATCGCCCTTACCACCACGCAGGGGGGGAATGCCTCCACCACCCATACCATCCTACCCACAACACTTGGGGACATTGGCCCATCCACCATGGTACCACCACAAGCACTCCTAGCCATGTAGATGCATTATACACCTACAAACCCCACTCCCATTGTAGCCCCATCCCACATCAACTTGGGGTCAAATCTGCCATTCATTGCTCGTTTGAACTTTCCTGACCTAGCTAGATTGACAAATGACCCCATCCGTCACCAAGATTTTTGGCCACCCATGCCAACTAAGCTTCCTTCAGACATCCCAAAGTTTGAAGGAAAAGTTGGGGAATGTCCCCAAAATCATATAATGACATTCCATCTATGGTGCTCATCCAATAGCATCGTAGAAGACTCCATCAGACTAAGGCTGTTCCAATGCACCCTTACAGGTGTCACGACAAAATGGTAAATTGAGTTGTCGCAAGCCAAGTATCCCAACTTCAACTCCCTAGCCTTCATGTTCCTGCATTATTTCCATCTCCTTGTCAGATATGATGAGGGGTTGGAGATCTTGCTATCCTGTCGCCAAAACACTGCCACTCACATCACTGATCATATCCATGAGTGGCAGCGGCACCGTAGCTTGTGAAAGATCCAACTTGATGACCGGATCTTCTTGGATTGGTTCCTCAAGACTTTTCTCCTGCCCATCGCAAAGGACGTCCCATATGAACATCCCCAATCTGAAGAAGAGGCCATATTGAAGGCCCAACAATTTGACCTCATCTACGCCTAGTCAGGATACTTGAATACCATCATCCCAGACGCTCCCCGTCCAAGTACCTCTTACAATGATGCACCAGGGGCATCCCACGCAGTGGATGAAATTATAGGGCCAGTCTCTCAACAACCACCACCTCAACCAACACCACCTATCATTGCACCATAACCAAGAAACACTGCTAATGTTGCTTACCAAAACCAAGCTTTGGACTATGCTAGAATGATGTCTTAGTCTGGAGCAACCACTTCCTATGCACAACTTGTGCCACCGCAGCAGGATCAAATTATGGATTGGAAAACGTAGCAGTATGTGGGGCAAATGCCCACATTCGTGGCACCACCACCCCCACAAATATACTGTGCACCACCAGTGCAACAAGTCCAAGCCCACACCCTCACTCCATCCACCCCATTGGGACAAGTATTTGCACAGAAAAACCATCCCAACCAGCTTGCCCCCAACAATAAACAAGGGCAAGCTATAAATAATTGTCCTCGCAACCAGGGCAACAACCAATCGTAGGGAGGCGGTCAACAACTGAATCCCCCTGACAATGTCGCAGCAAATCAGCTAGCCCAGAACCCCCTGCGACCAAATGCACCAAGATGCAATGCCCTATTGCGCACGAACCAACCATGCACACTCTATGAGGTCTATGGGCACTATACAATTGAGTGCCCCCTCATGGGTCTTGCCAAGCAGGCCATTTGAAACGAGGCCCAACAGGCTGCCAACGCCACAAACCAAGAACAACCCAATATGGCACCACAAGGACCTCCTCCCATGGTGCTTCAAAACCCACTACCAGTCCAAGGATTGGTGGCAAATGCTACCCCTCCCCAGTCCAATCCCAACACTTTGTGGGCACCACCCATGGCCAAAACAGGTGTCCAACACCTGATGACCATGACCACTGAAGAGGTCAACTTACAAACTAGATGAAACCAGTACGGTACCACTACTGAACCTGTTGACTCGTCAGCAGCATCTACGTCTAAGACAACCAACTTACATCTCTAGTTACCCCCATTCCTATGCCCCCCCATATGCAGAATCACTAATAACACCACAGCTAGAGTTGTAGTCAGTTATAGCATTGTGGACGATTTGGTCCAAACTCCAGCCACCATGTCCGCTCTTGAGGTGATTAAAATGTGCCCAATGCAGCGAAAATACTTACTAGCTGCTCTAGGGGCAGTAGACCCCTCCAATTCCAAGCTAATCACATTTGACATAGAGAATGGAGAGCCACGCATGCCCTCCACTATCACCTTCCAAATCCTAGTGTCCATCCAAAACTTGGTTGTGCATCGATGCATAGTGGATGAGGGGGCATCCATGTGCATCATGTCTACCTTGGTTTGGANGGATCACCAATTCTACAACCATCTTCCGCGACTCTGCGGGCTTATGATGGACACGCCACTAAAGCCCAAGGAATCCTCCCTCATGTCCCCATCATGTTAGCCAGGAAGACAGTCATGATTGACATTGAGGTCGTCAACGCTCAACTAGATTACAACCTCCTCCTCGGGAGGAGTTACATGTACACCATGCGAGCTATAGCATCAACTGTCTTCTTCCTCATGATGTTCCTGGATGAAGGGAAGATCATGATGGTTGACCAGCTCATCTACCATGATCTGCAAGGGTTAACAACAGTTGCCAACGTTATCCCTACCTTCACCACCACCGAGCCGCAAGGGGCAACCCCACATCCTAACGTCATCCCTGCAACCAACGTTGTGGTTGAAAACACACTAGCTTCCCCACTGTTGAATGTGGGCCCTAGGTTGTTTACCGATTCCACCATGACAGATCCTTTCCCGTTGGTGTCACCACCACCGACACAAAAGAAAACTGTGGACTTGTGCATGGTATCATCAAGCAACACTGCACCCAAACAGAAACCGTAACCGTATCCCCAACCACAATCACAACATCATTTGCAGCCACAATTCCAATAGCAGCCACAACATCACCCGCAACAGCAACATTACGCGCAGCTGCAACCACAACCTCACCCCAACATGAAACCAGCTGGGAGTTATGTGGGCTCATCTTCGGTCCATACAATTCCCTTTCTCTTTCCCCCACCTGGTGTCATGAGCAAGCCGGTCATGGCTAGCTTAATCCCACCCAACTTTACATTGGGGATCCCAGTGTGTTATCTAGATCCACCAGCTCAACCAGCAATGCCCCAAGTTGTGTTAAATCTGGTGCAACCCATTACGGTTGAGTCTCATCCCCCACCTGGTTTGCATAAGCCAACCACCACACCTGCATTGGCACCGCCCCAACCCAAAAGGGAGAGGGGAAAGAACACCAAAGCCACCGCAGAACCATGACAAGTCCCACCTTGTGTCATCTGTGAACAATAGGGCCATCCAACTCAGAATTTCCCTGAAATACCAGTGATCTGTGCGCATCTAGATGCCATGGATATGAACAAAAACATCCCTATGGTTGAACTCCCAACCACGCCAGTAGTCAAGAACAAGGCATTGAGGACAAACCACGCTTGTGCCCTTTGTGGCTTGTATGGACATTACTCCCACCATTGCCAAGACCTGCCTGAATTTCGAATGGCTATAGCCGACCTCCGTCACCATTCCATTGAGTATGAGATCACCTTGATTGAAGAACTTCACCCACCACCTCCTTCTTCAGACACCATGTCCATTTACATGATCTCCAGTTCTACAAACCCGCTTGTCTCCACCATCACTGACGGTCCATCAGACTTGTCTCTTTTTTTGTTTCTGTAGCCACAGCCGCAACCTTAGTTGCAACCTCAACCTCAGTTACCACGGAAACAATGGGATTCATTCCCCATAAACATGATCCTTTTTCTTTTTCTTTTCCTTTTCTTTTTCCTACCATCCAGGATCATGAGTAAGTCTGCCTTGGAAACCCTCCATCTATAGGATTTCACACTAGGAGATCCTTTGTGGTACCTTGAACCACCTACCATACCTCTGAGGCCCCAGAATGTGTTGACTCATGTCCAGTCAATTGAGATGATATTGCACCTACCTCCAGGTCCATCAAAGACTGCTCCCATGTCTAGGCCTGCCCCTCTTCCTCCAATAGAGACTAGGGGCAAGGCCACAAAAGCCACAACCAATACCACTTTCATGATATCTAGCACTAGTTTCCATTTTTCCTCGTTGACTGTGGAAGATCTACCTGATCTATACCGGCACCACTTACGCAATGATAGAGATATATGTAAAACTACCTTAGGTTTTACCCCATTTCCTTTAAACCATAGTATGGAATCGGTTCTTCCCATAAAGGACCAGATTCCATCACCTCGCCTTGCCAATGACCTTCGTCTTGGCAAGGGGGCATATACCCTCATTGACTCTGATGGAAAACTCTTGGATAACCCCTGCAATGGGCTCTACCTCAATAAATTCTAGGCTTAACATCACCAATGAGTCACTTTATTTTCTTTTTCTTATTTTTCAATGATTTTCAGCAAAAATCAAAGGCAACACCATCAACTGCTAGTCAAAACTCACCCAGAACCTGTTCGAGACACCTCTCACACCTCCGGGATAAAAATTTTGATTTCCTTAAGAGACCATCGTCTCATGTTTAAACAGTCAATTTCAGGACCATTTCCCACAAGTCACCTCGATTCATGATCCATGACATAACGATGCGAGTGTCTACAGACCGGTACTCGTATCACACTGCCCGATCGCAACTCATGCGAGCGATCGGGCTGTCTCCTGTTAAGGATTGTACTACAATTTCATTTTTTGTATTTATAATTGTCTTTTTCACCACACCTTATGCGGACATTTGGACCATCATCCACGAAACCTTTTGTTTTTCTCCCATCTATTTGACATAGAAGTGTCCTTGGGTCACTACCCGTTTAGAAATGTAATTTTAGCTTTTACTTTTTGTATTTTTAGCACATAGTTGTATTTTCCTTTCACCACACCTTATGCGGACCTCTAGACCACTATCCACAAAACGATTTCTTTTCTTGCATGTATTTGGCATATAAATTCCTCCGGAATTGTACTCACATTGCATGTGGTCAAGTCCATCCACATTAACACACACACATGCTCTCCTAACCTCTGTCCAAGAGCCACCTCGATTTGTGTGCCTCTACTGCACCATCTCACATGCCTCTGCCACGATCTATGCCATGCATGTATTGGTATGTTTGAGAGCCTTTTGATCCATCCATACTGCGCCGATGACCTTTGGTCCTCTATCCACCATCCTGACATGGGGCACCGCTCATACCACCGCAATTGGTTAACCACATTGGAGTTTCGTTTAAGCTCTTTTCTAACTCCTTAAAACAATGAAAAGATCGTCGAGCACAACTTCTTCCTTTCCTGCTCACTAAAGTATAGGAAAGGGCATCTACATCATCTTGTTTACCTCCTTTTGCAAACCATGTAGACCATCTCATGAAAAGGACCTCCTTGGCACACTCAAGCCAAGACCGTTCCCCTCTGCATACTTTTGTGCTTTCTCAGGCAGAGGGGCCGCACTTTACGAAAAAGCTCACCACCAGTTGTGGTTAAGCTCTTTTCCAACCGTCTCAACAAGAAAAGATCGTCGAGAAAACTTGGTTTCATTCATGCTCGTAAAATTATTTGAATGACCGTCCAGTCAGTATAGGTTTAACCTTTTCCGACCTGATTAGACTACCAATGGTAAAGAAGTCTCTCATCCCCTTCAGGATAGGCGAGCTCTCCTATGTATACTTTTATCATTTTTCAAGCACAGGAGACTACCAACAAAAAATATCCCCCACTGGAGTCTTCTTTGTTCTTTGAGACTCTCCAAAATTGAAAGCACCATAGAGCACTTACCTTCTCGGGCTTGCCAAAAATCCACGAGATCGTACCACAACGGTGTCCCTAGACACCACCCCACAGAAAACAGTTTGGCAGCATCCCCACATTGGGTCACCTTTGTTCAAAGTACTCTACAATGTGTCTTCCTTGGATCCCATCAGTATCAAAAGTGTCCACCTCCTCCAAGTATTTCCCATCTGTAGCGACATTCTTGGTATTACAGCTATGATCCCATTCCCATGAGTTAAGTTTCATTTGCTACCTAGTCCACCCTACTATCATACTCTTAACAAAGTAAGTTTGAGTCTCCCACTCCCCCCCTTCCCCTGTTTAGTTTTTCCCTTCCCTCTCGCCCCCCCCCGCCAATTCAGTGATTCATTCTACAGATTGCTTCACATCTTTCAGTTATCCCTCACACTCTTGGTCAAGAAAACATCATTTCCTTGACTAGGGGAAGGTCTCCCTCTATCGATGCCAACACACATATTCCATAGGATATACCTAGAGGTTCCTGTACCTTAGATTCATTAACATCATCGATGAGTTCCTTGTACCACTTGAGAGAAGTCCTTAGTGCCTCTTGGGATGGTTGTTTCTCACATGCTCAACTTCAACTCCATCATCGCACCATTGAGATTCATACAAGGTTTGTTCCACACAGTACTTGGTTGAAGACCCCAGTTGTCACCCGACTCTAGCACATTGGTGAGTCCACTCGAGGGACCTAAACAGGTTATGTCCCTTGTGATTTTTGGGTTGCATTGGAGTCAGTGTTCAGAAGCCCCAGCAGTGCTTCGATATACCTTTATGATTGATGCAGCATACTTGTACCATAGAGACTCTAACTCTCAATTAGTGAGTCCATACAGCTATGTATTGTTCTAGATCCAGCAGACCATCAGTCATGAAGATATAGCATTCCATCAGAATTCCATGGGTCCAATGTACCAGATCAGTATTTTACTAAGCCTCATAGGAGAGGCAACCATCATTGTAACATCAGTTGTATATGATTGGCTCTTGTATTTTAGAGAATATATCAAATGATTCTTTTTACATTATCACAAGCATGGGAATGTCTGACTCATCCATATACATGTCACACATGTATTGTATCTCATCCATTGATGGGAACCAAATTAATACAAAACCAAAAGCCACCATGCCCCAGCCTCGGAGGCACCACCTCTCGACAGAAAATCCTATGATATCCATCGACCATACATTGAGCTCCTACCCTCACACATCAGGGGGCAATCTATTAACCCAAAAATCCCCCACATAGCTCTCAATGGCCTAAACCACCCAAGGACACCACCTCACAACACTCATTTCACTCCATAAGACCTTCCATGACCTTCCATTTGACCCCCACACCTCCAAAAGATCCCAAGGATGAAGAAAAGGGATAAAAACCCCAAAAAAGAGCCCAAAATAGACCCCCAGGAGCTAAATCCCTCAAAAAGGGGCTAAAACCTTGAAAGGGGCTAAAGTTAGGGAAGAAGGGGCTAAAGCCTTGACCAAGGGCTTAAAACCCTAAAACCCCTTGGAAAAACTATAAAAGGAGGGTGGGGGGTCACTCTTAGAATCCTCCTCACTTTCCTATTGTTATGTTGCCCGTGGATGCTTTAAGACCTCTTGCTCTCAAACCACCTACTCTCTCTCTCCTCCATCTCCATTTCTCCAAGCCATTTCTCCCATGAGCTAGGGCATGGTGGCCCATTTCCACGTAAGTGAGGTATAATCTCATTTCTATTTATGTTTATTCATTTATCTTGTTTTCTAACACATATTTTCATTTGCAGGTTTTTCATTAACAATTGTTTGCAGGTTTTCTCCATGGTAGCTTAGGTTTATTTTGTAGATTTTGGAGGCGGAACCCTAACCCACTGTGTGCAGAGGGGTTCAACAATGCTCCATCATTGCTTCTCTTTTATTCTTTCTGTTATTTTGTCTTAGATGTAGTTTACAATAGCTTCCATTTACTTGTTCTAGTGTAGCTTAGCTTAGTTTCAATTCGCAGCTCTATTTTTACAATTTTACATTATGTTTTTTACTCTTTTCTAAGGGTAGAAACCTACCCTTGTGCCCTATAGGCACAAGGGAGCCATTCTTACCCCTGTAGTGAGGAGAAATTCTCACTATAGTACCATTTGGCTGTGGCACCTATAAGGGTGCATTGGAATAGCCTCATCTTAAAGGAGTCATCTACGATGCTATTGGATGAGCACCATAGATGGAATGTCATTATGTGGTTTTGGGGACATTCCTCGGCTTTGCCTTCAAACTTGGAAATGTCTGATGGCAGCTTATTTGGCAGAGGTGGCCAAAAATATTGGTGGAGGATGGGGTTGTTTGTTAATCTGGTGAAGTCAAGCAAGTTGAGACAAGCCATGAAGGGAAGATTTGACCCCAAATTAATGTGGGATGGGGCTGCGATGGTGGTGGGGTTTGTAGGTGCATAGTGCATATACACAGTTGGGGGTGCTTGTGGTGGCACCATTACGGATGGGCCAATGCCCCAAATCATTGTGGGTGGGATAGTATGAGTGGCGGGGACACTGCCCCCATGTATGATAGTAGGGGCAATGTAAGTGGATGGTCCACTGCCCCCCTATGTGGTAGGAGGGACAGTGTGTGTGGAGGGGCCACTGCCCCCATATGTTGTAAGTGGGCCAGCTTGGATGGTCACTATAGGTGGTGGCAGCTGACTGATGACAGTCTGCATGACTGGTCTTGGGCCACTTGCCAGGTTGTGGGTGACAATTTGTGATGTGGAAATGGGTCCACTTGATAAGGTTAGGCCGAAAAATGGATCTGGATTTGCACTAGCCAAGGGGCTTGATGGTGTGTTATGGAGGTCTGGTTTAGACTGATATGGGTCTGAATCAGAATCAGAGGCTTTGTGGCCCTTTGATGGTGTGAGACATCGCTAAGAATGGCTTCAACGGTGTCGATTGAGTGTTCCAAATGGTGGTGGTTTTCCTCTTAGGCGTGAGGAAGATCATGGAGGATCAATTGTGTTAGATTTATCTTCGAAACTTGGTGGGAATGCTGTTTGGACCCCAGTTTTAGTGGCTTCCTATTAGCTGAAGGTGGTGTTATGGAGAGAAATTCCTATGGCTTGGGGTACCACAACAAATAGCTTGACTCCATAAATCAATCCTTTCCAATATGCAATAGAAATTAAATGTCTAACACTAAAGGATCAGACCTCGTACGTTATTCCGGACGGTTGAAGTAGATCCTCGTTGAGCATTCCAATCTTCAGCTTGAATTGATAGATTAATTCCTCAACAACAAGTAAACAATACAAGCATTCTATATGTCATGGTGTTAGATCTATTCTAGCATATATAATCAATAATGTATAAGCATTTGACATAATCCCATGGATAAAATATTCATTCAAACACACATTATTGGAAAGGAAAAGATATTTCTATTAATATAAATCAGAGATTACAAGATACAACCTCTGATGGTACGTCTGCGAACCAGAGAAAATGAATCCCCCACTTGGGCCTCCACCACCTCAATCCTCCATCTCTCAATAGCAAGCTCACAAGCAAAAGGAAATCTTGGGAAGAACACACTAGTGCTCCAAGGGACAAAGGGATGCAGACTCAAGCATAAGTTCCGGCAACAATGGACCATAGTTTCTTTGCACTCAATTCTCTTATATGCCTTCAATGTACCAAGGGGTTCCTTATATAGCTTTTCAAAGGGGTAATGAAAGGTTGAATCCGAGCAATCTCAAGGCATAGGGAAGGCCAGGAGTCGAATGAGTCGGATCCATGTCAAGGAAAACTCCAAAAGGATTTGGATTATGTACACATCCCAATGTATGTGGTTTTAGTGGTCAAACCCGCGTATATACGTGCTTATAGGTTTAAAATTCACATGTATAATTTTTCATATGTTTTTAGGGATGATCAAGGAAACATCAAAGGACAAAAAATGGTCCATGGGGTCTAAGGAGTCTGCAGCGGGACAGGGGAAGGCCATACAAAGTGTGATTCACCTGGAGTGGTGAAATCAGCTATAACAGATGCCCCCTAATGTGTGAGGACAGAGGGGCCATACAATGGCCGAAATACATTATAAGTCCATCCCAGAAGTGGAGTGATGAAGGATCCAAAATGGAATACCAACCACCCAATTAGCATAGTACAATAATACAACTCTGCATATAACTGCAAATACACATAGCAGTCCCGGATACATAAGAGTACAATGGCCATGAATAGGCATGATACATGATATCACATATGTGGTCATAGCCATGTACAATATACATAGATCAGAATCTCCATGATGAAGATATACATAGGACCATGATCTCCATAATGGCTGAATATATAACAGATCAATATCTCCATAGTGGCTAGAAATATCTGACATATACTGGAATCAAGTCACGAGAGTTGAAATCTCATGAACACTGGCATGATCAAGGAGGTAGCATATAAGAGATTCCACCAATATGGAAAGTCTTCTACACAAACCGCTACAAGTACATGTTTTACTATGCGAATAGAGGTGTCAAGGTTGAACATAGTAGTCCATCATCTAATTACCGGTCATTAATGTATACCGTTAATAGACGCGAGATCACCCACCAATAATGAAAATGGGAATCAAGGTACTAAAGTGAAAACTAAAAAGTGTGAATAAATGTGTTGAGGTCGAGCACTTGAGAGGATCCATCGATCAAGGGACATTGATGTATTCCCAAGAACTGTTGATGGTGAGAGAACCTTCCACTGATGACTGCAAGTCTCAAGGCACTCAAAAGGACTCTAGATTCCAATCCCAGAATAAATGATCTGAATTCGATGGGATGAAATCCGCTGGAAGCAGGGCATTAAGGCATCTCCCATCATCCAACATGAGGTACTCAGCAAAGCTGTATAATGTGGAAGGACTCGATCATAAGGTGCACGAACCAGTAACTGTATCGGGAATGGCCGACATGCAAAGTCAAGATAACTGAGGAATGGCCGAATCAGGCTTCAAATTCATTCGAACAAGAGCATAACGGTGTATGGTGACTGAATGAAGGCAGCATAGACTTGATATACAAACTGGGACATCTCTGCGACATAGGAGGCATCAACAGAGGCTCCATAGGGACTAGAAGCTTAACCGGTCAGTGGAGATAAACTTAGATAAACGAGTACAACTCCTAAAGTCAAACTATAACCCAACCAATGGATGTGATATATAGTTCTCTGTTCGAAGGCGACATGACTCGACAGCTACCACAGATAACATCTTTCCTTGTCTGGATTTTTGGTTTTTTAATTTTTTTGGACTTTTTCAGTTATTTAAAAAGCTTGAAAAAAAAATAAAATAGATTTATAGTTACAAACTAGGAAGGGACGAGTGTCATAAGGGAAAATGAACTAGTTCCAAGCAGTGGAACATACCTATGCTCAATGCAAGGATACATGTGCAGGATATTGACACTCGGGGGAAAATCCCCTCCCGGTAAAAAGGAAATCAAGCTGCGAAGGATATAAAAAATGGCTCTGCATGGCTAGACATGAGAGAAGCTCGGGCTATATGGCTGAAACACAATGTCAGGGGAGCTGGCATAAAGCTCAATAAGGCAGGAAAATCTCATGATAATGCATTCACAACTTGACATGAGGGAGTCCTGAGGGAAATAGGCCAACAAAAGATCAAGAGGAGTATGAGGCTCTTGTGAAATGTCATGGCAATACTATACAACAGACTCCCGGACCTAAGAGAGGACTCACAGCATGGGTACCAAATGAAAATATGAGCTAACTAGGACACCCATATATAGGAAAGCTCTACCATTCACATAGTACCACTTCTAACAGCAGCATGAAGGTTTCGTGATACCATGGAATGGGTTCGTACCTAAGTTTAAGATGGAATGGTCATAAGGAAATGCATAAATGCAAGCGGTGATGAAACCTAACCTATATGCCAGTTCAGACATAATACCTGTGATAGGAACGAACGGGTCAAAACCTTGGAGAGAGTGTACAAAAAGTGGACCCTACATGACAACCATATTAGTCCAAAACAACCCAAAATAGTCAATAAAGAATCCAAACTATAGGGAATAGGGAGGAATGATCATGACAAATGCTCCCAAAGGAAACAACGCAGTGAACTATGGGACATAAAAAGGAAAGTAAGGTGTAGACCCAATGTTCATGCATCCACTACCACCCCCGTAAGGGTGACCATTGGTGTAAAGACCAAGTGAAAGGAATAAATTCCTCCAGAAATGGAGTAGAGAATGAAATAAGACCATTCCCAAATCTATGAGCATGGTAAGGGGTTGTGATGCCCCCAAGTCTGACACCAGGGTCTGTACTAGGACCAAGGATGGGTGATAGGATACTAGGCATGCCAAAAATCAAAGGACCCAAACTTAAGAGAGCATAAATATACTCAAGTAACTACGATCCCAAAGGCCAACTAACGCACAAAGAGCACACTCCTATGAAATATACGGCCAAAATACAAGCAAACCAAGGGGAGGATATGTGAGCTCCCGAATGCAGTAGGTATGTCTCACCTAGGAGAGGCTAAAAACTCCCATACACTACAAGCAGAGGTACGTAACCAATTATAGTGGCCCTCGGCTTCAATGCATAAAGCGAATGTGCTGTCCGACCTCTACCTGGCCAGGACACTCACAGAATAACCTCTGTAAGTACCCCCTCGATAACCTAGGTAAGGCCACTAAGGTCACCTCAATATAATCAATTCTCAAGCAAACAATCGCAAGCGGGATTGGCCATATGGGAAGGGTAGCAAAGCTCGAAACTCTCGAAAGAGCCCCCAGATATGAATACAATTCTGGAAATATCTCTGATGCTACTCATTTATGACTAGGGGTCATCCCAGTCAATAACTGCTCACACTGCCTCGTGCTTAACTCGCTTTTGAGAGGATGATCTTGAGAAACACTAACTATACAAAGGAATTTCACACACTCACCTGGACAGACACATACATGTTGTTGTTTAGTGGTCTTGGAGAATTAACTTACAATGAACTATTCAAAGATCCTAAAACCTAAGCTTGTTGGTGCACCCTAGAAAAGAAAAGAGTGTAATTCATTTTAATTTAGCGTTGATTTTAATTGGATTTAATTACTCAAATGGAAATGGCCGTGCAACTAGTGATATGAAGACTCAGTAGTGAAATAAAAGTGCACACCATAACAAACAATGCTATGTGCAATCTTTGTCAAATGAAAAATATGGTATGCCACTACATGAGATGCATAAATATATATTAATTTCCGAATGCCAATGCAATCCTTCCTATATGAAATCCTAAACACAACTCTCATCCAAGCAATCTGATGCAAGTACCTCCTCCAATCCATATCTAAGATGCAACTACTTTGTATTTTTCAATATAAAAGAATGAAAAATGCAATAAAAGTCATCTGAAACTCTCAGTCACTGCAGCAAGTATCAAAGACAAGCCTAGCAAGACACCAAGAGAAAAAAGAGTAATGCACTAATGGAAAAACAAAAAGGATAAATGACTAAAACTACTTTCAAAGAAAAATAAATGAAAAAGTGGTCTCTGGTCACAAAAGAAGCATCCAACAGATAACATCAGACCCAAGGAAGACCCAACCACACTCAAAACCCACCCAACAACTTCCCACAACATCAAAATCACCAAAAAGGAGGATGTACGCGACTGTTTAAAGAACAACTGCGTATATACGCGACTTTTGGCCAAAAACCTGCGTGTATATGCGGATTTTAGCCAAAAACCTGCGTGTATACGTGACTTTTGGCCAAACATCCGCGTATGTACGTGACTTTTGGCCAAAAAACTGCATATACAGAGAAGGCAGTGGTAAAAAGCAGGCCAAGGGTCAAACCAATAAATGGGAGTGTCAGTGGATGAACATACTATAAAATGCAACACATAAACAAGGAGAAACAAAGAGCAAGTTAAGAATATCAAGCCCATTGTGCCCGTAAACCCCCAAATAAAAACAAGGAACATCCCCAGCGGAGTCGCCAATTCTGTTACAGAGAGAAATTCCTATGGCTTGGGGTACCACAACAGATAGCTTGACTCTAGAAATCAATCATTTCCAATATGCAATAGAAATTAAATGTCTAACACTAAAGGATCAGACCTTGTACCTTATTCTGGACGGTTGAAGTAGATCCCCGTCGAGCTTTCCAATCTTCAGCTTGAATTGATAGATTACTTCCTCAACAACAAGTAAACAATACAAGCATTCTATATATCATGGTGTTATATCTATTCTAGCATATATAATCAATAATGTATAAGCATTTGACATAATCCCATGGATAAAATATTCATTCAAACACACATTATTGGACAGGAAAATATATTTCTATTAATATAAATCAGAGATTACAAGATACAACCTCTGATGGCTCATCTATGAACTGGAGAAACTGAATCCCCCAGTTGGGCCTCCACCACCTCAATCCTCCATCTCTTGATAGCAAGCTCACAAGAAAAAGGCAAGCTTCGGAAGAACACACTAGTGCTCCAAGAGACAAAGGGATGTAGACTCAAGCATAAGTTTCAGCAACAATGGACTATAGTTTCTTTGCTCTCAATTCTCTTATATGCCTTCAATGTACCAAGGGGTTCCTTATATAGATTTTCAAAGGGGTAATGAAAGGTCGAATCCGAGCGATCTCAAGGCATAGGGAAGGCCAGGAGTCGAATGAGTCAGATCCATGTCAAGGAAAACTCCAAAAGGATTTGGATTATGCACACATCCCAATGTATGTGGTTTTAGTGGTCAAACCTGCGTATATACGTGCTTATAGGTTTAAAAACCGCATGTATCATTTTTCATATGTTTTTAGGGATGATCAAGGAAACATAAAAGGACAAAAAATGGCCCATGGGATCTAAGGAGTCTGCAGGGGGACAGGGGAAGGCCACACAAAGTGTGATTCACCTGGAGTGGTGAAATCAGCTATAACAGGTGGTCACTAGTCCACCAATACTACCAAAATGCAGCACTTGGCTTGTTCCTCACAGGTGTCCCTACTCAATCGGAAGGGATTGTTTCCCGTTTCGCTTGGCAATTCCTCTCAGTGGCCAGCTACTTTGGGGTTCATGTGGTACTCCTCACAATGAGTTTATGGGAAAAGCCTAAGTACTTCCCACAGTTGAGGCAGTCAAGGACTTATGTCCTGAAAGACTGCAGAGTTGTTTTGACTTAGTGTAAATTAGTAAAATTTAAGGCTTACTCAGCGTCATGAACTGAGTTGGGTTAATTATTTGGTATGGTGTAGTTGTTCGCCTGTTTTTCTGGTATTTGGTTGCTACAAAATGGTTTATGAATTCATCATGGTAGAGTTCATATCATTGTGGTTGTGTATGCAAGCATAAACAAAAATTGTAAAAAACTACAGTGATTAACCCTGAATGTTTGCTGGCCTAACTAGGTGTCTACCTCATAGTGATATTCCTCTTCAACCAAGAGAAGGTGCTGGGCTCTCAACACAATGGGACTAAGCCCATCCATAAATCCTCAGGTCACCTCCTAGATGTTAGGTTGGTCAACAAGGAGGATGCTTAGCGTCATGAGAATCCCTCCTTCTCTACCCCCTCTACCTTCCAGGTCACCCGGTTTTAGTGGTTTCGAACAATATCATGGAGTTCCTAGATCTACATGAGCTTGCCCTTCGTCGTATCCTAGAATACCCTGGAGGGTGATGAATGGGTAGAGGAGGAAGGGGGAAGCAAGATGGTTACTTTTAAGTTGCTTTTAGTTATACTAGGTTCATTTTATTATGCCATAATGGTTTACTTAACATTTACACATTGTTCGCCCGTGGGGGGCTAGAGCAAGTGGTAAATGGAAGTGTTTTTGAATGGAAGGTCATGAGTTCAAATTCCCCCCAAATTAACCCATGGGCCATGGTTCGGGTGCTATGGTTTCACCTAAGTTTATAGTGGTAGCGGGATTGGATCCATGGACCCCGTGTTACTCGAATACCAGCCCGTCTCCAGTTGCCGATTCCCCTAGTCAAAAACAAAAACCATTTACACATTGTTCATAAAATAATTTACATAAAATAAAAGTAGAAACTGAAAATGACCTGCAATGGTGGACAGAGGCAGCTGGGCTGCACTAACAGTCCTCTGAAACTGAAAATGACTGTCTATTAATCTTAAATTAAAGTTTTGTTTGACAGGCCACACATTTCTGACCAAATCTAGCGAGGGGGCCATGATATTTTTTTAGAAATGAGCAAGGGGGCCACACAGAATGTAGAAACAACTGCAACTTGAGTTTCTAGGATGAATTCACACTTATCAGGGGATTAAGTGCACCCTAGGTGCACCTGTTTTCCCATTAAGTGTGCCCCAGTCTCACCTTTTGCCCCGATATGAGCGCCCTGCTCCAGAATGGGGTTTTTTCGTGAGACAGAGTCAGATCTGGCCAACAGTAACTGGTACTAGGATCAATATTACTCGGTTCTGCCTAGAAGAGGCTTCGATAGTAACTAAAACAAGAAATAAACAAAATCTAAGATGGATTTAACAGGAAAAATTCTGAAAAACCAGGGAAATTTTTTTTTAAACTTGAAAATAAAAATTTTGAACCAAGGATCCTGTGGGATCGTCCGGTATGGTCACCAGTTATGTAGCGAGGATTTATCCCTGCTACAGGGGGTAGGAAGTACTTCCTTCTATCTACAGGACAGAAGGGTAGGTTCCTGCATGGGTGGAAATGTAGAAAATAAAACAAAAACGGAAATGACAGAACAGTAAACTAAATTAAGGCTAAGATAATGACAGAAATAAATAGAAGCAATGTTGATGAACCCCTCTGCAAACACGGGTTAGGGTTCTACCTTCAATACCTACAAACAAATCCTAAGCTATGATAAAACCTACAAAACAATGTTAAAAAGAAAAACAAAACCTGCAAATGGGGAAAAGGGTTAGAAAGCAAAGCATATTAAAAAACTAAGAAACAGAAATAAAACATGGTATACCTTCTCTGGTGGAAATGGGCCACCATGCCCAAGCTTGTGGAAGCACCTGTCTTGGTTGGGGAGAAATGGCTCAATGGGGATGGAGATAGAGGAGAGGGAGTGTGGGTGGTTTGAGAGGCAAAGGTCTCAAAGCATCCACGGGCAGCGTAACAATAGGCAATGGGAGAAGTGTTTTGAGAGTGACCCCCCACCCTCCTTTTATATCTTTTCTAAGGGGTTTTAGGGTTTTAAGCCCTTGGTCATGGTTTTATCCCCTTCCACCCTAACTTAGTCCCTTTTTGAGGGATTTAGCTCCTAGGGGGCTATTTTGGGCTCTTTTTTGGGGTTTTTATCCCTTTTCTTCATCCTTGGGCTCTTTTGGAGGTGTGGGGGTCTAATGGAAGGTCTGATGGAGTGATATGGGGGTTGTGAGACTGTGTCCTTGGGTGGTGTAGGCCATAAATAGCTATGTGGGGGATTTTTGAGTTAACATCATCCATCTCCACATTGATGTTTGCAACATGATCCTTCAACTATGAGATCTTTGTGAAGAAGGAAGCTACGATCTCATCTCTTTCCATATTCATGGTGTGCAACTTGTTCTTCAAAGCCCTCTTTTGAGTAGGGGTTTTCTTCTCATAAATATTTGTGAGTGTTTCAAAACATTCCTTTGTCGTCTTCTATGGTGTGATCATCGACATGAGGTTGTCCTTCATGGAGTCATATATAATAATGTTTTCCTTTATTTAATTCTTCTTGTAATTGGTTCTTCCTACATTTTTATTAGGTTCTTCAATCACGATGGTCACAAAGGAATCAAGATCATTCTCTTCAAGAATTTTAATCACCCTTTCCTTCCATGTGTTGAATTTTGTTGTGCCTTCAAGTTGATCTTCCGTTTGGATGTAGATTGATGCCATTGCTTCAAGCTCTTTTTCAATACTTCAATGTCTTAGTAGGTTTAGAATGTTTGCACAAAAATAAGCGCTTGCATGCCTTTTATTTGGCACCATGTCAATGTTTGAGCAATAATGGAATATTATTGAACATTAAAAATTTTGATAAAAAGATCCATTGCATATAGATCTAACACACAATTCAAACACACAAACCATTCAATCCATAAGACACAAGATGTACCGTGGGAAACCACTCCAAACTAAGAGGATGAAAAACCAAGCAATCCTTTGAGTATGATAGATAATTGCAGAGAACGATTTTTAACACTTGAAGATTGCCTCATAAAATATATCAAAGTAGTACTAGAGAATAGAGATCACTCAGAATATTGTCTCATCCTTTCCAATTGCATAGCACTTTAATTACAAGATTATTCATTCATACAATGAGAGGTAGCGAATGGTTGCATTCCTTTGTGCACTATGAACGTTGTGTGCACTGTTCATACATTAACCTTATGCATATTTATTGACTTGGTTCCAAGTTGTCACCTCGGAATTATCACCCATACAGAAGATACGTTCCCTCCATTAATTCACTAAGTATTAATTGCCTTTAACTTAATGTAAATTGATTGAACTGAATGTGAACTAATTGAACTGAACTGAATTGATTGAGATTAACTCAATCATCAACTAAATACTTGAAATTATTTAGGAGTTTAATTGAATGTCTTTAGTTCTTCACAATCAATTCCATCCACAAACAAATACTTTGCATAAATCAAGGAGTAGATTACTTAATTAAATGAAACATTTTTTCCACAACGTAGACTTAATTGATTTATTTTCAATTCAATTTCATTGGAGGTATGACATGGGTAATTCGAATCCTTGCCTATATAAGTGATAATCTCATTTATCATTAGTTAATTGCATGGTCCATATGTGTTTAATTAATTAATCATCTTTCTCATATCATACTCAAAAGGATTGTTCAATACTAATGATCATATGTATTACCCTAGATCATATAGTCATATGATAAAGTAAATCAATCTAGGGGTACCTAATCCCTAGAGGAGACTTATAGAACCTAGTGATCATGACTAGCAATACATCACATAGAATATCCACAGGAATTGATACAACACAATTCCTAGCATGATACAACAGAGGCTAGAGTGAATTGATACAACACAAGACTCCAATATTGATACAACATAAGATTATTACGTTGATACAACACAAGATCCCAACCTTCATACAACACAAGATCCCTACCTTCATACAACAAAAGATCCTGATATTTATACACCACCAGATCATAGTACATGCATATTTCATGAATAGGTCTTGATACACCACAATGTCCTAGATTGATACAACACAAGATTCCTCAAATTAATACAACATAATTTTATGACTTGATATAAGATAAGTCTCTTAACTCGATAAAACACAAGTTACCAAACCTTGTACAACACAAGTTCCAGACTTGATACAAAAAAATTATTCTAGAGAATGACTCCTGATGTTGTACATTTAACAAGCCCAACATCCTATAATGATATATGTTAATTAAATTTTCATTACTAGTCACTAAGAGAGGTGATTTCGGAGTAATGGAATCAACAACCAACATAGGTTCCAAATTAAATACCCTCTTTATTTTTATGAATCGTCAATATAGAATTTGAGACCAACTTATTCATAGATCATTTTTGTAAATTTAATCCTTCCCTCATGTTAGGGTTCTTGATATTAGTCTCCAAATAATTGTTACAACTAGTGCTATATTTTTTATAAGGGACTCTTTAAATTAAAAACCCCCTTGTTCTATGGGCACAAATACAAAATTCCAATTTATGAAATTGGGGATAAAGGACATCCCTACCAAATACTTGCACTAATATGAAACAAGTTAGTTGGTTTTTCATTTACCATAGGTGAAATCCATGGCAATCTGTGCTTTCCTTTATCCAATTTATGAAATGATGAGAAAATCCAAATTGTCAAAGCACCAAATAAAGAAAATTATGTTTAATTGTTAAAGGATTTTTTCCATATCTATTGTAATTATCATAATTTTAATGTTGTCGGTCATGCTTGAATGGATTTCCTCTTGTAAAAAAATATGTTATTTACAATTTCCATTTAATAGATGAATCCCTCTTGATTCTCAGAGAATAAATATGGAAACAACTTTCTTAGATTGATTTCTAAAAATTTGGATAGGATTTTGTAGGATGGGATACATAAATAAATAGCGAAAAACCTTGCAAAAGAGGTGAGGCTTCTTTTGTTGATAATGATCAAGAGGAATTAAGAGTTTATATTTACTCTTGCCTTGATTTTCTATATATGACCTTCAAGGTAGTGGCATATGTCTAGTTTTATAATATTCCAACAAATTCAATAGAAGTCAATGGTAAATATATCAAATATTGAGGATTTTTTGAATCCAATCCCATCAATAGATGGATTTTATAACCTATTCTTCTTATATATTTTAAACTAGAAAGGTGTTTTCTTTTATGTTTACCATGGATGGCATTACTTCCATAATCTCCTAGATGTAATTTACCATCACAAGGTCATCTATTGGATATGATATTTATATTTAAGGTGAGTGGATACCCCTATTACTTCAAAATATTGAATTATTTCCCATTATTTGAGTTGAATGTCTTGAACAATATTCCTAATCTGTCTTATCTAGTTTTGGTTTTGGAATAAATATGTTTTCTTTTCTCTTGCTTTAACCATAAGCTTCTTGATTTTAGGTTTCAATTCTCTTCCTTCTTGTGAAAGACATGATGAACGTTTTCTTCTAATATTTTCCCTTCTTTTACTTATTAGGGGCAAAATATTGTGATTCCATGTTAACTAGAGTTTTCTAAGACTCTTTTATGATCCTCTGTTTTCTTGGATGGAAGGTTATAATGGATTTTAATTACCCATTATTTTGGGAACTACATTGTGAATATTTTTTTATCTTAAACTTATGACGAGGATCATTGCACCAAACCATTTCATGGTGCTTCAATGACCCTCCGTTGCATTAAAATAATGTATCTATAGGGAGTTGAATCTAAATATATGTCCTATAGTCAATGTCTACCTAGATATTAATAAGAATTTGATTGTGGTCTAATATTACTGAGGAGAGGATTGAGGGGGATATCTAGAAATTATCTAGTAGAGATGATCTTTGTATTAGAAATTGATACAACCTTTCCATAATATGAACTAGGATAAGGTTTTCATTTATCTAAGGCTACTTTGAGCTCCCAAATAGGATTGAGGAGGATATGTACAAATTGTCTAGCTGAAATAAGATTTGGATGAGAAATTTGTCCAACCTTTCCACAATATGACCTAGTCCAAGGTGTTTTTTCAGTTTATTACCAAGCCATCCACCTTTTTCCAAAATAGGATACCTAATGAACATTCCTCATATTTCCTTCCTTAGAGAAAATACTATATTTAATTCACTAGTTAGGATTGTACTATCATATAATACGGATTCCCTATGATCCATGAGAGAATCCCAACATGATCCCTTTTCACTATATTGGACTAGTGCATAAATGTTATGTAGGGAGATATTATTAACATATATTTTTAGAATAAAGTATGAATATATCCAACGTTGTGTGAGACAATGTATCATATATTTGTCCCACAAAGTAAAAATTCCTCTCAATCCACATAGACACTTAATGTTTAAGTTGTAAAAAGAATAGTCATATATCTAAAAGGGAGTTTGGATTTTGGTTTATGGTATCAACGAGGTGATGACTTAACTATAGTAGCATGTACTGAAATAAACTCGTCTAAAAGTATTGATGACAAAATAAGTACAAGTGGAGAAATTTTTTATTTTGGAAACTACTTAGTGTCTTGGTTAAGCAAGAAAATAATATTCAGTGTCACTATTAGCACAACAGAGGAATAATACATCGCATTAGCAATGTGTTGTGCTCAAGCTTTATAGATGAATAAAAATTTAAAGCATGTACATGGGGAGTTCAATCAATGTATTCCAATTTTATGTGACAACACAAGTGAAATAAGTATTTCTAATAATCTTGTAGTGCACTCCAAGACAAATCATATTTCAATCAAATTCCATTTTTTAAGAGAACAAGTAAATGAAAAAATACCAAGTTGGACTATGTTGAAACCAACGAATAGATTGTAGATATATTCACAAAGCCTCTTGCAAGGGAAACCTTTGAGTATCTCAGACAAAAATTGGGAGAAAATCCTACTCTTCATTAATTTTCTCAAGCTACATAAAATATGAAATACTTTGTAGTATAGAAGTTGGAATTAACGCAGTTAAAGGAGGAATAACAAAAGGAAGGAAGAAATACATGAGTTCAAGGGGAGAAATTACATAAACAAAATTGTGTAGTAGGAAAGATTCCAAAATTCATATAAGTATTCAGAGAATGTGGGTAATAAGTAAGACACAAATGAGAATTCCTTTTCCATAGATGTCACAGGGGAAGAAATTGCAAAAGCTATGAACAAATGATGCAAAAATGTTATTACAAAAATTGTTAGAGAATGCAAGTCAAAAAAATGGAGAAGCTCATATTCAGGGGGAGCTCAGTTTTATTTGGTATTGACATCAATTCCAAAGGGGTTTACTATTGAACTTAGAGGTTTCATTGATCTCAAATAAGAATAATAAAGTCTAGAATCCAGCTTGAAGAGGTATATAAGAAATCATTATTAAAGGGAATATGTGCACAATCCCATAAAGTTGTCCCAATCACACAAATATTACGCAGTTGATAAGCACATTAAAGTGTGTATATTACAAGACAAAAAAAGAATAAGAGATTTGGTTGATTCGAGTTGAATGTTTGGGTAAACTTGACCATGAATAAAGTATGAAGGGTTGTTGGCGACGTGTAGAATCCCCCACTCATGAACAATATCAATTGAAATATAAGAATTGATTCTATATTATTGTAAATGGTTGAGGGATAGATATGTTCTCGAGGTAAGCATGGAATAATAGTACTTTGGGGTGGAATAGAAATCAATGGATTGTTGATTAGAAAAAGTGTGTGACAATACACAACTAAATTTTATATGAATTCACATTCACACAAAATTGAGCGCGTTGAATAAAGGGATAGTAGAGTATGTGGTCAGGTGTGCAAGTTGGGAAACAAGAACATGTGGTCATGTGTGTAGCTTCACCAAGTATGTGGTTAGATATTCAAGATAGTAGAGTACAAGGATAATTTGCACAAGAACAGAATACAGTCAAATTTGGGAAGCAGTGCATGCAAAAGTAGTGTTGAAGGGGTTGCAAAAGAACTAAGTATATAGATTAGGAAATGTAGAATAACAAAGTTACAACCATATATATTCAAGGGATGTAGGAAGGGGAAAGGATAGGATATTGAAGTCTCCTATAGGTTGGTGCCTACAAATTTGAGTTGGTGCTCAAATAATTGGTGTTCTCATATATCATAAAGGTTGGTGCCTAACTGTGTAAGTTGGTGTTTGATGATTATGAGTTGTTGTTCATTAGACATATGGAATCCTCATAGCTTAGTTCCTATAAAAAAAAATTGGCTCTTGTACAAGGTATTTATGTCCTATCATATTAGTGTTTGAAAATTCTTTGAGTGGGTTCTCAAACCACTAGATATTTGTGTCTCCCAAGAATCTATGTAATTGGAGATTCTATATGTGTGTGTGTAAAATTTTATTATAGTTTATGTTACAGAGAGAAATTCTTATGGCTTGGGGTACCACAATAGACAGATTAAATCCAGAAATCAATCCTTTCCTATATATAAGAGAAATAAAGCATCTAACACTAAAGGATCTTGATTCACACCTTATTCTGGATGGTTGATGTAGATCCTCATTGAGATTTTCCACTCCCGCTTGTATTGGAAATTTGCTTCCTCAACATTCAGCAAACAAGACAAGCATGCTATATATAATTGTGTTAGATCTACTCTAGCATATATAATCAATAATATATAAGCATTTATAAGCATCCATGGATCAAATAATCATTTAAATACACATTATTGAACAGGAAAAGATATTTCTATTGATAAAAAATAGAGATTACAATAGTGACAACCTTTGTCAGCACGTCTGTGAATCGGAGAAACTGAGTCCCCCACTTGGGCCTCCACCACTTCAGTCCTCCATCTCTCTATAGCAAGCTCACAAGCAAAAGGCAAGCTTGGTAAGAACACAAAGTGCTCCAAGTAGGGATGATTTTAAGGAACCATACTTATTTAAAAGTGTATAAATGTTGGCGAATCTTACCAATTCTTAAAACACCAACTATAAAATGTTTGACGATATTTTTCAAAAAATATTTTAATTTCCAAGGACTTTATATCGTTTATATAATAAATAGGAAATTTTTAGGGTGAAAACGTTTCACCCCATCAAAATTGGGCAAAACATGGCTTAAAAAATTGCAAAATAGCAAATCTTTTTTTGGAGAAAACCCCCTAAAAATAACCAATGGGCTAAATTTTGCCCCTAAAATTATCCTTGTTTCTGAGGGACAAAGGGATGTAGACTCAAGTATAAGCTCTGACAACAATGGACTATATTTTTCTTGCCCTTTAATTCCTCCTCCTTCAATGCATCCAAAGGGTTCCTTATATAGCTCTTCAATGGGGTAATGGAAGGTCAAATCCGAGCGATCTCAAGGCATATGGAAGGCCAAGAGACAAGTGATTCGGATCCACATCAAGCAAAACTCCAAAATAATTTGGCCTTTTGCACACATCCCGATGTGCGCGGGTTTAAGGGTCAAATCCGCGTATATACGTGACAAAGGGATTAAAAGTCGCATATGGAAATTATTGCATATTTTTAGGGATGATCTTGGAAACATCAAAGGTACAAAAATGGTCCATGGGGTCTAAAGAGTCTGCAGAGGGACAGGGAAGGCCATAAAGGTGTGATCCACCATGTGTGGTAAAATCAGCTGTAACAGTTTATTTGCATGTAGTATTCTCATGTTGTTAATTTCATTGGTATTAATGTATTATTCATCAAGTGAAAATTTGTAAAAAGTGTGAAAATTACAGTGCTTGATATTAATTCAACCCCCTCTCAGTATCAATTAATTTATTAACAGATAGGATTTGAACCAAGAAATAGATCTAATTTTTGTGAGACATTGCAAGTGTATTTGGGTAGGTTTGATGTGGAAACCATAGATAAAATTTTATGGTTTATGTATTTCCAAACTTGATTCCTTTGTGAAAAAATGAAATGTCTCTTACTGAGGGAAACCCTAGTTTTGGAATTGTAAAACAAAATGAACTTCGAACCATGGATTGAGAGAAGAGAGGAACCCTTAACATTATTCCAATTTCACAAATGCAATAGATTCAACAGTTTTCTGATTTGAACCACGGTAATAATTTTATTTCCATTTGAATCTTTCCTCCTAGAGGATTTTATGGACACATGATGAATCCCTGTTGAGGGCATAGAATTTGAACCAGGTAGTAGATATAAGTTCTGTGATATCAAGTTGTAATTATTTTTGGGTAGGGTATACATGGTGTGAAATTATGATTCAAAAAATTATTTAGGAGCTAAAATAATCCTCATGACTCAAGAATTCCACAAATTATGCAAAAAACAATGAAAAAGAGCAATATTAACACATATAGATAGTACCAATAACTAAAGTTTCTATTAATTTACAACATGTAAATATGTCTAGAACATGACTATAATACAATAGGAGAAAATAATTAGCCTTTGGAGGAAAATTGGAGGCATACATGTGGCAATCTTAGATTGGACCTCAAACCCCCCTAGGTTGACCAATGAGCTCCCAAACCACCTCAAACGGTCATGATTGGCCATATGAACGTGGTTAAATCATGATAGGACATAAATAATGGTAGGATAGGTGTGTGGGAGTGCATGGGTGAGTGGGAGGGGCTCTAGGAATCATTTAATGGTCCAAAAGAACCAAAACACTCAAATACAATGCATGGGCACGTTTGGTCTAACTAGTTCTATTTTTTAAGGATTGGGACTGCCCCAAGGAAATAAAACAATTAATGAGGGTTCATGAGCTCCTAAATGTTCAATTGTGGGAACATGGGTGCATTTATTAGTCCAAATCCCCCAAATACCTTAGGAGACCAACACAACCAATGTTTGGACCATACAAATTAATTGAAAAAAAAATGAAGGCCTGTCCTAGGTGGTATGTGACCATGTTACAAGGTGGAATGATTCTCTAACACACCCCCTTAATCTTTAATTAGTGCAACCATATCAAAATTATTTTTCCATATAGCTAAGGTAAGAAGGAAAACCACATGGGAACAAAAGCTCACCTTTAAGATGGACATGAAGAAAAATATGAAAGTGAATATTAGTCATCACCATGTGTAACCCACTATAATAAGTGACCTTATATAGCTAAAATTATTCTCTATGAATCCCTTGATGAAGATGTCAGCAGTTTGCTCTGCATACGGGAAATATTGCAATGATATCACCTGCCCATGCACCAAGCTCCAGATGTAGTGCATGTGTATCTCAATGTGTTTAGTCCTATGTATATATACTGGATCAATGGAAATATTTTTTTAAATTTTATTATCACACCAAATGGAAGTGGGTGAATCAAATGCAAAACCAAGTTCTCCAAGAATGCCTTGCAACCACACACATTATGTAGTTGCATTCACCGCTCCTTTGTACTTGGCCTCTGCTGATGAAAGGGATATAGTTTTTTTTTTTTTTACTTGAAAAAAATATGGTACCATGATAAAGCATGAATACATAATATGAAGTCTACTTTCTATCAATGGAATCTCTATCCCAATCAAAAATAGTAAATCCAACTAGTTCTAGTGGAGAACTAGCATCATAGTGTTTCCCGAAGTCTTTGGTTCCTTGCACATAATGCAAGATACTTTTAGCATCATTCCAATGGATATCATGAGATTCATGCTTATAACTTGCAATGACACCTAATACATATTACAAATCAGTTCAAGAGTGCGTGAGATACAGCAAGCTCCCAACTAGCTACTTATACAATGAGTTGTCTGCCAATGGAGATGAACCAAAATCACCTAGTTCAACTCTTGAAAGGAAGGGACACTTGGTTTCTTTAAATGCATCCATTTTGAAATTAAATAATAGGTATGAATCATAATTTTATTTTCTTACATTAATACCTGCATCATATTGCTCAATCTCCAAGCCAAGAAAATGTTTCAGCAATCCAAGGTCAGTCATTGAAAACACATTGTGCAATGAATACTTAATTGAACCTATATCAGAAATGCAAATTCCAGCGATAAAAATACCATAAAAATACAATAATATTATCTGAAATGAGTCATATAATTTCTAAAAATATACATTAGGATCATATTTGCATCTTTCAAATCCTAGTGATAGAAGAAAGTTGTCCATCTTGGCATACCAAGCCTGGGAGCTTGCTTGACATTGTAGAGAGACTTCATCAACCTGAAAACAAGTGAGGTATCATGAATGAAACCTTTAGTATGTTGCATATAAATATCCTCATGAATATCACCCTGAATAAAATAACTCTTCACATCCATGTGGTGCACCTCCCATCACTTAGATGCATCAATGGCCAAAACAAGCCTAATAGAGTCCATATTTTCAATTGACGCAGATGTCTCTATATAGTCCAATCCATGGAATTGAGAGAAAAATTTGGAAACCAAATTAGAATTATACTTCATATATGAACCATGATCACCCATATTGGTTCTATGAACCCACTTGCATTGCACTAGTTTCCTCTAGGAAGGTAGAGGAACAAACTCTCAAGTTTCATTGTCTTGCAAAGACTTGAAATATTATTTAATGGATTTTTCCATCTTGGATCATGTAATGCTTCATCATATGAATGAAGATAATATCCAACCATCATAAACCACCTTTCTAGAATATTCGAAACACACCTGGAGAAATAATTTTGAAACTGATATATAGTCTTCCTAGAGTCTAGTGGATCTCCAACAAGATCACCAGCTACTTGTATCATTTTCTCAGCCCATTTTAGCATTATGGTTGAGTCTTGATTTTCATGAATTTCATAATATTCATATTCCATATCATAATCAGAAAAATTAGAGATATAATCATCACTTATATCATCATTGAGTGGAGGGTGTGAGAAATCCCCCTTGACTAGTTAGATTTCTTGCATGGGATCTTCATCAAATTGTATGCTTCTATCAATGAATGTTTTCTAATATGAGGGATCAAAGAGATTTTATAAATTTTCATCTTTAGCATATATAGAAATTATGGACTCCTTTCATTTAGGTTGCAAGGCCTTTCTCTTCTCTAGAGGAATTTAGGCCAAGCCTTTGAGCCAAAAACCATGAAATGAGAAACATTGGGGTTGTGACAACTCCAAGCCTCAAGTGGAGTTTTCTCATCCAATTATTTATGTAGAAATTTGTTTTGAACATATTCATCACAATTGATGGCTTCTGACAAAGTGTCCTCAGACACAAAACTTTATTAATGAAGAAGGAAAATAATTACATCACAGAGATGTGAGGGCTAAGTCCCGAAATATTACCTCACATGGAAAACTCAATGGATTTAAATATCCAAAGAGTAACAACTAATTTACCATTACTAAAACTAACTTAGGGACACCTCACATAATCATGTGAGTGTGTAGATTCCCTTTTACATTTATTAAACTAAACTTCTAAACATAACATTTTGGATGATAATTCCTAAAAATCCCACCTTTGATCCAAAAATTATTTTGAACAAATACCAAGTTCATTTCTAAACTTATCAAATTTAACCCTTCCAAGATATTTTGTAAAAATATCTGCAGTTTGATCTTCTGATGGACAATACTTTGGCTTGATGATTTGTTTGACGATGAGAGCCCGAATGTAATGATACTTAGTATCCACATGCTTAGTATTTGAATGAAAAATGGGATTTGTGGCTAACTTGATTGTTGATTGATTATCAATAAATAATTAAGTTGCAAAATCCTTCTTAACCAAACTATCTCACAAGCAGCTTCCCAAGCTGAAATATATTCTACTTCTGTTGTAGAATTCACAATTGTATCCTGCTTTTTACAACTCCATGCCACTGCAAATGATCCCATATTCATTAAGTAACCTAAATTAGATTCCCTGTCATCAACATATCCAGTGAAATCCGCATCTGAATAGACAACAAGTTTAAAAATTTTGTTTCTTTTAAACTCAAGTCCAAAATCCTTTGTTCCTTGAAGATACTTTAACACCCTTTTTGCTGCATTCCAATGACTTTCTCTAGGTTCCTGCGTATATCTAGAAATTATGCTGACTGCATAAGATAGACCAGGATGAGTATTCATCAAGTAAATGAAACATCCAATTAATAGTCGATATCCAGTACCATTTACAAGTCCCCCCCTTCAAACTTAGAAAGTTTTAAATTTTGCTCCGTGGGAGTAATCGTTGGTTTACATTCCTCCATTCCAAACTTCTTTAATAATCCAGAAATGTACTTATCTTGAGAAATAAATATGCTTCCTTCCCGCTGCTTTACTTCAACTCCAAGATAGTAATGAAGTAATCCCAAGTCTGTCATTTCAAAACCTGTTTGAAGTTCTTGCTTAACCTGAAATATATGATCATTATTGTTACGTGTAATGAGAAAATCATTAACATATATAACCAAGACGACTAATTTGTTTTCCTGGATTTGAACATATAAAGTATCATCTGACTCACTACGAAGAAAACCAACTTTCTGTAGGTAGGCATCCATTTTTGCATACCAAGATCTGGGAGCCTGTTTCAATCCATACAATGCCTTAACCAGTTTACAAACTTGATTTTCTTTCCTTGGAACCTCAAAACCAGGAGGTTGATTCATATAAACATCCTCTTGCAAATCACCATTTTGAAATGCACTTTTTACATCCATTTGATGCACTTTCCATCCATTTTGTGCAGCTAAAGCTAGCACAATCCTTATAGTATTCCATTTCGATGTTGGATCAAAAGATTCTTCATAATCAATCCCTTCTTCCTAAGCAAAACCCTTTCCTACCAATATTGCCTTATATTTATCAATATCTCCATTTGCTTTGTACTTAATTCTGTAAACCCACTTACAACCAATGGGTTTAACATCATGTGGACAATCAACAATTTTCCAAGTCCAATTCTTCATTATTGCATAATACTCACTTTGCATTTCTATTTTCCATTCATCATATTCAACTGCTTCATTAAAAGTAGCTGGTTCAACAACTAAAAGAGCAAAATTTTCTGAACCCATATTAGAACTCCATGTGCCTGTTTTTCCTTTTTCATCAAACTTAACATCCTAAAGTAACTTAGTTTCCCATTTTGGTTTCTTCTTTTCAATGTTAACTTGATTTGAATTATCCAAGTTAACTTGTGAAGAATTTAAAGTATATTCAACCTGTTCGTCATCCTATACTTTTGAAGTGAAATCAAACCATTGTTCATTCCTAGTCTTGTTTAAGTGTTGCATCCTTATTTGTTCCTTAGTTAATTTTTCCTCTAAGTGATTAAGTTGCTTTTCAACCTCTTCTATACTTAAGCTTTTTGTTTCATCAAAAATCACATCCCTGCTGACAATAAACTTTCCATTTGACAAAAGCCTATACCCCTTTTTCTCATTGGAATAACCAATCAAAATGCATTTAACACTTCTAGACTCTAACTTCTTTCGCTTTTCTTTTGGGACAAGTGCATAACAAACTAAACCAAAAACTCTCAAATGTTTGACCATAGGTTTGAATCCATACCAAGCCTCAAAAGGAGTTATTCCATCAAGTAATGATGAAGGAGATCGATTCCTCAAATAAAATGCTGTATGAACTGCTTCAGTCCAATTACATGAATTCAACCCTTTGAAAAATAGCATTGCTCTAGCCATGCCCAATAAAGTCTAATTCATCCTTTCTGATACTCCATTTTGCTGTGGAGTATAAAAATTGGTCAACTATGTTTTAATCCCTTTTTCCTAACAATAAGTCAAAAAATGATTTGATGTAAACTCACCACCGTTATCAGTTCTCAAAGTAGCAATCTTTTCCTTTATCGTTGTTTCAACCAAAATTTTGAAATAACTGAAACTTTTCAAAAACTTCTGATTTTTCCTTCAAGAAATACAACCAAACCATTCTGCTAAAATCATCAATAAGCAACAAAACATATTTACAAGCACCAAGTGAAGTTTCCAAAGGAACACAAACATCACTATGAACAAGCTGTAATCTCCTTGTTGCTCTCCAAGTGCTTTTTGAAAAAGATATCCTTCTTTGTTTGCCATAAATGCAAGCTTTACACTTTGCATTTTCCTTCCGAAAAGTAGGCAACCCATTTACCATTCCTTGTTGTTGGAGTTGTACAAGACTATCAACTTTCAAGTTCCCAAAACGAATGTGCCACAATCTGATAGGTGAAACATCAATTTCAACTAAACCTGCAAATTCCTTCAAATCTTCCTTTGATCTAGGAATGATTGTTCCCTTCATCCTAAGAAGCTTTCCATATTCATAACCTGTCATAACTATTTTGTATGCATCTTTTTTTGAATTAACCAAAATAATACCATCTTCCATTACAATTTGATGTCCTAATTGGCGAATGACAACTAAAGACAACAAATTTTTCTTAAATGTAGGCACATACCAAAACTAGACAAAATTCGCTAATTCCAACTGATGAAATTGAACAAAATCCATTGATTCTGATTGTCCAAGTGCTGTAAAAATATATTCACAATTTTCACTATCGTCTGCATGAGCATAATGTGTCGTTGATGAAGATTCTTTAGATTCTCTTTATTTTATAATTTTTTTAAATGAAACTCTACAATCTAAAGCATAATGTCCAACTCTATTACAACAAAAACATGTGACCTGTTTATTACCTCTTCCTCTTCCAGAGACCTATTGGTTTTCTGAACCTCTTCCTCTTCCATAAAACTGTGATTGTGTACTTTCTGATTCTTTAGAACCTCTTCCTTGATTTCTTCCTCTTCCTCTTCCAAAACCCTGACCACGACCTTTGTTTGAATATTGAAAATAATTTTGTTGTTGTTCATTTGCTTTCTGATAATTTCCCTTTTGATGATTACGTGAAGACTGTTTGCTAGTACTTGTGACCAAAACATCTTCTCCTGCTTGCTTTGTTTTACCAAAAGTTTAATCATGTGTGGCAAGTAATTCACTTAGTGTGTCAAAAGAAATATTATCCAATTTATTTGTAATCTGTAAAGTTTCCAAAAAATTCTTATATGTCTCAGGAAATCCTGGGATCAAAATGGTTACCATCATGATGTCCTCAATTTTATCAAAACCAGCTCTTGAAATTTCTTGTTTGATATTCTTCAATCTAGAAATGTACTCCATGACATCACCTCCTGAAGACAATTTTTGTTGAAACAAATTCAATTGGAGATTGATTTTCTTAGCTTCACTTTGAGAATCAAATAAATCTTTCAATGTATTCCAAGCTAACCACACACTAGAACTATTTTCAATATGCACAAAAATATCATTAGAAACAATACTGTGAATCAATGCTAAGGCCTTCTCATCTTTTAGTTCCCATTTTGCAAGCTGATCAGGAATAGTCGGTTTGGTAGGCTGAGCATTAGAGACACCCTTCCACAATTCATTGTAAATAAGATTGCTTTGAATATGATGACTCCAAACTTTATAATTTTTCAATCCTTCCAACTTGTTAGATTCATTAAAAATACTTACAGCTATAGACATTGTAAAAAAATATATATACCTTATAACTCCAGAAGATGTGTATTATGCAAACCTTATAGCTCCAAGAATTAAAAAAGAAAGCACCTTATGTCACCAGAATAAAAAGTCACCTTATATCACCAATAGAAGATTTTATGCAAAAATATCACCACCAACATGAAAGCAAAATTACGCATAAACAAGATTCACCATGAAATAAATACTGCAAGAAACACCACACACCATGCAAAAGAGAGCTACAGGGGCTTGGCCTTGACCCACTTATATCCTCAAGAAAACAATTTGATAGAGATTCACTTTTCTCTAATCAAACATTAAGTTAAAATACAAGTACTCCTTATGACGCCAACATTCTCCTTATTACTCCAATGCCCAATAAAAAATGCACCTTATCACTCCAATAAATAACAAATCTTTATAGGTGAATTGGAGAGATACAAGATTGTTGAGTGCGAGGTCACAATTTCTAGTCCCATCAACTCCAAAAAATAACCTTTGTTTTTTTTTTGTAAGTTTTATTTCTCCACCTTTTTCTTCTTAATATAAAAAATCTCCAAAAATAAAAATGAATAATAAATTACCTTATCTCTCCAAAACAACTTATTCACTTTTCAAAATATTACATAAATCTTGAATTAAATGAAAAGTGAAAAAATTATACAATATTGTGAACTCTTCTATCTCTATGCTGGAGTTTTGTTGGTTCTTTTCAACTTTGGTTTTCTCTCTTCAATGCCTGCTGGTTTTCTCTCTTCAACACTGGTTTTCTCTCTTCAATGCCTGCTAATTTTCTCTCTTCAATGCCTGCTGGTTTTCTCTCTTCGATGCCTATTGGTTTTCTCTCTTCAATGCTGGTTTTCTCTCTTAAATTCTTGCTGGTTTTCTCTCTTCAATGCCTATTGGTTTTCTCTCTTCAACGCTGGTTTTATCTCTTCAATGATAGTTTTCTCTCTTCAATGCCTCCTGGTTTTCTCTCTTCAATGCATGCTGGTTTTCTCTCTTCAATGCTGGTTTTCTCTCTTCAATGCCTCCTTCAGAACACTATTGGGTTATGCTAGTGTATGTCTTTCCTACACTGGTGTATGTCCTTTCTACCACCGGCTATGCTATCTCTCTCAGTGAGCGAGTGCAATAAGAATGATTTTTTTATTTTAAAAAAAACAAGAATTTATGTGTTTTTTTTTTCTTTTTTCTTTTTAATTCTCTTCCACAAGATTTTTAAATAACCTTTCCTTTCAAAAATACAATATTTTACTCTCTCCAAGTAAAAATGAAAAAACTGAGTCAATAAAAAACTTTTTCTGCACAGATTCTTTTTTTAGCCCAAAAGAGGAATCATTAACTTACGGTCAAAATTTTGCTATTCCAAAACCTTGAAAGTCACCTTCTTCAAACAACCTTTAGCACCTTCCAACCAGGTTCCAACCAGACCAAGCTTCAACCACGTGCTCTGATACCACTTTGACAAAGTGTCCTCAAACACAAAACTTTATTAATAAAGAAGGAAAATAATTACATTACAGAGATGTGAGGGCTAAGTCCTGAAAGATTACCTCACATGGAAAACTCAATGGATTTAAATATCCAAAGACTAACGACTAATTTACCATTACTAAAACTAACTTAGGGACACTTCAGTGAGTGTGTAGATGCCCTTTTACATTTATTAAACTAAACTTCTAAACATAACATTTTGGAACATAATTCCTAACAGCTTCATCCTGTATCTTAGGAGACAAATACTTATCCTCCAACCTGCATGAGGCCATCTCCTTTAAAGCTATATTCTTGTTCTCTGCCACGCCATTTTGTTGAGGTGTGTAAGCCACATAATTTTTCCTTTGAATTCCATTTTACTCAAGTAGATGTTGTAGGTTCTTGTTAACATATTCCTTTCCATTATCATTCCTTAATACATCGATCTTATTCCCACTCAATTTATCAAATAAAGTATTGAAAACTTTGAAGATCTCAAACACTTTATATTTTTGCTTGAGAAAATACACGCAACAATATCTTGAGAAAGCATATATGAATGTTAATACATTCCTTTATTTTTCATAGAATGGTGTGGGAATAGGTCCTATAAGATATGAATGGATCAAATCAAACACTTTTACATCCCTTCTTTCCTTTCCTTTGTCATACTTGCGCTCAACATGCTTCCCAACAATGCCTCCCTTGCATGTTCCTTTGGAAAAATTGATGCTTGGAAGCCCTTCAACCATGTTTTATTTGATCAATGCTTGAATATATATGTGGTTGAGGTTTCCAAACATCTAATTCCATAGCTTTCTAGTCTCAATGGCATGTTCCCTAACAAGTAAGGAAGAAAGTGTGAAAAATTGTAGATACTCGAATCATGATCTGCAATACCCATTGCAACAACTTGGCCTATAGAAATTTCTGATATTTCCACATATTCTTGATTAAATGTTACTCTTTTGGCTGAACCTATATGTTTCATTTAATACACATAGATTAGGTTTAATACAATATCAGGCACATACAACACATTATTGAAGTACTCATTTCCAAGGTTGATCCTTCCAATCCCTTTGGCTGGGATCTCAGAGTCATCACCCATGAGGATGGATGGACCACTATAAGGATATATGGACAAGGAGGAGTCTTCTACTAAATCCATGTTACTTGAGTCACCTAAATCTTTGATCAAGGAGGAATATCCAAAATATCCAACAACCAATGCATGGTATTTATCCTTGTTCTCATAATTCGAACCTCCCTCTTTCTTCCTTGTGCCATATGGAAGATGAATGTTGTTCTTCTCAATGAGTTGCACCATCATGTAAATGGTTTTCTTCATGATTTCAGTCTTTTGATTCCAACATTTATGATAATAAATTCATTTTTTCTTCTCTTGCTTCTTATTCGCTTTGTCCTTGCTAGGATTTGAACCCCCATCATAATATTTGGGATTCTCCTACTTCTTCTTCTCTTGTTGCTTCGAATATTTGTATTTATTATTTTCTTTGACTTGATTTGAAACACTTGCAGAAAGGGATTGATTCTTAGTGTATTTGATGGTACCCATTTGAACCAATTTTTCTTTTTCCTGAGTCAAAGTCTCCATGAAGTCTATCAGGGTAGGCAGTCTCCAATTTCAAACTGTCGAATTGCCTAAGTGGAATGTTGAGACAAACACTAAATATTGATGACCTAGCTTCGAAAGAATGGAAAATATCAATTTCTCTTCCTTCTTTTTGATGCCACGTTGTTTAAGCTGAAGCACCAAGGATTTGAACTTGGTGAAGAAATCATGGATCATCTCAAAGTGATTTGGGCTCAATGTGATCAACTCATTTTTGAGTTGGTGTCCTCCCATCTCATTAGTCTTCCCAAATAGTGACTCGATATTGATCCAGACTTCATTAGGTATAGTAATATTGTCTAAATGAAATAAAATATCTCTTAAAATAATGATACAAAGCATCTTTAATTTCTCATCCTATCAGTTGAAATACTTGTATTTTTCCACATCAGAGACGGGATCATTCTCAATCCTCATGGTTACTTTATAGAGGCCTTTCTCCCTAAATTGCATCAACATTTCATCCTTCCATTAAAAATAATTGAATGGGGTAGAAAGACATGATTATGCTCCATTTTTCTTGAACAATGAGTGACAAAGACACTGGAACAACCTGTAATGCAAAATCTTGATTTTTTTTTCTGGAGGAGACCCTAGATTACAACTCCAACTCTTTGAATTCGACTTGCAGCTCCAAAGAGCTCTTATACCATGTGAAAATATGATTCACGTCAAGATACCATGTGTCTCTCAATATTGCAAGTGTGTTTAGGATTCTCATGGTTAAGTTATTTCCCAAGTTCATACCTTAGTAGAGAAATTGCATTACTTCTTATTGACCAAAACCATAGTTTTTAGAATCGTCTAACAAGACAAGTTCTGGGCCATCGACCCATGAGGGAGAGGCACCCCTAGAACTAATCCAATATAATGAATCCAATGGATTTAAATTCTCATCAATATGAGAAACAACCATCATTCTATGTCCATTTTCAAGTATTATCCTAAATCCTTTCAGGGACACATGGTGAATCCGGGTCCAAGGAATAGAATTTGAAATAAGTAATAGAACTAAGCTTTGTAACCTCTTTCAAGTTTTTTTTGGCAGCGATACAATAAATATGGATACAAATTATAGAAGTATCATGATAAAGTGTACATCCTTTTGTTATTTTCATATGCCAATTTTGTACAAGGGCATCAATTTTGAATTAAAAGCACTCAAGAGACCGTGGGTGGTATGACCACATCCATAATGGACAAAAACATCTGTGGGAGCTAATGAAACATAGTTATTCTACCTAAAGGTTATTCTTATCTACCGAATAAAAGGTCCTTCCATCCATGGTACTAGCAAGAGTTGGGCACCCGTACTTGTAATATGATGCTAAGAATCCAATGGAATCAACAATTTCACAATCCTATCCATTTCTTATTTTTATCTATTTCCATTTGCAAGTGGCCCCCTATAGCCATTCAGAGACACAGGTAAAATTGGTCTTAGGGTATGAAACCACCATAAGGCATTTGAATTGAGTTCTGCAAGTTTGGGGATGTGTTTTTGGGCATGGAAAAGTTGGTAAATCTAATGAAAGGTTTTAGTGGTGGGTTTGGTGTAATTTAAACCCCTAGTGTAAGAATTTACTTGTGTTCCACTGAGAAAAACTCTAATGTCATGTCCAGTCAAATAAAAGGCATAGTTACCGCAGGAGTATGCCAATGCCAATAACAATGAGGATGAGGTCAATTATCATAATGATGAGGAGGAGGAGGATGGTGATGATTAGGGTGGAATTACTAATTCCAATAATAATTAACAATGATTATGATGAATACGTATAGTGACTCATCAAAACTTATGGAGGGAAGAAGAGATATAGGGTTTATAGGGCTATATTAGGTTTACAGGGATAAATTAGGATTCTAGGATTCTACATTTCTAGAGTAGGTTTCAAGGTTTCTAGATTATGTTTATAGGGTTAGATTAGTGTTTCTAGGGATAGATTAGGTTTATAGGGCTAAATTAATTTTTTAGATTTGTTGATTTGATCTCTAGATTTGTAAATTAGGTTTCTAGGGATATATTAAGTTGTAAAGGTATGAGTGTTTTATAGTATATATCAGTGATGGTGAAATGGCATTTGATATTAGTGATTGGTCAAACTAGGGCCTCTAAAAATGAGGGATTATCCTACAAACTAAGGATTACACCACAAAATAGGAGTTAGACTACAAGCTAGGGTTTAGTAGGTGAGGTTGGGGTAGTTTAGGCTAGATTATCTATATAACCTATATATGATAGGTTTGGTAGTGAAGGTTAGATATTGGAGTGATTTATGCTAAAATATATGGTTGATTTAATTATTTTCATTGGCTTGGAAAATTTAAGGATAGGTAAATTGTTTAGGTAAGTGTAGACTAGGTTGTATTGAGGTAGTTTAGTTTAGGAAGGTTTAGTAGATGAGGTTCAAGTAGTAAATCGGGTTAGGGTATTTTAGGCTAGATTAGGGTTGTTTAGTTGGGTAGGAAAGCCAAGGTTTAGTTTATCTAGGTTAGTTCAACATATGATATATTAAAGGAAAATTATTTATGTTAAGTTAGGTGCATTTTCAATCATAAAAAATTAAAATTAAAAATAAACTCATGTTTTCCAAAAGGGTAGTAGTTATCTACTTAATTTTATAACAATATTGCATATGAAGCATGATGGTGATGGTGTGATATGCATGGATTTTATGAGAGATAAAAACAAATACAATTAATCCATGACAAAGTTTGCGCAATTTATCAAGTTGTGTATTATTATGAAAAGTTGAACCAACATAGAAACAAATGATATTTTTCTTGGAAAGGAACGAGAGTGGCACAATGTGAGATGCATAGTGTTGATGAAGCATGATGGCGATTGCGACAATGAGCATGGGGATGGTGAAGCATGATGATTATGGTATATGAGAGCAAAAAACAAATACAATGAATCTATGACAAAGCTTTCACAATTTATCAAGTTGATTATGAATGTGAAAAGTTGAACCAACATAGAAACAAATGATATTTTTCTTGGAAATAAGTGGGAGTTACACAATGTGAGATGCATGGTGTTGATGAATAATAATGGTGATGGTAACAATGAGAATGGGGATGGTGAAGCATGATGATGATGATGGATGAGGATATTATGGTGTACTTGGATGAGAGAGAAAAACAAAGACAATGAATCCATGATGAAGCTTCTGCAATTTATCATATATAAATTTTTGAAATTCATTGTACAAACCTATAATTACCTTTTATCTAAGAGAGGGAGATACATATACCTGGGATATTGTGGGAGATTTAATGCATATGTCTCCACTCACTAACTCTAAGAACATATTAGTATTAAGAACATATGCATAACAATGAAGTTTAGCATATTCATAAACAACATCTAAATGTGACCTTCCAAGATTAAACAATATATACCATGTGAAAAATATTTTATAAAAGTACCACCAATTGTCATAATAATTTTTTGACATACCTCATTGTGTTGGCATACCTTTTATTATACAACCAAACATTTTGGATCATCTCTAGTACTGATGGTCACCATCAATCTATCATTATTTGCATCCGGAAGGAAGTATCATACCTTCAAGGAATGTTTATTAGGAATCCTTCATAAGTGGAGGTTTGTACCAATGATTAGGTTTGTAAAGTGATACAAACTTGCACCTAGGCTATAATCCATCAACATATATTCACCCTTATTTCTTGCATTGTTGTCCAATGTAAAGTATTCACCTTTAATAAATATCAACCCAATTCAAAAGTGGTTATGTTTATCATTAGTCATGGACATATTGAGGATTGTATTTCCCTATATACAATGTGATAACCAATAGTCCCCACTCCATTCATTATCTTTCAAGGAAACCATTAAAGCATATGCGTTCCCTACAAAATATGAGAGTATGTATGCAATTGAATATTAAGATTCAATACAAGGCCATTAATGTCCAACTAAAAACCATAGAAATATGTTAATTAAATTGCAAATCATACCATGTTGTACAATATTTGAGGTGTGATCAAAATATAGGATGATTGGTTTTCCTTCAATGGATTTAACTGAACTATTTTGAATTGATAAAGTGGAAGTGATATGTGATCCCATGCATCAACCGAATCCTTGGTTCACACCCATCCCAATCATCATTGATACATGGGGAAAAACCACGCAAGTTTTCTAGTCCATATATCAAATACAAGGTTATCAGAGCTTCGAATTGAATAAAATTCATGAGTATCAGTCAAATATTGTATTTCCTTGCATGTGAGTGATCTACATTGACCACCTCTGAAAACCATATTTGCACATGTATTTATATTGTGTTTTTTTTTCAAATAGTTGATTCCTCTACCATTACTAGGTTGCACCACCTGACTATAAATTAAGCATATTGAATAGTAGTTGTTAACCCAAAAATCCCCCACAAAGCTCTCAATGGCATACCCCACCCAAGGACACCATCTCACAACACTCATTTCACTCTATAAGACCTTCCATTTGACCCCCACACCTCCAAAAGAGCCCAAGGATGAAGAAAAGGGCTAAAACCCCCAAAAAAGAGCCCAAAATAGACCCCCAGGAGCTAAAGCCCTCAAAAAGGGGCTAAAACCCTGAAAGGGGCTAAAGTTAGGGCTGAAGGGGATAAAGGCACAAAAAGGGGTTAAATCCCTGACCAAGGGATTAAATCCCTAAATCCCTTGGAAAAACTATAAAAGGAGGGTGGGGGGTCACTCTCAAAACACTCCTAACTTTCCTATTGTTATGCTACCCATGGATGCTTTGAGACCTCTTGCTCTCAAACCACCCACTCTCCCTCTCCTCCATTTCCATTTCTCCAAGCCATTGCTTCCCAACCTAGAGAGAGGTGCTATCATGAGCTAGGGAATGGTGGCCCATTTCCACCTAAGTGAGGTATAATCTCTTGTTATGCTTGTTTTATTTGTTTTACTTTCTAACCCTCATCTCCATTTGCAGGTTTTTCATTAACATTATTTGCAGGTTGTCTCCATGGTAGTATAGGTTTATTTTTGCAGGTTTGGAAGCAGAACCCTAACATACTGTGTGCAGAGGGGTTCAACAATGCTCCATCATTTCATCTCCTTTATTTTTCTATCATTAGCTATTAGATTCAGTTTACTATTGTAGTCATTTGCTTAGATTAGCTTAGGTTCAATTCACAGCTCTGTTTTTACCATTTATCATTTCGTTTTTTACTGTTTTCTAAGGGTAGAAACCTACCCTTGTGCCCTATAGGAAAAAGGGAGAAATTTATGCCCCTATAGTGAGGAGAAATTCTCACCACAGCTTTGGCGACTCCAATGGGTCGATCCCACAGGATCCCTTGGAAAAAGATTCAAGTTTTCAAGTTTTTCAGTTTTTACCCTAGTTTTCAGAAATCTTAGTTTAGATCTATTTAAATATGCTTTATTTCTTGTTTCTGTCAGTTCCAAATCATCTGCTTGGTTTAACCGAGTTAGAATGACCGCAGTACCAGTTACTATCGGCTAGATCTAACCCTGCTTTACCAAAACACCTCTTTCTGGAGCAGGTCGCTCTTATCGGGGGAAAAGGTGAGACAAGGCGCACTTAGTCCCCAGACAGGCGCACCCAGGGTGCACTTAATCCTCGAACAGGCATGAATTCAGCCCAGAAGCTCAAGTTGTGGTTGTTTTGGCATTTTGTGTGACCCCCTCGCAGGATTTGGTCAGAAATGTGCGGCCTGTCACACAGAAGTTGTTTTTAAGTTTAATTAACAGTAATTTGCAGTTTCAGAGGACTGTCAGTGCAACCCAGCTGCCTTTGTCCACCATTACAGGTCTCTTTTAATTCCAATTTTCATTCTCTGCAAATAAATCCATGAACAAAGTGTATATGCTAAATCAATCATTAAGGTTTAATAAAATCGACTAGTCTAACTAAAAGTAACATAAAAATAACCATCTTGCTGCCCCCTTCCTCCTCTACCTAGTCATCACCCTCCGGGGTATTCTGGGATACGACGAAGGGTAAGCTCATATATATCTAGGCACTCCATGGTATTTTTCCCAAACCACTAAAACCAAGTGACCTGGAAGGTACAGGGGATAGAGAAGGAGGGCTTCTCATGGCGCTAAGCGTCCTCCCTGATGACCAACCTAGCACTTGTGAGGTGACCTGAGGATCTATGGATGGGATTAGTCCCATTGTGTTGAGATCCCAACACCTTCTCTTGGTTGCGAAAGAGTATCACTGAGAGGTAGACATTTAGTTAGGCCAACAATTCAGGGTTAATCACTACATTTACTTACAAATTTTTGTTTATGTTTGCATACAATACCATGATGTGAACTCTACCATGAATTCATAAACCATGTTGCAAACCAAATACCAGAACAAACAAAGAAAACCAACACACCCTACCAAATAATCAACCCAACTCAGTTCATGACGCTGAGTAAGCCTTAAAATTTACCAAATTTACACTAACTTCAATCAATTTTGCAGTCTTTGAGGACATAAGTCCTTGACTGCTTCAAATATGGGAAGTACTTGAGATTTTACCAGAAACTCATTTTGAGGAGTACCACAGGAACCCCAAAGTAGCTGGCCGCTGAGAGGAACTACCAAGCGAAACGAGCAACAACCCCTTCCGATTGAGTAGAATCACCCGTGAGGAACAAGCCAAGCGTTGTCTTTTGGTAGTATTGGTGGCCGAGAGACCACCTTTAGCCAATAGGAATCCATTGAAATTGGGGTCCAAATCTCATACCCACTAGTTTCATACACCAAGGCGAACACAGTTGATCCTCCATGATCTTCCTCACGCCTGGGAGGCGAACCACCACTGCTTGGAACACTCAGTCGTCATCGTCGTATCCATTCTCAGTGATCTCCCACACTGTCATAGGGCCACATAGCCTCTGATTCTAATTCAGACCCATATCAGTCTGAACCAGACCTCCACAGCGCACCATCAAGCCCCATGGCTAGTGCAAACCCGAAATCCATTTTTCGGTCTAACCTTAGCAAGTGGACCCATGTCCACACCACAACCTATCACCCACAACATGGCAAGTGGTCCAAACACAGTCATGGATACTGTCATTAGCCAATTGCCACCACCAATAGTGACCAGCCAAGCTAGCCCAGTGGTAACACATGGGGGCAGTGGCCCCTCCACACACATTGCCCCCCCTGCCACACAAGTGGGTAGTGCACCAATCACCCACATTTACCCTACCTCCATACATGGGGGCAATGCCCCCGCTATCCATACCATCCCACCCACAACAATTGGGGGCATTGGCCCATCTGCCATAGTTCCACCACAGGAACCCCTAGCCATGCAAATGCATTATGCACCTACAAACCCCACCCCCATTGCTGCCCCATCCCACATTAAATTGGGGTCCAATCTATGCTTCATGGCTCATTTGAACTTGCCTAACTTGGATAGATTGACGAATGACCCCATCCGTCATCAAGATTTTTGGCCACCCATGCCAACTAAGCTACCTTCAAACATCCCAAAGTTTGAAGGAAAGGCCGGGGAATGTCCCAAAATCATATAATGAAATTCCATCTATGGTGCTCATCTAATAGCATCGTAGATGACTTCATCAGACTAAGGCTATTCCAACGCACCCTTATAGGTGCCACAACCAAATGGTACATTGAGCTGCCACAAGCCAAGTACCCCGACTTCAACTCCCTAGCCTTCATGTTCGTACAGTATTTCCAGCTCCCTATGAGATATGATGAGGGGGTGGAGATCCTGCTATCCTGTCACCAAAACACTACTACTCACATCACAGATAATATCCATGAGTGGCAGTGACGTCGTAGATTATGCAAAATCCAACTAGACGACAGGATCTTCTTGGATTGGTTCCTTAAGACTTTCCTCCCACCCATCACAAAGGATGTCGCATCTGAACGTCCCCAATCTGAAGAAGAGGCCATATTGAAGGC
Organism: Pseudotsuga menziesii; assembly: GCA_001517045.1. Classification (NCBI taxonomy): domain Eukaryota; kingdom Viridiplantae; phylum Streptophyta; class Pinopsida; order Pinales; family Pinaceae; genus Pseudotsuga; species Pseudotsuga menziesii. Next base: position 195,200 of record LPNX010369665.1, on the reverse strand, counting down.
CCAACAATTTGATCTCATTTACGCCCAATCTGGATACTTGTACACTGTCATTCCAGATGCTCCTCGTCCAAGTACCTCTTACCGCGACGCACCAGGGGCATCCCATGCAGCAGACGACATAATAGGGTCAGTCTCCCAACAACCACCACCTCGACCGACACCACCTACCAATGCACCACAACTAAGAAACACTGCTAATGTTGCTTACCAAAACCAAGCTCTGGACTATGCTAGAATGATGTCTCAGTCCGAAGTAACAACCTCTTATGCACAACCTGTGCCATCGCAGCAGGCTCAGGCCATGGCTTGGCCAACACAGCAGTATGTAGGTAAAATTCCCACATTTGTGGCACCACCACCCTCACAAATATACTATGCACCACCAGTGCAATAATTTCAAGCCCCCTCCCACACTCCACCCACTCCGTTGGGACAAGTGTTTGCACAGCAAAACCATCCCAACCAGCCTGCCCCCAACAATAAACAAGGGAAAGATAGAAACAAATGGCCCCACAACTAGGGAAATAACCAACCACAGGGAGGTGGTCAACAATCGAATCCTCCCAACAATGTTGTGGCAAACTAGGGAGCCCAGAACCCCCCACGCCCAAATGCACCAAGATGTAATTCTGCATTGCGCACAAACCAACCATGCACACTCTGTGAGGTCTATGGGAACTATACATTCGAGTGTCCCTTCATGGTTCACGGGAAGCAGGCCATTCGAAATGAGGCCCAACAGGCTGCCAACGCTGCAAACCAAACGCAACCCAACCCGGAACCACAAGGACCTCCTCCCATGGTGCTTCAAAACCCACTACCAGTCCAAGGATTGGTGGCAACTGCTACCCCTCCCTAGGCCAATCCCAATGCTCCGGGAGCACCGCCCATGGCCGAAACAGGTGTCCACCACCTGATGACCATGACCACTGAAGAGATCAACTTACAGACTAGAAAAAACTAGTACGGTACTACTACCAAACCTATTGACTCATAATTAGCATCCACATCTAAGACAACCAACCTACCTCTCCAGTTACCTCGGTTCCTGCGCCCCCCCATACATAGAATCGCCAATAATGCCACAGCTAGAGCTGTAGTTAGCTATAGCGTTATGGATGATTTGGCCCAAACACCAATCGCCATGTCCATTCTTGAGGTACTTAAAACATGCCCAATGCAGCAAAAATCCCTACTAGCCACTCTACGAGCAGTAGACCCCTCCGACTCCAAGCTGATCACCTTTGATAAAATAATGGAGAGCCATGCATGCCCTCCACTATCACCTTCCAAATCTCTATGTCCATCCAGAACTTGGTTGTGCACCGATGCATAGTGGATGAGGGGGCATCCACATGCATCATGTCTACCTTGGTTTGGCAGAAGCTTGAATCACCAATTCTACAACCATCCTCAACTTTGTGGGCTTATGATGGACATCCCACTAAAGCCCAAGGAATCCTCCCTCATCTCCCCATCACGTTAGCCGAGAAGATAGTCCTGATTGACATTGAATTCTTCAACACTCAACTGGACTACAACCTCCTCCTCGGAAGGAGTTACATGTACGCCATGCGAGCCGTCACATCAACTGTCTTTCGTCTCATGATGATCCCCCACGAAGGGAATATTGTGACAGTTGACCAGCTCACCTACCATGATCCACAAGGGTTAACAGAACCTGCCAACGTTATCCCTACCATCACCACCATTGAGCCGCAAGGGGTGACTACACACACTAACGTCATCCCTGTAACCAACACTGTGGTTGAAAACACACCAGCCTCCCCACCATTGAATGTGGGCCCTAGGTTGTTTACTGATCCCACAATGATGGCTCCTTTCCCATTGGTTTCACCACCACCGACAAAAAAGCAAACTGCGGACTTGTGCATGGTCTCAACAAGAACCACTGCACCCAAACAACAATCGCAGCCATAGCCCCAACCACAACCACAACATCATTTGCAGCCGCAATGCCAACAGTAGCCGCAACATCACCCATAGCAGTAGCATTACACATAGCCACAAGCACAACCTCACCCCCACATGCAACCAACTAGGAGTTATGTGGGCTCATCTCTAGTCCATACAATTCCCTTCCTCTTTTTCTCACCTGGTGTCATGAGCAAGCCGGTCATGGCCACCTTAAGCCTATCCAACTTTATGTTTCGAATCCTGGTGCGGTATCTAGATCCACCAACTCAACCAACAATGCCTTAAGTTGTGTTAACTCAGGTGCAACCTATCACTGTGGAGTCCCACCCCCCACTTGGTCTACATATTCCAACTGCTGCACCCACACCTACACCTCCCCAACCCAAAAGGGATAGGGGAAAAAACACCAAATCCACCGCAGAACCACGACAAGTTCCACCTTGTGCTTTATACAAACAACAGGGCCATCCAACTCAGGATTTCCCTGAAATCCTAGTGATCCGTGCGCATATGGATGCCATGGATACAAACAAAAATATCCTCGTGGTTGAACTCCTAACTGCACCAGTAGTCAAGAACAAGGCATTGAGGAAAAACCATGCTTGCGCTTTTTGTGGCTTGTATGGACATTACTCCCACCACTGCCAAGACCTCCCTAAATTTCAAATGGCTCTCATTGACCTCCATCACCATTCCCTTGAGTCTGAGATCACCTTGATTGAAGAAGTTTACCCACCACCTCCTTCATCGGACACCATGTCCATTTACATGATGTCTAGTTCCCTCGACCAGCTCATCCCCATCTCCAATGAAGGCCCATCAGACCTGTCACTTCGTTGCTTCAACAATGACGAGGAGATACTTGAAACTCTGATTGCCATGGAATACCCATGGGATGACATGCACCATCGCTCGTTCTTCCTCCCGGAAGAGCTTGTGTCACAGTTTGACCAGTTTTCCATGGAGACCAAATATTTCATGCATGGGAAGGTGGACCGGTTCAAGAACCTAATCCTAGCACCCGATGCCTTCGAAGAAGGGAACATGGAGAACATTTCACCAACCATTAAAATTGACATCTCAACCAACTCTGAGATTGTTGATGAAATCATGCTGGGGGCATCTTGCTCCCCGGAAGAGGTCGATGCCGACATCGCCCTCTTCTAAGAATTCTGTGACATCTTCGCTTGGTCATACACTGAAATGCCTAGCTTATATCCATCCATCATGGAACAACACATCGACACATGGCATGATGTGGCACCCGTCCGAGATAGAGAATCTGTGCACAACCGGCTTCATTTATCCCATTGCATAGAATAAATAGGGTACCATTCGTGTTTGCATAGACTTCCACGATATTAAAGGGGCATGTCCCAAAGACAACTTCCCCACACTATTAATCGACTAGATCATCGATGCATGCACTGGACATGAAGCCTTTTCCTTCATGGACGGTTTTTTCAGATACAACCAAATCCAAATCTGGAAAGAAGACCGTTACAAAACAGTGTTCACAACCCCATGGGGCACATTTTCCTACTGAGTCATGCCCTTTGGCCTCAAAAATGCTGGAGCCACCTTCCAGCATGCCATGACATACTGTTTCCATGATTTAATTCACATCATCTTGGTCTACTTGGATGATCTCACCGCTCGATCATGAAAACAAGCACAACATATAGATGACTTGCGGCAAGTATATTTATGTTGCCGCAAGTACAACATCCACCTAAACCCTGTCAAGTGTGTTTTATGTGTCCCAGCAAGCTGTTTACTCGGATTTATCGTCTCCCACAAAGGGATAACGGTAGATCCCCTCAAATTTTATGCCATCCTTGATCTTCCTCCCCTAAGAACTCGACACTAACTACAAAGCCTACAAGGTAAGGCCAAATTCCTTCATCACTTTGTGCCTGAGTATGAAATAAAAGCCTATGGATTCATCTGCCTACTCTGCACAAAAATCCCCTTTGTTTGGCATCAGCAAGCACAATAATCATTCGAGGCACTCAAGCAAGCCCTGGATTCTGCACCATTACTCTCACCACCAAATTTCACCTGAGAATTCATCCTTTATGTGTCATCCTTAGAAAACGCCATTGCTGGAGTCTTGGTCCAGGAAGATGATGCTCGCCAAGAGCACGTGATTTACTACATTAGTCAAAACCTAACAGGACCCCCATTACGATATTCACCTAAGGAGAAACTAGCCCTCGCCGTCGTCTTCTCGGCTCAAAAATTGTGCCACTACATCATTGCCAACCATACTCATGTAGTGGTTGATTCAAACCCAATGCGGTACCTCTTAAGCCACCTCCTTCTACAAGGTCGAGTGGCCAAGTGGGTAGTCGTCCTCCAAGAGTTTGACCTAGAGTTTGTGTCTCCAAAAAGCACAAAGGCACTCGCATTGGCCAGACTCATGACCAATATTCCCCCATTAACTACATCATCACCCCTCAAGGATGATCTCCCTGATGATTTCCTATTCATCATATCTATTGACGACCCATGGTAAGGGGAAATCCTTCTCTATTTACGAACGCAAAAGTTCTGAGTGCACTTCAACCATGAGGATAGGTGATGCATCTGACATCAATCCATTTTCCACTTGCTGATTGGAGATGTTTTGTATCGTCGTGGCATTGATACCATCCTACATCATTTCCTCACCTGTGACGAGGCTGAGACCATTCTCAATGATAGTCATAGTGGAGCCTATGGTGGTCACCTTTCAGGCCTAGCAACCGCCCAAAAGATTCTGCGTGCTGGCTATTTCTATCCCTCCATCTTTGTTGATTGCATAGAGGTAGTCAAACATTGCCGCAGCTGTCAGCTTTTTTCCGCAAAGGCAAGAACCCCCCCCGTACCATTACACCCCGTAGTCACAATCGGGCCTTTCTACAAATGGGTAATCGAATTCATGACAATCAACCCCGTTTCGGCTAATGGTCACAAATACATTATCATGGCAGTCGATTACTTCACCAAGTGGGCCAAAGCCATGCCCACATTTGACTGCAAAGCTGAAACCATAGCACATTTCTTCTTCAACCATGTCATTACACGATTTGGTGTCCCCAAATAATTAGTCTCCAACCATGGGGCACACTTTGAACACACCGTATGGGATGAATTATAAACCATGTTGAAATTTGAACACTAGTACTCCTCTTCCTACTACCCTCAAGGCAATGGCCAAGTTCAATAAATCAACAAAATCATCAAAACAATGCTTCAACGGATGGTAGGAAATCACAAAACCAAGTGGCATCACATCCTATTCTCTTCCCTATGGGCTTATTGCACATCCACAAAAACTACAACCGGTTTCACCCCTTTCCGCCTAGTACACGGCGTTGAATCAGTGCTCCCTATACAGTGCCAAATCCCATCTCTCCGCCTCATGGTGGAACTCCTTCCTGATACTTCACCTTTAGAAGAACGACTCCTCCAACTCGAGCAAACCATAGAAGACCATCGATCCTCCCTCCAAACCATCGAAGCAGCAAAAACCCGGTCAAATATGCAATATGACTCCCATGTCCACCCTCACACCTTCAACGAAGGTGATGTGGTCCTAGTCTACGACCAACCCAATGATAAATTGGGCAAAGGCAAGCTCAAATCAATGTGGTATGGCCCATACATTGTCCACCATTGCCTCGGAAAAGGGGCATACACCCTCATTGACTATGATGGATAACTCTTAGAGAACCCCCGCAATGGGCTCTACCTCAATAAATTTTACGCTTAACATCACCAATGAGTCACTTCATTTTCTTTTTCTTGTTTTTCAACATTTTTCAGCAAAAATCAAAGGCAGCATGATCAGCTGCTAGTCAAAAGTCACTCGGAACCTGTTCGAGACACCTCTCACACTTCCGAGATCAAATTTCCATTTCCTTATGAGACCATCATCTCATGTTTAATAAGTCAATTTTGGGACCATTTCCCACAATTCACCTCGATCCATGAGACATGACATGACAATGCAAGTGTCTACAGACCGGTACTCGTATCACATTGCCCGGTCGCAACTCATGTGAGCGATCGGGATGCTGGCCATCGAGGATTGTACTATACTTTTGTTTTTGCATTTATAATTGTCTTTTTCACCACACCTCATGTGGACATTTGGACCATTGTCCATAAAACCCTTTATTTTTCTTCCATGTATAGAAGCATCCTCGGGCCGCTGCCCATTAAGGAAAGTAATTTTAGCATTTAGTTTGTATTTTTAACACATAGATTGTCTTTTCTTTTTACCGCACCTTACATGGACCTCTGGATCACTATCCACAAAACAATTTCTCTTCTTACATGTATTTGGCATATAAGTGCCCCCAGACTTGCACTCACATCGCATGTAGTCAAGTTCGTCCACCGCAACACACACACACGCTCTCCTGACCTCTGTCTGAGAGCCACCTTGGTTTGCGTGCCTCTACCACACCATTTCGTAGGCCTCTACCATGATCTATCCCACGCATGTATTGGTATGTTTGAGAGCCTTTTGCTCCATCCATACTACGCAAATGACATTTGGACCTCTGTCCACCGTCCCGACATGGGGCACCACTCGTGCCACCACAGTTAGTTGACCACATTGGAGTTTCTTTTAAGCTCTTTTCTAACTCCTTAAAACAATGAAAAGATTGCCGAGTGCAGCTGCTTCCTTTCCCACTCACTAAAGTATAGGAAAGGGCGTCTACATCGTCTCGTTTACCTCCTTTTGCGAACCATGTAGACCATTTCATGAAAAGGACCTCCTTGGCACACTCAAGCCAAGACCATTCCCCTCTGCATACTTTTGTGCTTTCTTGGGCAAAGGGGCCACACTTTACGAAAAATGTCACCACCGGTTGTCGCTAAGCTCTTTTCCAGCCATCTCAACTAGAAAATATCACCGAGCAAACTTGGTTTCATTCATGCTCGTAAAAGTATTTGAATGACTGTCTAGTCAGTATAGGTTTAACCTTTTCCAGCCTGATTGGACTACCAATCGTAAAGAAGTCTCTCATCCCCTCCAGGATGGGAAAGCTCTCCTATGTACACTTTTATCCTTTTTTGGGTATAGGAGACTACCAACTACAAAAAATTCCCCACTAGAGTCTTCTTTGTGCTTTTAGACTCTCTAAAATTGAAAGCACCATCGAGCATTTACCTTCTCAGGCTCGCCAAAAATCCACAAGATCGTACCACAATGGTAGCCCTAGACACCACCCCACAAAAAATAGTTTGGCAGCATCCCCACATTGGGTTTCCTTTGTTTAGAGTACTTTTCAATGTGTCTTCCTTGGATCCCATCAATATCAAAAGTGTCCACCTCCTCCAAGTATTTCCCATCTGCAGCAACATTCCCAGTATTACAACTATGATCCCATTCCCATGAGTTAAGTTTCATTTGCTGCCTGGTCCACCCTGCCGTCATACTCTGAACAAAGGAAGTTTGAGTCTCCCACTCCCCCCTGCCCCTGTTCAGTTCTTTCCCTTCCCTCCCCTTCCCCCCCCAATTCAGTGAGTCATTCCACAGATTGCTTCACACCTTTCGGTTATCCCTTGTGCTCCTGGTCAAGGAAATATCATTTCCTTGACTAGGGGAAGGTCTCCCTCTGTCGACGCCAACACACATATTCCAGAGGATAGACCTAGAGGTCCTTGTACCTTGGTTTCATTTACATCATTGATGAGTTCCTTGGCCCACTTGAGAGGAGTCCTTATTGCCTCTTGGGATGGTTGTTTCTCACGTGCTCAAATCCAACTCCATCATCGCACCATTGAGATTCGTACAGGGTTTGTTCTACATAGTACTTGGTCAAAGACCTCAGATGTCACTTGACTCTAGCACATTGGTGAGTCCACTCGAGGGACCTAAATAGGTTATGTCCCTTGTGATTTTTGGGTTGCATTGGAGACAGTGATTTGAAGCCCCAGTAGTGCTTCAATATACCTTCATGAGTGATGCAGCATACTTGTACCACAGATACTCTGAATCTTAATCAGCAAGTCCACACAACTATGTAGTAGATCCAGCAGACCATCAGTCATGAAGACGTAAAATTCCATGAGAATTCGATGGGTCCAATGTACCAGATCAGTATTGTATTCATCCTCACATAGAGGAAACTAGCATTGTAACATTAGTTGTATATGATCAGCTCTTGTATTTTAGAGCATAGATCAAATGATTCTTTTGACATTGTCACGAAAATGGGAATGCTTACCTCATCCATATACATGTCACACATTTATTGTATCTCACCCATTGAAGGGAACCAAATTAATACAAAACCAAACGCCACCATTCCCCAGCCCCGGAATCACCACCTCTTGACAGTAAATCCTATGATGTATGTTAGCCATACGTTGAGCTCCCACCCTCACACATCAAGGGGCAATCTGTTAACCCAGAAATCCCCCACACAGCTCTCAATGGCCTACACCACCCAACGACACCATCTCACAACACTCATTTCACTCCATAAGACCTTCCATTTGACCCCCACACCTCCAAAAGAGCCCAAGGATGAAGAAAATGGCTAAAACCCCAAAAAAGAGCCCAAACTAGACCCCCAGGAGCTAAATCCCTCAAAAAGGGGCTGAAACCATGAAAGGGGCTAAAGTTAGGGCAGAAGGGGCTAAAGGCCCAAAAAAGGGGCTAAATCCCTGACCAAGGGCTTAAAACCCTAAAATCCCTTGGAAAAACTATAAAAGGAGGGTGGGGGGTCACTCTCAAAACACTCCTCACTTGCTTATTGTTATGCTGCCCGTGGATGCTTTGAGACCTCTTGCTCTCAAACCACCCACTCTCCCTCTCCTCCATTTCCATTTCTCCAAGCCATTGCTTCCCAACCAAGAGAGAGGTGCTCCCATGAGCTAGGGCATGGTGGCCCATTTCCACCTAAGTGAGGTATAATCTCTTGTTATGCTTGTTTTATTTGTTTTTACTTTCTAACCCTCATCTCCATTTGCAGGTTTTTCATTAACATTATTTGCAGGTTGTCTCCATGGTAGTATAGGTTTATTTTTGCAAGTCTGGAAGCGGAACCCTAACATACTGTGTGCAGAGGGGTTCAACAATGCTCCATCATCTCCTCTCCTTTATTTTTCTATCATTAGCTATTAGATTCAATTTACTATTGTATTCATTTGCTTAGATTAGCTTAGGTTCAATTCACAGCTCTATTTTTACCATTTATCATTCCATTTTTTACTATTTTCTAAGGGTAGAAACCTACCCTTGTGCCCTATAGGCACAAGGGAGCCATTTCTGCCCCTGTGGTGAGGAAAAATTCTCACTATAGTAGTTTCAATAGATAATTTCAATTCCTCTCTATGTAGGGTTATTTTGACACTTGCTCCAACTCCATCATGTTGTACTTTATCGTTCCCAGTCTCAAAATAGTTCCACATATGTGGCACCATGTATTTTTTTACAATGAAGACAATTATTAAAATAAGCATGCATTTTTTAACCGACTAGCACATCCATCTAACAAAATCTAGTGTCAATCCATTTGTATGTTCCTTCTCTCCATGTGCTCATAGAACATAAGCAAGCAATGACATACATAATGGAAGGCATGGAACCTATCATCACTTATGTAGAAGTGATATTCCTTCACAATTTATCATTGCTATTCATTTTTATTTGTACCATGTTTGTATGTGATATGGACCACCAAGGAAACCTTCTTAGAATGATAATACTAACTTTGAATATCATTTTGGGGATATAGAATGTGTTTGTCTACAAAATAAACAACCAAAAGTATGTATCTCAGAAAAGTATAAAGTACTCGTCCTTCCATCTAACCAAGTAGACATACTGAACATATTCCTATGCCTTTTTGATGAATTCTTTGATGAAGTGATTTACTTGTACCTAGTGGCACAAAATGATCTCGACATAAGTTATGTTTCATGTAGGGATTGAAACATAATTAAATTAAAATTTAGAGTTAGATATTGACTTGAGATGTCACCAATTGTATCTTTTTTCTTTCTTTACTAGGGAATATTTCATAATTGGCATATTTGAAGCTTTTCATGTATATAAAAAACTCTATGTCACCATAGTTGGAGCACATCACATCTATATAAGCTTTTTCAAAGTAATATTTCCTTTTCGGCCTATTACACATGATGCCATGGATGAATTCTCTTAATGAAGATGGTGGTATATACAAGGAGAAATAATGCACATGGTTAGTATGCATCACACGTCAAATTTTCAAACATGTATCATATTAATATTCATATTGTACATGATATCTACAACAACAAATTTTACAAAGTGTGTTTATTCTAACATACCAGGGCTTGCATTTCTCAAAATAGATTTGACCAAAGTTCAATTTCCTATGATCATTCTTGAATTTCTCATATATTTTAGTTTGTATTATGTCAAGAAGGTGTTTCATGTGTGGTTCATGATCCTTTCAAACCATTCTAAACTTTAGTGCATCCTTCTGCTTTGAAGAAGGCTCTGTATTACCATGTCAAAAACTCTGCACTAATCCATTTAATGTATCAATTAGTTTCATATCAAAACATGGAAACCTATCAATGAAGGCCCAAAAATATGTCTAGCCAGTTTCAAGATGGTCTATTCTAATATAATACCTATGGAGTCTTTTGAAATTAAAATTAACAAGTATGAATATAGGTTTAAGAACAAAGGGCCCTAGAATTATTTTTTATGATTGCTTGTAAGAACACTCGATGATCGACATTACGATCCTTCAAATGTGTATTCTTACCAATTGTGATAAAAGGAATCCACTAATATTTTAACAATATGAGAAATTGGTTCAAAACTATTATCATCTTTATCTTTATATTTCTCCTAACAACATCCATACACCGGTATTTTAGCAATGATAAAAATAATGTACATTTATCTCCATCACATTTAGAATCAAAATATTTAACAAGTATATGTCAATACGATGTTTATATATAATACCTTCAAGAAAACTAATGATACTTGCATCAATATGTATACATTTTGGATTTCTTCAACATGAAATTTCTAATGGAGGTAAGAAAGTTGGAACTATACAATGTACCATATTACTCGGTTGGTCTAGTGTTTAAACAGGAGCTTCATTCCCTTCTTTCTCTTGCTATTAGTTGTATGGTTGAATTTGGACATCCTCTTGGATGGTATTAATAACATTGTCTTCTTCAACCATATGTTCTGCATGAAATGCCTCTATAACTTCATCACTTATATAACCACAAGAAACCAAATTGAAAACTATTTGAGGTGGAATTGACGTGGAGATAGAAACTTCCTTAGATGAGAACTTGTGTTTTAATTCTTGATTACTACCATGGGTTTCCTATTCCTTAACCATTGTGGAAATCGAAGTCCACTCTAGTGAATGCTTTCATTTTTCTTGTCATTGATTGGTAGGAAGAATCATTCCATCATATATAATTGGAGTCAAATGAGTTTCCATAGAATGCCTCTAGTTGATCATGTCTAATATTCTATTCTCTCTATTTTCTTCAATTATTTCCTAAAGTTTCTTCTTCTTTACCGATTTTCTTGTTTGAATGTGTAAATTTCCTATCACCGCAATTCAAGAAAAACTAATGTTGGGGATCGTACATGGTTCTCTTCAATTGGATATAGTTCATGGTTCTTTCCTATTAAATATTCTTGAAACTTTCCCATTGTATTTGGTGCTTCTCAGTGTCTTTTCATATGGTATTCTTCAGTTGGATACGGTGCTCTTCAATTGGTATATGGTGTTCTTCAATTGGTATATGGTGTTCTTCAATTGGTATATGTTGCTATTCAATTGGTATATTGTTATCTTTAATTGGATATGGTCTATAGTCCTCTTCTATTGGATATTATTCAACATTGTTCAAAGACTTTAAGGTGATCCTTAAGTGAATTATGGATATTTCCTATTGGATTCTTCAATCGGATACGGTTCTCTTCAATTGGATATGGTTCTCTTCAATCTATATATTGTTCTCTTCAATATTCAATGGTATAGGTTTCTCTTATATTGGATATTCTTCAACATTGTTCAATGAATTCAAGGTGATACTCAAGTGAATGATGGAGATTTCCTTTTGGATTCTTCAATTGGATATGGAACTCTTCAATTGGATATGGTTCTCTTAAATTGGTGTATGGTGAACTTAAATATGCAATGTTCTATGGTCCTCTTCTATTGGATATTATTTAACATTTTTCAATGACTTGAAGGTGCTCCTCAAGTGAATAATGGACATAACTTGTTGGATTCTTCAATTGGAGATGATTCTCTTTAATTCGATATGGTGCTATTCAATTGTTATATGCTTCTCTTTAATATGGAATTGTATATGGTCCTCTTCTATTGTAAATTCTTCAATATTTTTCAATGAATTCAAAGTGCTCCTCAACTGAATGATAGAGATGGCCTATTGGAGTTTTCAATTGAATGGTGATCTTCGATTGGATATGCTTGATGGTACTCTTCTATTGGATATTTTTAAACATTGATCAACGATTTCAATGTGCTCCTTAACTATAAGATGGAGATGACATATTGGATTCCTGTTATCAACCCAAATGGCACTTCTACATCTGAGTGCCGACTTTCCATATGTTGGTACACAAAAGGACACTAAGGATTGAAGTTTGCCTAAACACTATAGATGGGCATGACATGAGATGCATTTACCCTTTAACCAGCTTTCCATTTTAATTTTCTATGTGTTGATTGACGTACGCGACTATCTCCAATGAAACTCTTGTACATACGCAACTATATTTGTTGACAACCCACGTACTGTATGTGACTATTCTCATTGCAACCCGCATACAGATCTGTACGCAGGTTTCCCTTAAATAATCTTGCGTGTCATATGCGGGTTGCCTATATCAATATTCGTGTACACATCCATTCGACATTAAAAAATATAAAACATGATTAATGTAGATTATTTGAGCCCTAATTCTTAACCATCTCAAGTGTCTCAACCTCCTCAACCTTCGAAACTGCTCTATTTCCCAAAGTATAAATAGAGGCCTTGGGGAGGGCATTAATAGAATGAATCTTGGAGAGCAAAGTTATGCTGGTGGTATATCTTTAGAAGTATTTGGAGCAGCAGAACTCAAAATCCTTTGGTTGTAGAGGAGTCCTTGTCTCGGGCGTTGGGTTGTAGACTTATCTCATCCACTAATTGTGAATAAAGATAATTTTTCTTCCAACTTTGTGTTGAGTCTCTTTCATGTATCATGGTTGATGAATATATTTGATTAAGCACCATCTATGTTGTTTATCTAACCTATCATATATACATGTATAAGATAATATTTGGAGAATTTCCTCTTTGCAGGTGAAGGAGGTGCATCCATGAAAGCTTTGGAGAGAAGCAGAGCGGGAGAAGACAAAGCTTGGACCAACCATCGATAATCAGGTGAGTCCAACATCTCTTCATATTTCCTTTCTGTACTTTAAAGCTGATTGTATGCAAGTTTTAGAAGTACGTTGGTAACCCCAAACCCTAGGTTACAAGGGTGTTTATTCATGAACAACAGAACTGGCGACTCCACTAGGGAGCCCAGACTACTGTGGGTTAATTCTGAAGATCAGTTCCTAGTCTTTGCCTTGATTCAATGTGTGGTGTCTTGTCTTGGTCCAGATTTGTAGTGGTGCTTTGAAGTCCTTGATAATTTTTATTTTTTTGAAAAAATTAACTCTTATACAAGGGTTTCTCTTGCACATAGTTGCATACAGAGGTCTGTGTACACGGGTTGCTCTATAGCATAGTCGTGTATAGTATGCAGTTTTCTCTTGTACACAGTCGCGTACAAGCCTGAGCAACAAAAATTTTGGGTTAGGGTTTTCTTATCCCTATCCTTCTATATATTTTGTCTTCTTGAGTGGCCTTCACTATGAGCACTGCACTATGAGTTTGATGGCCTTATTAGACATACCTTGTGCTTTCTGTAATCCCTTGAGTTCTTATTGTTTGGATTGTCTTTCTGTTAGCAACTTGAAGTGGATTTTCCTGTTCGGTAATAGGTTTAAGTGATAGTCGTCTGAATCAATGATCAAGGTTCTAGACACTGTATACTCCATTCTATTTTCTAATAGTATTGGTTTGTCACGTGTCTTTGATTGAGTTCAGTGATTTCTATTCATTATGCCTTCCAAAGCTAGGGTTCCAAGTCTTCCTTAGGTGGTTAATCTTTGGTTTTATGAATCTACTTTAGTCCATTTTGCTTATTTTATACAGTTAGTTTATTCAAGCATACTCAAGTATTGTGCATTTAGGTGCATAGTAGTCTTTGAGCAATTTTAAAAGTGAAAAGAAAACATTAGAAACTTTTGCATTTGATTTGCATACAGTAGTTTTGTTTTCAGTTTTTAAATATAATCTCAAAAATTACAAAAATATAGTCTTAGTTTTCTCTTTATTCGTTGCATTTTCATCATTTTACATTTACAAAAAAAAAAGAGAGAAGCTTTTTTTTAAGTAGTGATAATTTGCTCTAGAAGTATACAACCATTGTTTTTTACATTTCTTATCGAGTCAAAAACATCATAGTCTTTCACTCCACTTTCCTTCTGAGTAAAATATAGCCCTTAAAATGAACGCAATAATTAAAATTTATTAGTAATTTTTGTTTTTTAGGGCCATACACCTACTAGCTTAGGCTAGACTTATGGGATAGGAAGTGAAAACTCCCCAAAAGTATTTAAATTCAGACATAGTGGGCCAATCGATCGGTAAATCCTTCTCTTTATGGATAGTATCTTGGAAGCTCCTCTCAAACGTGAGTCAAGCCCGAGGCCACGTGGAGGCATTGGACTAAGGAGATAACCCTATGATTCCTTGTCGAAACATAAAATGGGGTTTTTATGCATCTGAGGATTCTATCCTAGATAGAGTTTTGAGCTCAGCTACCCTACCCATGTGTATGAATCAGGCTTGCGATTGTCCCCAGAGACTGTTGGTATAGTTAAGGTAGCCTCTAGTCTCTTGACATCTAGGGTTCATACATAGGTAAACCGAAAGGCTATTTCTGGTTCACCTTGGGCGGGCTTGGAAGGTAACCATTGTTGAAAGTGTAGGAGGGTGGTGGGTAATTCCTCTGGTTGTGCCTAAGAACCTCTTCAAGGATGCCAAGTAACTGTCTTTCAACTTTCTTCAGGAAAGCATATCTTTTACCCTTGCTGACTGTTGAGACTTTAGGATTTTTCATAGTGATTGTTGTGTGGTTTGTCTATGTTTAGCCGACCTTAGGGTTTGAATTGTCAAATTTACAATCATGGAAGACCAACCTATCAGAAGGTCACGAAGGTTGCAAAACCTTCCTCCTCTTATCACATTGGAACCTCCACCTCCACCTCCCCCTCAAAGGGGAATATTGGAAACAGACGGTTCATTTGAACCGATAGCAGTCAGTGAAGTTTCGGGTGAACCAGAACTTAGGGAAAACTGTCTTAATTTGAACACAGTTGAGATAGAAGACTTGCAGGATGATGAGTTTGAAAGGAATTTCAATACATCTCTGACTAATTTAAACGATCCTGTGATCATTCAGTTTTGTCCTTTTGATCCACCAGTGATTGGTGTCCCTATGGGTAGAATAATGTCTAGTGCAGGAGAAAGTTCTTTCATTTTCACCTCAGCCATCCCAGCTGAAGGGGTGTTACCTCCCCCAGTAAGTACCCCTATATCAAGAATACCTACTACGCCCTTAACTCCAATGATTCAAGTGGTCCGACCACCGGTTCCCACAAGCCTAGCAGGTGCTTCTGGTGGTATGGTCATTAGGATTCCCAGTGTACCTATAGTTCCAACCTCCTTCACACACACTACCCAGAGTGGTCCTATAGGATCCTCAGGTTTTGTCCAAGGATTTCCTTGGAATGGGGGCCACATACCCCCATCCACTCCATACGTAGGCCCACCACCCTCTTATGTAGGGGTGCAGTTTGGGAACACTAACCGTTATGGTCAACGTTTTTAAACCTCGGTCTCTACTCCATTCACGAGATCTCCCTCTCCGCTTTTTAGAGGAGGGATACCTGCTCTTGTATTTCAAACCCCAGTTTCGACTGGAGTAGCCAAAACCTCTTATATTGCACCTCACACCAGCAATCTTATGACTTACGGATGGAATCCATTTAAAAGTACCCATCCACTTCACAACTAGTAGTAGGGGGAAACCCCACCTTTACATATGGTAATTTGGGGGCAAGTCCCTCCAATCCCCAAACTGGCACTTTCAATGCTTCGGTTTGACCTAAGCTTCCTTTCCTAGCAACGTTAAACTTGCCATATTTGTCTAAACTGATGAATGACCCGGTGAGGCATGATCCCTCCTAGCCACCTGTACCCACCAAGTTTCCCTCGGACATCCCAAAATTCGAAGGCAAAGTTGGTGAAGATCCTGGGGCTCATGCCACCACTTTTCCTTTATGGTGCTCTTCCAACTCACTGAATGAAGATTCAGTTCAGTTGAGGCTTTTCCAAAGAACATTGATGAGTACTGTAGCAAAATTGTACATTGAGTTTCCTTCTACTGCGTTTAGTAGTTTTTGGGACTTGGCTAATGCATTCCTTAGACACTTATAGCTTCCTCTCCAATATGATTTCAGAACGGACTTGTTATCTAACTTTCGATAGAACAAGGATACCCATATCTCGGATCACATCCAAGAATGGAGGAGGCAAAAGAGCCTTGTTAAAGCCACTATTCCTCCTAAGTTCTTACTAGAATAGTTCCTTAAATCACTATTGCCCTTTATATCTAAGGACGTATCTACTTCAGAAGTTACGAGTGAGGAAGAAGCTATCCTCAAGGACCAATAACTAGATCTGATATATTCTCAGTCTAGGATCTTGTACGAGATTGTCCCTGAGGTGCCAAGGCCAACACACGATGTGGAGAAACCTAAGCTTGGACCCTGTAATGTCCCCAACCCTTCGACTGGCGAAGAGGACGCTACTAACACAAAACTAACAGGAAAATAGCCCCATGGACATGGATAGGGATAAATGCTGATATTAAAAGCTTAAACATAACACATACCAAGATGCATAATCCATCATATAGAGCTGCATAATTCCTCAACATTTGGTAGAATCAACCATATACATTCCAGCATTCAACATGTTCATCGTAATTCATGAAACAGTAGATATAATTGCAGAGATGAAATAGTCAGGAGTACTTATCTTTTTAATGAAGAACTTGCCCTGCAACCAACTATGTTGATGTAACGTTCCACAAAACCATAGGCCATCGTGTTCATCAATCTCTCAGCAACACTACCACCCCCGAGCTGGGCATGATTCCTCAAGGAATAAGGGTCAATGCAGGCTTACACATAGCCAAGGTTTGCGAATTAGCCAAACCCACATAGTATTGTTTTACCAGGTTGTCAAGGGTCTAGGAAAGGCTAAATTCTAAGCTGGTGGCCTCAACACCAGTCTTCTCAAGCATACCCAGCCTCTAATCCCACTCTCAACAGTCTGAAGACCAACCACTGCATACCGCGGCAAAACAACCCATTCACAGCTCTATGAATATGATGAATGACAACAGGGTGGCAACCCCAAACAAAAGGTGAACATGGCTCAAGTCTACAAGACAACTCAAAGTTTTTCTTGGCCCTAGCATGGCCGAAACAACTCAATAGCAACCCAAAACTAGGGTACATCAATAGCCCAAACTCACAATGAAAACTATGGCAACCTTACGTAGCCTCAAAACAGGGGCAAAAGAAGAACTCCCAGCATAGACATGGGAGGACTCAACCAACAGATGTGTAAGTCAGCAGTTGTCCAACATCCAAGATCCCATAGCATACAAATCCTCGACCGAAACGCTGAAGAAAGTTACATAGATAGAAATGGGGGAAAGAACAAACTTTCAACCTGTGCGCAAGGGAAAACACACAACCCAGGCAAAACATGGAAGGAAACACAGCGGTCTACAGCTCACAATCCACCACGAAGGATGGAAAACAATACATAGCTTAATAATGCCAAAGGAAAACTGGTTCTCTATGTGAATGGAAGGAACACAACCACAGACCGACAAACATCTTGAGAGAGGGAAAAACGAACCCCCAAACAAGAAATTGCACCCCCTCCTTAATTTGGCTCTACATGAGGAAGATTAACTACCCCCCTGCTATGCATCCTTGCATGAGAGTGAAAAAATCCCTATGCATAAGGGTGAGACAATAATGGGGAGAATTGCAGTGGTGGTTGTTTCCTTCCAACGTGAGGGTCAACCTGCTGGTGGAGTGTGCATGTGGGAAAGGACTGACAGTCTTGCCACACTCCACTCCCAGCCATAACTGCCCCAATTAACAGCAGAGCTTTTAATGGTAGTGGTTGGATAAAACAAGGAAAGATGGGAAAATCAAAACAGGGTGGTGACACATGGATTTTATCTCATGGCTCAAGGTTCATCATTTCCCCCCCACCTTATCCTTTGGAATAATTCCCTTTTCATTTTAACGTTGCACCGTTGTAGCTGGTTGTAGGTTTAGTTTAATTGATGTGTGTATTTACATGATGCCAACTATAATGTGCCGGATAGCAGGATATACCATCGGCAACTATCCCTATTGTCGAAACATAGACAACCAAATCGATGGTGGGGATTTTGCCTTTAGCTCCTCACCACGATTAATTACATTATATACATCATGCAAACAGGGTCAAAAATTGGGTGTTACATTCCCATCCCCCTTGGAATAACACCTTCCTCGGTGTTCCAATACATAGGAATACATATACTATTTGGACATCCCAAAATATCAAAATATTGGAAATCTGTCCCACATTCAATTATTTACTTTGAACGTTCAGGACCAAGCCCTTCAGCTTCCATGAACTTCTCCTACTGGTTCTCATCTTTTAGCTTATCCTAAAGCCTAGGAACTTTGTGGCCGTTTCCCTCTTTATGTTCCCTTGTTGGGAAGTCCCGGCGTAAATGACTTCCTCCACATTCCCATCATTTCACTGCCTGCTTCATCTTTACCTGCTCAATTTCCTTTGAGTCTTCATGCCTTGACCGTTTCTTAACAGGTCGCTTGGACGAATGTCCCATCACTGATCCACCTTCCTTTCCTTTTCAGATTGCTCCTAGAAGGATTTTCACCTCCCTTTGCAAACCAATAGAGTCTTACAAAATCTGGTGGTTCATTTCATTCTTCCTTTTTTGTATCTTGAGCATCTCCCCAAGATTTTCTTGGGTCCTGGATATCATTTGAAGCAGACTTCCAGCCAAGTCTAGCAACTTTTGATCTACTGCCATGATCAATGTGCACCATCGAGTTTCACTTTTCTCACCTGTGAAATGCACCATTGAAATTCTGTCAGGCCAAGCATAATATAGACATTAAAATCAGTCAGTTAATTACCCAATTGGCATGACAGTCCAAGTCTCATCAAGGAGACGTCCATATTTTTCATGCCTTCCCAATAGGCACACAAGCTCATTCATGTCCATTCTTGGGTAGGGAGTTAACCATTCCAGCATTCACAATTTACTTTCAGCAAATACACACATTCCATTTTCAGTCATTCAACAATCTTTTGTTTCACCATGCATAAATATATATATATATATATATATATAGAGAGAGAGAGAGAGAGAGAGAGAGAGAGAAAGGAAAGAGAGAGCAGCAAGATTTTTTTCCCCTCTATGTTATGTTCCATCCTGGAACCCACACCACTACTGTGACTTTTCTTACTCTTAGCCTCTTTCACTTCACCGTGAATGCTGGACCAATCCCTCTTGGTCATGACACTTAGTGTCTCCGGTCTATTCCAGACCTCTAAACCATGGAGTCTCTCCACATGGTTTGTCTCAGCTGCTAGGACCTCCACAGTCTTACTAGCACCTTTTTTATTTCCGCTCATTTCGAGCTCTCCAGGACAGTCACATCTCCACATGCACCCCTAGGATGCTCTCATAGTCCTCGCTCCCAGCGATACCTATATCCAAACATTGAATAGATTCACATGTTTAGTTTATTCTCATTGCTTTTATCTCTAGAACAAGAGCTTAAAACATCATAACCAAATCATATACACATGTACATTCATAAGAAAAATAATCCAATACTTATATGTATTGTGTGTTTCCTCGTTGGTCCATAGGATCCTACTTCACTTTTCAAGCCTTGGGATCACCTATGGACTTGGATGTTAGGTAACCATGTAGGATGCTCCACAACATCAATAATTAATGTCCAGCCAGTACACCCTCATGTCGACTGGGCTTGGAACTTTACCACGACCATTTCTAGGTCTAGGATCTACTATGGATCCCCAAGCATATAACATCCCAACATACACTAATATCAACAATAATGCACATTTATATAAAAAATAATGCACACTTATATCAACAATAACCCTTACTCTGCAACCCCTCACAACAACCATTTTCCTTTTCTCTTTAGGGTGCAACACCCAACTGCATCTATTTAGCCTGTCAACACAAGAAATATAAGCAAACTCATCACTGTTATTGCTGTAAAACTGTAATCATATTTCATATCATTCACTATCAAGTATTGAGACACCAGGAGTGCATCCACTCCCTAGGGTGTAGTCAATATTGAAAACCCTTTCATGACTCGACATTGGAAAAGTGTGCACCCTTTCCCAGTGTGTGCCATGTAGGCCCTATTCATACTCAAGCAATCGGTCATAATGGAAATAAAATCAAAACGTGTTCTGCATATTGAGTTTAACAATTTTACATGCATATTCTTAGCTGGGGTCACAGAACACTTATCCATTTGCCGATGCAGTATTCCTTTGTTAAGGAGGAATGGGGCTCCCTTCTCTGAGTTGACAGTCCCTCAGTTATCCATCCCAACTCCTTTTTACATTTCATATCCACACATGTCTTACCGACATAATCTATACCATCTCACTCATTTTGTTTACCAAACATGTAGTGCAGATGAGTCATTTCCAAAATGTCCAATGGAGTTTCACCCGAAACCCATTTCCAAGATGAGGGAAAACCTTCCCATGAAGTTTGGCTCCTGCAGGCCATCACACATGATCTTCCTATAGTGTGTACCCCTGGAACATTCATCACATAGCCAAATAGTCAATCATTATTCGATAATACAATCCAAATTGATTGTTACATAACCAAGAAATGACATTAGTAATCAAATTCAATAGAAATTTGCAATTCTGTCTACTACAGAAATTAATTTTCTTGGCAAAGAGGTGATCCTGAATTGTGGGTCTCTTGTAAGAAACACCACTATGCCCATTATAATTTTTATTCTTACTAGCATAATATGAATACCCACTTACAATGCATCCTCCTGACACAATCTTATGCAAGCCAATAGTGATTAGTAGTTGTCAGCAATTCCATAAATCTGAAATTCACAACTCAAGTTTAACAACCCGTTATGCATACCAACTATTTTCATAGCCATGAGACTCTTCTCATAAGGTTTGGCTCTTTCACATGGTAGATTCCGGCATTTGTCATGGTCTCATTGCCATGCTCTAAATAATCTACCTGAAACCTGAGCTTCAATCAACCAAACACTTGGTAAGTCTGGACGCATATAACCTTCTCATTGTTGCAACCATCACTGAAGCATTTTCAGAATTTATAGAATTCAAATACTTCCAGCTGTTAATCACATAAATATTACCAAAACTCATTTACTTCATGCAATCATTATCATACTAACATTTGCAAGGTATAGTCACATCATTCATGCAATTAAATGAAATGTTTAGATACTCCTTACTTCACAAGCATATCATTTGTACCACCTTGCTCTTGCATAGAGCATTCCCGATAGCCAATTGGTCGTGACTATCCTCTTTATGCACTTACTATCCTGCATTCATAACAGCCTTTGAAATGGTTCCTGAATTGTCATCAATTCATCATTTCAGCCATCGGTGATTCATAATATCACATGCACTCATCTCAATGCATTCATGCAATGCATCACAACATTTGCACCTATACTTATGCAATCAGTCACTCACACCTTTCATATGCATCCATTCAATGCATGACTACAAGATTCATAAAACCTTTTTAATGCATATCCATTCAATGCTACCTTGCATTGATTCAGGAATACTATGCACTCAACATACCATGCATGGCCTAACCTTGACTTCTTCATATCGGATGCATGACTATAATCAAGATCATCAGTACTTACTTTCCTTGGGCTACTAAGCTATATACAGGCATGACACATTTCTATATGGATGTAGTATAACATTCAAATATCCACATGGTATGAGGTCTCTTACCTTTTCCATTCCATGGAATTTGTCATAATCAAACTCTTACCTTCATGGGTCCTACTTACACCCTTGGCATGACCAATTTGGTTGGTCCTTTGTAGGATATTGCAGAAATTGCTCGCCAACTTTTGTTTATGGACTTGTTGCCTCATCTCTTTCTCTAGAGGGTTTCTAGTCACATTCCTCAGCATCAGCAACATATTCATCCAGGTCCATGTTGTCGTTGGTTTTTCCACTAATGTCAACACCAATGCAATGATTATCATTAGTGGCTCATTATAAATGTATAATTCTCACTATTCTTACCAACATGTAATATCTTATGCATGTAAGGCATATCCTCATACATTTCATGTATAGAACTTGTAATCATAATTATCAAGACAAGGTTTAAGGAAATTTCCCTTTTCAAGTCCCTCATCCTTGCATGGAACTCCTCTTCCACACAACAACTGGTTTGATTCATAGTCTTGCTACCTCTGGGTATGCAATTCTTGGATTTGTCCATTTGACAGCAGCAGTCGTCATTAGCACTTTTCTGCTCCATACTTGGATTCTGGTGACTTTCCCATGTTCCCTACTGGATAATCTTTCCAACGCCTATCCACATGCTTCATTCTGACCTTGGGTGTGGAAACCACACCATTTCAAAAATGATGGCAAAACACACCACTGAATTTCGGTATGGAATGCAAAATTCAGCCACCTAGGATTTTATTCTCCTCTTCAGCCTTGAAGCTACTGAAAGACTACTGAGAATTTCACTGAAAAACCCCTGAAATATCTGAAAAATCCCACTTGAAAACTCAAAATATTCCTTTGTTAAATCGGGTCTCTTCCCAACTATCATTCCGACATTTCGGTAGTCAAAATGACTAATTTCCTCCGCTACTCATCGACGGCCACACAACTAACCCTTTCCATTGTTCATCTATGCTTTCAAAATTCATCGGTGATGCCAAAGGCTATCCCTC
This sequence comes from Pseudotsuga menziesii, assembly GCA_001517045.1. Lineage (NCBI taxonomy): Eukaryota > Viridiplantae > Streptophyta > Pinopsida > Pinales > Pinaceae > Pseudotsuga > Pseudotsuga menziesii. The sequence continues at coordinate 171,987 of LPNX010369665.1, read as the reverse complement.
GATGGTCAAACAACTAACATTTTTCACCGTTTCAGATCCCCATCCATCTAAGCTTTCGAGTCCTTTATCAGCGTTGCAAAATCCATCATCGATGATCAAATCCTCTACCTATTGGACGGCTAGTTCTCTAAGCTTCCGACACTCCGGTGGTCTAATCTTCATCTTTCATCCGACGCTTATCAGCGGTCCAATCAACTAAATTTTTTTGATGTTTCGGGTTGATCCTCCTCTGGCTTCCGACATATCGGCAGACCGATCCTCTAAAGTTTTTCGATGTTTTCTGTACTTAGAAAAAAATTTGGAATTTTTTCTTCTTCCTTCCGCTACTGCATCGGTTGCTCGACCATCTAACCTTCACCGACGTTTTGACGACCTTCAGGTGATCTCCGCCGAAACTGCAGCTCTGCCCTCAACTAATTTTCGCTGAAACCTTCTCTCCTCTTCCACCGCTACATCGAAAACCTAATCCTCTAATTATCGGCGATCCCATCTTCTATTTTTCTCCAATACTTGTTGCCACATCAGCTGCTCAAACAACTAAATTTCGCCAACGGTTTCCATACTTAGAGGAATTTTCAAAACTTTTCCCTTTCTACTTTCTTCCACCGCCATTGTGGCACCCTCATGCTTTTCCATCCGCTTCGTTGGCTCCGACTTCCTCTAAATTTCAACGATCAAATCACCTAACTTCTCCACTACTTATTGGCACCTCGAACAACTAATTCTTGACGACATATCGACGGCCTTCGGCTAATTCCTTCCGCAAATGCAGCTACAGCTTCCACTATTTTCCGCCGATGATTTCAACACTTAGAAAATTTTTCAAAGGATTTCCTCTTTGTTAGCTCATTTCGCTCGATGGAATCGGCTCTCAACACCTCTTCATTTCCACCATTGCGGCTCCCTTCCGGCGAGCCTCCCCTTTCTTTTGTCGTCATCGCTGCATCAGAAGACTTCTCGTGAAGCTTCTCACCGTTGCGGCTCCACCTCTAGGTTCTATCCATTGTGCATCAGATGGACTTCTGCCTATCTTATCTGATGATTTTCAGACTCAGAATTTTTTTGGGGGAATTTTCTCTTAGCCTTCCACCGCATCAGCTCCCCAAAGAACTAAATTTTGTCGATCAATCTACTAATCTCTGCTGAAACTGCAGGTACTCCATCCACTAAATCGCGTTGTTGTTTCGGTAGTCTTCCACTGATGGATTTCGATGGAAGTTTCCTCTCTGCCGCTTTGTCGTCTCCTCTTTCCACTATTCTTCACCGATCCAATCGACTAACTTTCGATGATCATCGATAATCAATCATCAGATATTCTTTTAACTAAATGGAGTCGGCGTTTCAGCGGTCTTCAGCCGATCTTCACAGAAACTGCGGCTCTCCCATCCTCTAACTTCATCGACGGCTGATGGACACTTAGAGAATTTTTTTCTCAATTTATTCCTCTGTTGAGTGACATTTCGACTAGATGATCCGCTGCATCAGAAGAGTTTCCTACTTAGTCTTCCGATGAGCTGATGGTTCAGGCACTTAGGCAATTTTTTGTGTGTGGAATTTTTCCAATCTTTGCTGGGAAAAAAGTAACCTGCCTCTGCTAGTTGATATTTCATGGCCCATTTAGGCCCATTCTGCAACGTTAGCTCTGATACCACTTTGTAACGTCCCCGACCCTCCGACCGGTGAAGAGGACGCTACTAACACCAAACAAACAGGAAAACAGCCCCATGAACATGGACATGGATAAATGTTGTATTTAAAATATTAAACATAACACATACCAAGATGCATAATCCATCATACAGAGATTCATAATTCCTCAGCATTTAGCGGAAGCAACCATATACATTCCAGCATTCAACATGTTCATCATAATTCAAGAAACAATAGATATAATTGTAGAGATGAAATAGTTAGGAGTACTTATCTTTTTAATGAAGAACTCGCCCTGCAACCAGCTACATCGATGCAACATTCCACCCAACCATAGCCCAGTGTGCTCATCAATCTCTCAAAAACACTGCCACCCCCGAGCTGGGCATGATTCCTCAAGGAATAAAGGTCAATGTAGGCTTACACATAGTCAAGGTTTGCCAATCAGCCAAACCCACATATTAGGGTTTTACTAGGTCGTCAAGGGGCTAGGAAAGGCTAAATGCTAAGCTGGTGGCCTCAACACCAGTCTTCTCAAGCATACCCAGCCTCTAATCCCACTCTCAACAGTCTGAATACCAACCACTGCATACCGCAGCAAAACAACCCATTCACAGCTTTGTGAATACGATGAATGACAATAGGGTGGCAACCCCAAACAAAAGGTGAACACAGCTCAATTCTACAAGACAACTCAGAGTTGTTCTTGGCCCTAGCATGGCCAAAAAAACTCAACAGCAACCCAAAACTAGGGTACATCAACAGCCCAAAATCACAATGAAAACTATGGCAACCTTACACAGTCTCAAAATAGGGTCAGAAGCAAAACTCCTAGCATAGACATGGGAGGACTCAACCAACGGATGTTGAAGTCAGCAGTCATCCAACATCCAAGAGCCCATAGCATACAAATCCTCGACTCAAACACTGAAGCAAGTTACACAGGCAGAAATGGGGGAAAGAACAAACTTTCAACCTGTGTGCAAGGGAAAAGACATAGCCTAGCCAAACATGGAAGGAAACACAACGGTCTACAGCTTACGATCCACCACGAAGGATGGAAAACAATACACAGCTCAATAATGCCAAAGGAAAACTGGTTCTTTATGTGAATGGAAGGAACACCACCACAGACTGACAAACAACGTGAGAGAGGGAAAAACGAACCCCCAAATAAGAAATTGCACCCCCTCCTTAATTTGGCTTTGCATGAGGAAGATTAACTGCCCCCCTGTTGCGTGTCCCTGTGTGAGAGTGAACAACTCCCTATGCGTGAGGGTGATTCGAAAATGGGGAGAATGTCAGTGATATTTTTTTCTTTCCAACGCGAGGGTCAACCTGTTGATGGAGTGTGCGTGTGGGAAAGGACTGACAGTCCTGCAACACTCCACTCCTAGTCATAATTGCCCCAACTAACAGCATAGCTTTTAATGGTGGTGGCTCGATAAAATAAGGAAAGATGGGAAAATCAAAATAGGGTGGTGACACATTCATTTTCTCTCATGGCTCAAGGTTCATCATTCCCCCCCCCCTTATCCTTTGGAATAATGCCATTTTCATTTTAACGTTGCACCGTCGTAGCTAGATGTAGGTTTAGTTTAATTGATGTGTGTATTTACATGATGCCAAATATAATGTGCCAGATAGCATGATATACCAACGAAAACTATCCCTATTGTCGAAACAAACACAACCAAATCAATGGTGGGGCTTTTGCCTTTAGCTCCTCACCACGATTAATTACATTATATACATCATGCAAACGGGGTCAAAACCGGGGTGTTACAGACCCCATGCCGATGGTGTGGTTGGTTCTGTTAATTCTCCCACTGTAGAATATTTGGCCAAATATCTCCATCAGTTGTTTGTCAAGCATTCTATAGTAGAGGTAGCAAAGGTTTCCCCCTCACCCCAAAATGCAATTTTTTTTTGCATAGACCTCTTAGAAGGGAAATCAACAGCCCGGTGGGAAAAAGAAGAGAGGAAAGAAAGGGGAGGGAAATCAAAACAAGAAGAAACCTGCAAACAATGTTGATGGGGGAAAGAAAGAAAAGAAAAAGGTGAAAATCCCATGCAAGTTGTGCCATGAATATCACCTTACCCATATTTGTCTCCTTATGGAACAAGCCTAGAAGCTGTTGAAATCTCAACAACCGGCTGTCCTAAAGGATCCTTTTCCCCAAGGACATAATTCTACTTCAGCTTCGAATGTAGCACGGGGCACTCCAAATGCACCTGACCCCAATTATATCAACATGGTTCGATCTTCAACTTTGCTACAGACCAGGAATAAGAACTATGAAAAAGAGACCTTTGAGAAGGGTAAGTCTATAGGTGAAACTTCTAACCCTCTCACAATTGAGAAACCTGTCGAAACTATGCCCAAGATACAAACATGTGTATTTAAGAAGACCCTACATAATCCTAATGGTAGGGCTACATCCAACTACTCCGTGGTTGAATACTTAGCCCAGACACCTTATGCAATGTCAGTTTTAGAAGTGTTATAGAGTTGTCCCTCCCAGCGGGATGCACTCTTAGCAGCCTTAGGCAGCATGGACTCATCAAGTCTCATGGAAAAATTTCACTTGTATAATGTCAAAATTTTCCTACCTTACCATGTAGCCTTATCAATAGATGTCATCCATGGTTGAAATACCATTAGAAGGGTATTTTTCAACGAGGGTGCTTCTACATGTGTTATGTCCTTGTCATGTTGAAAATCTCTTGGATCCCCAGAGTTGGTCACGTCAAACACCCTGCTTACTGCTCTCGATGGAAGGTCATTTTGTCTGCATGGTATCCTACTAGCTTTTGAAATTAAGCTAGTAGGGAAAGTGATGTCTGTTGAGGTGGATGTGGTTGATGCACCTTTGGACTATAATTTTCTCTTAAGAAGAAGCTGGACTTATGCCATGTCTGCGATTGCATCGGTCGTCTTTCAGGTGGTAGTGTTTCGACACAAAGGGAAGTTGGTTACTGTTGACCAACTCAATTTTACTTGGAAAGGCCGCATGGAATCTAGTGAGTCCACTGTACCATTGGTTGATCAATTTAAACCTGCTACACAAAGATTAGGGGCTAGAATGTATGCATCATTGATGGGCACATTCAATCTTCCAGCTCCTATTAATTATATAGGTTCTACTAGTGTGGGAAAGTCCATTGCTATGGTTGTTGATAGGATTGATCCTTGGGTTCTCCCTACCCACCATGAACTTGAAGTGCCCTTATAGGTAGTGGAAGTAGCTTATCAGGCTATCACACAAACCACTGTTGATCCCATTCCGGTTCCACTCTCAGTCTCAGAGGAATTGGAAGAAGTCTATTTGCCTGCTTGGGCAGAAAAATCTTTGCATTCGATAGATTGTTTAGATATGGTTTTACCTTCTGATGAAGCCATTCTGGATTCCATGTGTATTCAAGATAATATCTATGAAAATATTCATCATTGATCCTATTTTCTTCCAGAGATAAGCACGATAGAGAATCAAGAGTTTCATGTGAGACTGACAGATGATGTTGATACGCCTATTAATCCCTTACCCAGGGAAGGAATGTTTGCTGAGGGGAATATGGAAAATATTTCTGCTACCATCCCTATCAACATCTCTGTAAATTCTGACATTCTGGAAAATATACATATCGGCACAAACTGCTCTCCTAAGGATATTTCCATCTATACCACCTTGTTTAAGGAATTTCGCGATGTTTTTTCCTGGTCATATGAGGAGATGACAGGAATTGATCCACATATAGTTGAGCATGAGATCCAAACATACCGTGACACTAAACTTGTTCGAAAAAAGTTGAGACCTGTTAACCTGCATAAAGCAGCCGCAGTAAAGGCTGAAGTGGAAAAACTGCTGAAAGCCGGTTTAATTTATCCCATAGCTTTGTTGGAATGGGTATCCAACCCTGTTCCTGTTGGTAAGAAGAAAGGGACCATACATGTCTGTACTAACTTCAGAGATTTAAACAAATCCTATCCTAAGGACAACTATCCCATGCCATTTATAGACCAAATTATTGATGCTTGCGTGAGAAGTGAAGTTTTTTCATTTATCGATGGTTTCTCTGGATATAATCAAATTCAAATAAAACCAGAAGACCAACATAAAACCACTTTCATTTGTCCTTGGGGTACCTTCTTTTGGGCCCAGAAATGGCCTCTTTTGATGACCCTTAATTGCCTCTTCTTGTTCTATCCTACCCCATTGACCATGCCAAATAAACTTACCCCCACTTTACTTTTCAAACCGCCAAGGTATGATTGGTCATTGTTTTATTTTATTAATACTTATGATTTTGATAATTAAGGCTTCATATCTCTCAATGCGCTAACATATGATGGTTTATAAAGATATTTTGAGATATATGGACTGCAGGAAGATTGGGCTGAACATTCTATGAAATGGATGGGCATCCATGCTCAAGATGATCCCCATCCATCCTATCATTACCCAAGGAATGTGGTTCCAGTGCGATGTCCCAGACAAAGCTGTTCCAAGGTAGTTGTAACAGAATGCGTTAGATTTGGAGGTCAATAGTGCATTGCTTCTCGTGTATAACTGTAATCTAAAGATATCGTCACTCCTGGGGTGATTAATAGTTTTCCTATATTTCGTATTTTTCATCCTTCCATGTTTGTAACAGCTGTTTTCATTTAGGGGGTCTGAAGATCAAAGATCTTCATGGATGCCCCATAATAGGATAAGATGTTGTGATTTGCATTGTATAAATATGGAGAACTGTTTTGAACCAGGGGTTGTTGAACATATAATCAATTCATTGTATTAGCTGTGAGGAGGAATTGTGTAATCACTCTGTCTTTTAATACAAGGAGTTAATTCTTATCTAAATGCTTTTACGTGTGTTTAGCCAGCATCTCTATGTGAAGGCTGGGCCCGCCTTCCACAGGGATCACTGAGTTAAATTAGGCATTTTCAATTATTTTGTTGTGTGATGTTATGTTAATTTTATTTCTTCATAGGAACCTGTAACAAGTGTGGATTTACAGTGTGTTGTGATTGCATCTCTTAGATACCTGTAGTGGCATGGTGTGACAGTCGACTGAGTAGGTAATTATTTCTTATGCAATTTGTGTGGTAACTGTAACAACTCTATTCATCCTTAGACATTTTAGTTGTTGTTTCCATGAATCTTTGCAGCTTGTCTCTTATTTTTATGATTACATAATTTCATTCATGTACTTCAATTTCATAGAATATCTGAACTCAATTTCTGTATTTCGAATTCCTAGATCAATATTAAATTTATGTCTTTGGATTCCTAGGACAATCAGATTAGATATTTGAGTTAATCATCAAGTGGTTTGAATAGAATTCCCCTTTATCTGCAATTGTAATTTAGATGTGACTTTTATCTTTCCATTCTTAGATAAGGAACAGTAGAAGGTAATTGTGATTGCATTCCTTAGAAGGTAACTAGATTAATTAGATTCTTGGGATGAGCATAGCCGAACAGAGAATAGGATTGTTCAATTACAGTAATTTCATGTTTAATCATATACTGTGCATGTTATCCTTTAAATACAAGACTTCCCTTGGTTGACAATAAATATTGTACACTCTGTATGTTAGTTGTAATTCACTTGCGTATTGGGTGCTCGACATTTTGGCGCCATTGCCGGGGAAGGATAAAGATTAAACACCATCATTAGTTGCATCCTGTAATTGTTTCTATTTAGTATTTTCCATTATTTTTTTGTAATGATTTGGGTTGCATGAATACAAGAAGGGTAATGTGTGATCAGCTTTTGACTCCCAAAACCCCATAAAATACTAACAGTGCAGGTGGTTTAGGTCACGACCGAGGTCCACAATTGGGTCGAAGGACATTCACTGACGATCTTGTTGACAAAACTAATTCATCCACCAAGGCTTTCCATCAGGAAACACCTATCAGAAGAATCCATACCGATCCTAGGGCACCATTGTCAGGGTCCATAGTGGAGAACACACAAGCAGCCGCGACTTCCTTAAATATCCCTGCAGGAGAGGACAAAGCTGGTACAACCAGACCTGCTAGTAGAATCCCGATCTACCACATTTACGGGAAGGTTGTAACTGAAGAAGAGTGGACACAATTCTACCAGAATATTTCTAATCAGTGGAAGAATGAAGAAAAGAATGAGGAGAAGAATGAAGAAAAGAACAAAGAAAAGAACGAGGAGAGGAATGAAGGAACGAACGAAGAGAAGAATGAAGAAGAGAAAACAGAAGAAGGAATGAGTAACAAATATGAATCCGATGAGGAATAGGCAATGGGGGAAAACCATCATCATGAAGATCATTCCCTACTTGAAGGAACGGTGGCTACACTTAAATTCCCAATTCAGCAACCAGAAGGGACAACCCCTATGAAAAATATATCACCATCGGTGTTGCCTCGCTTCCATGGAAAAGTAGTAGAGGATCCAGATGAATTTGTTTTTGAGTTTGATATCCTCTGTCGCAGCTACAACTACGTCACTGATGCACAAAAGATGAAACTCTTCCCTGCCACTCTGAAGGACAATGCATTACGTTAGTTCATGAGCCCAGGAGGTGGAACTTTCACTAATTGGGATAGGATGAAATAGGTTTTCTTGGAAAAATATCAGGAATATTGCAACACCAAAGACAAAAGAGAAGAATTGTTCAAAATGGTGCAGAAGGAAGATGAGAGTCTGGAATATTTTGTACAAAGGCTCTTATACAATGTGCAAAGAGATGGACAAATGAACATGGGGTTAGATGTGCTCAAGATAATCCTTTCATGGGATTAGGATGACTGCCTAGATATGTTAAACCTATTAGGAAAGGGGGATATCTCCAAGGAGTCTTTCAAGAATATTGTGGATTTATGCAAAAGGTACTCTAGGGGATCTTCCAGGAATAACAGTCGGGACAAACAGGATAAGATAGAATGTGATGTCTTCGACAGAACTTAGAATTCATCTAATGGAGGAGCCACCTGTGTAGAGATAGGAAACCTCCTTGAAAATTTTAAAATAGAAATGATGAGCTCTATCTCCTCGGAAATCGACGTCCTAAGGGAAAATCAAAAGCAGGCAGTAGAGGACCTCACACTAGGTGTGTTCTTCCCTCAATGTAGAAAGAATCACCCTTTGAAGGAGTGCCCACTTGACAGGGTAGAAGTGTGTCAGTTGTGTGAGCTGAACCACAACACAAAAGAATGCCCCTCACTTCCCCAAGTGAAGGCTATTCTTTAGGCATCAACTCCAGAGGTGGAACCAGCCTACTTCATTACACAAAAGAAACCTTGGTAGCCTCGAAACCAAGGTATGACCCCGGACTCGTTTCCATTTTTTAATAATATGAGCAATTGGAATAATATGCAAAATGCGAATACACAATTCCCTTCATCTTATTCTCAGTGGAACCTGTTGGGCACATGGGCAGACCCGGGTTAACGCTTTATACGTCGCACCAACAAAAGACCCACTGTGTTGGCCCTTTCGGCAACAACCTGCGCACAGGTTGCAGTCTCACCCGAAACAGCAATGGGGGGCCGCAGAATCAGGTTTCTGCATGCAGAGAGGGGTATTACTGTACCTTAGCCTTTCTAAATAATTACTAATCAACTTCTTGTTAACTTATCATTCATTCACATATAAATTCACATCATAATAAACAAACCAAACTTGCATAACCCACTACCGGGAATTCACAGCAAAGCTTAGTATTAACAGAGATCTTATATTATCAGGTATATTCAGTTTAATGCATGAAAATGACAGAAACAGGAATAACACAACAAAACCACAACACCAAATATAACGTGGTTCACCCCCAGTGTAGGGGCTACGTCCACAAACTGCGTTTTATTCCTGTTTCCTCAAAACCACAGTTTATCTGCGCACTCAGCTGCAGATTCCTTCAGCTTTTGATAGCCGCGCACACAGCAGCAGGCTTCTGCGCACACAGCTGCAGACCTTTCTTACTTTCTTACAAAAACCCTCTGCGCACACAGCTGCAGAGGTCGTCCACGCACACAGCTGCAGAGGTCGTCCACGCACACAGCTGGGACTTGTCCTTTCCTTGCCAAAAACCAACCTTACTTCACCTTATCTTTCTTACATCAAAAAGAATAACCCATCCATTTTCCATAAGCACTTATTTATACTGCGCAGCTTTACAAAAACCATGGTCTTAAACCATGGGCACCCACAAAACCCTAAACCCTGGATTTAAACCATGGGCTTATTACAAAAAGAGAGGGTTTTGACTTACCCCGACACCCCTAAGAATATTTTGTCCCAACGCTCCGTTTACAAATTAACCGCGGAGTTACCCCCTATGGAGTATGCGCTCCAACAGAACCCTTCTCAACCTTCAATGCAAAATTATAACTCATGGAATCCCTAGACACAGCCACCACACCAACCAACTTCTTGGTCTCCTGGATGGAGGAATTTCCATCCAGGGAACTAGTTTCCTCAACAACCTCCACATCAAAAGAAACCATATCCTCCTCAATATCCTCAATATCCTCAATACCCTCATCAACAGTCGCAGCTGCAGTTGCAGAACAATTCTGCCCCTAATGTACCGACATGACCTCAACTACCTACTCAACCTAATCCTAACCCAAACAATAAAACAGTCCATCAATTTGAGACTATCAACATGCCTGCCTACTCCCTTTCTTCTATGCCTTGCAACGATATTCGCTTACAGTCAAGGAAAATAATAGATCCTATGATCATAGAATATGTTCCACCCTCTGTACATGAAGAAGGGATGAATCCATAGCATCTATCCGATACAACCCCCATTATTGAAGATGTTGAACATCCCACAAATGGACGGCTGAAACACAAAATGATAAATCCAGCAATACGCAGCCTACCCAGCTGATTAGGAAACCACCATATCCCGAGAGATTAATGCTACCAAGGACACAGGAACAAGCCCAGTTTAACCTCTTAGGAGAGTTAAAGAATATTTATGTTAAAATCCCCCTCCTTCAACCTCTTTAAGATGTACCTATCTATGCTAGAACTGTTTGGTACCTATGCACAAAGAAACCAGGGAGGAAGCCCAAAGATCCTCCCACTGTCCACATCATAGGGAAATTATCTGCATTAATAATAGGAAAAACCCTATTGGCCAAGTATGACAACCCTGGGAACCCCACTGTCACTGTGCAGATTGGGCATACATAGATACCCAATGTACTAGTAGATTTAGGAGCAGGGATTAATGTCATGACAATCGAGACTGTAAGAAAACTTGGGCTCACTAATATTAGGCCTACCCCCAATGTTTTAGAACTGGCAGATAGATCCACCATTAAGCCTGAAGGAATTCTGGATGATCTCGTCATCTCAGTTGACTCTTGGGAGTATCCTGCTGACTTCTTGGTTTTACAACCTAAGTCGCAAATGGGAGGACACCCATTGATCCTGGGAAGGCCTTGGTTGGCCACAGCTGATGCTTGCATTAGCTATCAATCTAGGTCTATGACCATATCAGATGGTATTGAGGCTAAGAACCTCACTCTCTATCCTCTAGCTCGACCAAGTCTAGAAGCTGGGGCTCGACCGAGTCTAGAAGCTGAAACTTCTTTTTGGATGGACCCAGAGGAAGAGGAGGGAATTCAGCCATTATTAACTATAGGTAAAGCCTTAACTTTTAAAGATGAATCTAAAGATGATGCCATTAATAACTTCATCAGTGAACCCACCTCAGTAAAAAAACAAGTATATAAAATCCTGAACATTACTCTGTGTAAGGAAGCACAAGAAAATCTCACAGAAGAAGCACTAGTCGATGACACACACATAATCCCAGTATTGAAAAATTTGAAAAGTATTCCCATTGAGGTAGAGTCTGGAAAAACCTTGAATATTAACCCTAGCCTCTCCTTAGATGAATAGAAGCACCTGATCAGTCTCTTAAAACAACACAAGGAGGAATTTTCCTGGGAGTATACAGACATGAGAGGTATTCCCTCTAACCTATGCACCCATCATATTTATATTAAAAGAGACTCTCGGCCTGTTTGTCAGCCTCAACGACGAATGAACCCCAATATTAGGGACATAGTGAAGGAAGAAATTCAGAAACTCTTGGAAGCAAGATTTATATATCCTATTTTAGACAGCGAGTGGGTCTCCCCGCTCATAATTGTACCCAAGAAAAATGGTAAATGGAGAGTTTGTGTCGACTATAGGGAGCTGAACAAAGCCACACAAAAAGACCACTTTCCATTTCCCTTTATTGATCAAGTACTCGACACCCTATCAGAGAAGAATTTATTCTCCTTCTTGGATGGGTTTAGCGGTTACAATCAGATTCAGATTGCTCTTGAAGACCAAGATAAAACTACCTTCACTTGTCCCTGGGGAACGTTTGCTTACAGAGTGATTCCCTTTCGTTTATGTAATGCAGTAGCAACATTTCAAAGAGGTGTACTCGGCATATTTTCTTAATTATTTAATGACAGTATGGAAATTTTTATGGATGATTTCACTCCTTATGGCAAGGATTTTGAAGAAGCATTGGAAAATTTGAAAAACATTTTAACTCGCTGTGAACAGACCCAGCTCTCTTTAAGCATTGAAAAGTGCCATATGATGATGAGTGAAGGAGTATTATTGGGGCACTTCATCTCTATTGATGGCATTCAAGTGGACCCCTCAAAAATCAAGGTAATAAAAAATATACCTACTCCTGCAACTCAAAAAGAGGTGCGAATTTTTTTGGGACATGCTGGATACTACCGAAGATTTATAGAGAATTTTTCCAAACTTTCCTATCCTTTGTTTTAATTGTTAATGAAGGATGTGCAGTTTGTTTGGAATGAAGCATGCCAGATAGCATTTGTTAAGCTTAAGGAGAAGTTATCCATAGCTCTTATCTTAAGAGGTCCCAATTGGACCCTACCCTTTCACATTTCTTCAGATGCTTTTGATATCGCTATTGGAACAGTTTTAGGACAGCAAGATGGTCAAGTACCTTATGCGATTTATTATATTAGTAAAAACTTAGCACCTACAGAAATTAATTATACTGTCACCGAGAAGGAGTTCTTAGCTATTGTCTACTCCATTAACAAATTTTGACACTACATTACTGGGTATCCTACATTTGTGCACACTGACCACTCTGCCATTAAATATCTAGTGAAAAAAACCGTCACTAATGCCAGAGTTACTAAATGGATCTTATTATTACAAGAATTTGATATTGCCATCATAGATAAACCTAGAAAAGAAAATGTTGTCGCTTATTTTTTATCTCGTTTCACTTACAGTGATGATAATTTGCCTGTTGAGGACTCTTTTCCAGATGAACATTTATTCACAGTTTCATCTCATTCCCCTTGGTATGCAGATGTCGCTAATTACTTGGTTGCAGGAAAGCTTTCGGCACATATGTCTAAAAGAGAAAAGAGAAAAATCATCCAGCAAAGTGCCAGGTATTGTTGGGTAAACGGTCATCTCTTTTACACAGGTCCTGATCTTGAAATCAGGAGATGTGTGAGGGAAGATGAAATCTTTCATATACTAAAGGCCTGCCATGATGAACCTTGTGGGGGACACTTTGCAGACAAAAGGACAGGACACAAAGCACCAAGGATGGGCTACTATTGGCCAACTCTTTTTAGGGATGCAAAAATATATGTTCAGTCTTGTGATAGCTGCCAACAGATTAGATCAAATTCCTCTACAACCACAATCAATAATTGAACCATTTGATAGATGGGCTCTAGATTTAGTTGGCCCTATCAGCCCTCATTCCAAACAGAAAGCTTACATATTGGTCTGTACCTATTATATGACCAAATGGGTAGAAGTTGTAGCTCTGGTGAATGCTAACGACCAGGCTGTGATCAACTTTCTATATAGTGAAATATTTACCCATTTTGGGGTAACTAAGGAAGTAGTTATTGATGGGGGACCACAGTTTATCTCACATCAAGTTGAAGCTCTGCTACAGAAGTATCATGTTCAGCATAGGGTAGCTTCACCTTACCATCCCCAAGCCAATGGCCAGGTGGAAAGCACTAATAAAGTTATTGAAGCCATCCTTCCCAAGACAGTTAAGAGCCATCGTAGAGATTGGGCTGAAAGGATTCCAGAAGCATTATGGGCATATCGCACCACTTGGTGTAACACCACAGATTTCTCTACTTACGATTTAGTGTATGGAAAAAGTGCCATCTTCCCAATTGAATTTGAAATCAAGACCCTGAAGACGGCCACCGAAGTAAACCTAGATGTAACTGAAGCCCAAAAAGGAAGCTTGAACCAATTGAATGAACTAGACAAGAATCTGTTAGCCGCAGTGGACCAGACAGTGTTAATTCAACGATAGAGATCCAATTGGCATGACCGATTCATTAAAAAGGAGGTCTTCTATGAGGGATACTGGGCACTATTATACGATTCCATATTCAAAAGAGATTTCAAGGGAAAATTATGCACAAGATGGCTAGGCCCATACCTAGTAGACATGGTATTTGATAACGACACAGTCCGCCTGGTAACTATCGATGGAAACCGCATACCATTATTTACTAATGGTCACAGGCTGCGACTGTACCGTAAACCAATTTCAAAGGATGCATTTATCTCGCAAATTTCCACTAATCCAAATTACCAGCTAGCACAAGGGCAGGAATTTCTCTCTGCCTCTGTCAATCTTTAATTAATCACTGTAAATCACACATGAATCATTGTACATAAATAATTGTTTTTTTCTTTCTCGTTATGTTATCTTTTCTTTTTGCACATGATCTTTTTTTGTTGTTTTTCCAAAATTTGTAGGGAAGCACCCAAGGATGAGGGTTAGATCGGGCCTGTCGACCAGAATTCATTTTTTTGTGCCTTCCCACACCACAACTTTTTTTCCCTTGAATAAATTTGTTGCAGCTGCGACACCTTTTTTCGGCAGCTGCGACACCCATTTTCCAGTAGCTACGACACCCATTTTTCGACAGCTGCAACACCTTTTCCCAACAGCTGCAACACCTTTTCCCAGTCGTTGCAACACCCATTTTCTGGCAGCCGCAACCCATTTTCTAGCAGCTACAACACCCATTTTCCGGTAGCCGTGACATATTTTTCGACAGCTGCAACATCTCTTCCAACAGCTGTGACACCATTTTCTGATGTCTGCAACACCATTTTTGGCAACCGCCACATCATGAAACTATTCCTTCTTCCATTTCCACACACTGTGACCCCATTTCACTTTTGACCATAAAACCCATTTCCCGTCGCTCCAACGCAGTCACTTTCTGTCCGCAACATTTTCTTCCCTCTTTTTCGGCAGCAGTGACATCTTTTTCAGCAGCTGTGACATCTCTTCTGGTAGCTGTGGCAGTTTTTCCGATAGCTACAACTCCACTATATTTAGCTGATTTTTCTAGCATTGAAGGCCACGTCTCTACTTTGATTTCTTTATGACCTACAGCTGTGACTTCTGTGTTATTAGCAGATCTTTTTGCATGCCATCAACTCCTCTAGATATGGCTCTGATTCTTGATGCCGACAATCAGACCCATAATGTGATATTTCTCATATTTCCGACCATTTTGACACGATAGTTTTTGCTTCACTAACGGAAAGAATTATTGCAGTACCTCCGTAATAATGATTATATTTAATGACTACACAGCGCACAAGTTCGGCTTCCACAATGTCTGCAACCACATGTTCTATTATTCTTCGAAGGACATCTAGCGTGAATTTTCGAAGGTATGGCTTTGATTAACCACTTGATTAAGTATCAATATGATTTAACAATATCAGTTGTACCTCCCTTTTTATGCCCATTATTGCATCGATTAACTCTCTGCTTGTGTGACGTAAAGACTAATTATGCTACCTAATAACAGCCACCTTTCCCAATTTGGAATAAAATTTCAAATAATTCGGTGTGCTGCAACTTTCGAAATTTTCCTAACTCTCCTCTCAATGGTCCATGCATACTCTGTGCTATAACCTCCATTGTTAGAGTCTGTAATCTGTTGAACTGCAAACTAATTTTGAATTCAAAATCATGGGGATTCCAACCCGTTATGAACCTTCAAACACATGAGAGCTCTGGAGAAACGCTGCAGTCTTCGCTATCTTTCAAGCTACCGGTTGGACAAAAATTTTTGAACGTCTGAATGGATTTCACTGTGAAGCAGCCTTACAGTTTGCTCTAAACCTCACAAGAACTCACTCATAGGTTTGGGGATTGCGCATTGAAGTTTCTGAAGCCATTATGTCTAAGGTCACTAGTATTCCTCAGGTGGAAAGGGCTTGGTTTGGAGATTGATTCCCCACTACTGCAGCAGTATAGGAATTTCTAATAGAGGGGGAGTAGGTTCAAATGACAAAAAGGGGGATAGTATTATAGTCATTTCCATAGCCATGGAATCAAGTCACTATTTTCCTCAAGAAATATATCACCTGTGAAGGTAGGTACCAAACCATCTATAATTCTTAATTCCCTTTACTATCTCATCTTCGTCACAGGGTTCTATTAAATATTCCATATTATTTTCTCAATGATTTGTATCATATGGCGGGGTTTGTTCAAGTTTCCAAACATCCACTGACCTCACTGACCTACCATGGCCTCATTAAATTAATAATCTTAAGGACCCTTGATCAACACAATATAACCTGGGAGCAATTTACAGCTCAAGTTCAAGAACCCGCTCCTTTTCCCGGTATCCCAATAGAAGAAGAGCAGGTCCATCCACAGTTGGGGGGAAATGAAGCACAACAGGAGGATCGGAGCCCCTCCAATATAGTTGGGGGGGGGAGATGAGACTGGAACAGAGGATCAACCAGGGGCACAAGTAGAACAATTGAGAGAAGATGTACATAAAAACCTTGTGGAAGAACTAAATAACAGGGTAGCTCTGACAGTAGAGGGTGAAATTGGAGCAGCATTAGATGCTGTGACAATTGAACCCAAAGATGACAGAGCCATGGTAACAAAAGAAAATACTGAGCTGGTGACCATTGAATCCTCACCCAAGTGGGGAGGAACTTTGATTGAGGAATAACAACCCGAGGAACAAGAAAATGATAGAACTGGGAAAATTCCTTCTACCTCAGCTATGAATCCAGAAACTCCAGCACCATAAAGAAAAAGGAAGAGATCAAAGGATGAAATTAAAATATCTCCACCAATAAAAAGGAAAAGAACCAGGCCGGTTGCAGCAACAGAAGCAGCAAGGAATATATGGGCAACCTTAGAAGCACAAATTGAGTTCCCCATTCTTAAACCGAGGCCAATTGATGCCCCACAGGAGCCGGTCAAAGAAGAACCCCAATTTGAGGGACTTCTATTCAAAAATAGGCAATTAAAAGAGGAAGTCCAAACACTCAAAAGGGAATTGGAAAATTGGAAAGAAGCACGCAGAAAATAGGGTGAAAGGAAGCTACACACATTGGTGGAGGCTGCGGATCAATCAGAGGAACCAAATCCTACTGATCCTAGCAATGAGGAAGAAAGAGTGATCTGTCCCACCTGTGGAGAAATATTTAAGGAAGAAGGCCACAAGATTGTAATTCATGCCTTTACAACACAACAGTCTGCACCTACAATGGAAGAAGTTGCAGAGAAAGAAGATGTTGTCACACAAGAACCAACATCTTTAAATATTCTTGCTGAAGTTGCCACTAACTCTGGGATAGAGGAACCAAGGGATGAATATTGCACTATGACCCCAGATTCCTCCTATGACACAGAAGTTATAGAAGTGGAACCACAACAGCAAGGGAATGATGGGGTTGAATAGGGTGCTATCACACAAGAACTAGCATCCCTGAATGTGCTTATCCAAGTGGCTGACCAAATGGGAGGAGAACCAGGAATTGAGGGCACTCTGGAGTTTAATAAAGAATTGTGTACTATGAATCTAGAATTGTCCCATGACACAGAAATTATAGAAGAGGAGCCACAACAGTAGGGAGATGAAGAAGTGAGTCAGGATGCTGTCACACAAGAACCAACATCCTTGAAGGTTGCAGTAGGGACTCTTGAAATGCAACAAGTAAATAACCCTGAAGTTGATGTCATTCCCGATATGGATTGAAGTGAAGATGAACAAGTTCAAACACAATCCTTGAGTGATACTAAAATCCTTGAGGAGCATATGCATACTAGATAAGACATCCAATCTCAACAGCAGGAGGAAAAAGAAGAACAGGGCTCTATCACACAAGAACCAGTAGCCTCACAGCCTCTGGCTGAGATAGAAGCTGATAATCAAGTAGAAAATGGAATTAAAATTCAAGAGGAAGTTGCTCAACAAGAACCAACCTTCTCACAGTCAGCTGCCAAAATTGCCACGAGAGAACCCCAAAATGAGGACGTTGTTACACAAGAACCAGCGTCTCCAAGAGTGGTGGATGTTGTTGCTGAAGAGAGTCCAGAAAAGGTTGTTGTCACATAAGAACCAGCACCCCTTGAGATAGCTTCAGATGTGTAGGGTGTCCAATGTGGCACATCAGGTGACAAGGTTTTGATTGATCCCCTTCAAAACTTCATCGACCTAGATTCTGACAAGGAGGAGCATCATGAAGAAGAAACCCTAAACCTTACAGCAGAAGTCTCAATTCTGAGAATGGAGGTAATAAAATGGAAGAGCTGGGTGGAGGAATACCAAGAAGGGATAGTTTCCCTTACTATGCATAAATATT
This sequence comes from Pseudotsuga menziesii, assembly GCA_001517045.1. Lineage (NCBI taxonomy): Eukaryota > Viridiplantae > Streptophyta > Pinopsida > Pinales > Pinaceae > Pseudotsuga > Pseudotsuga menziesii. Next base: position 153,653 of record LPNX010369665.1, on the reverse strand, counting down.
ATCAGGAGACTGGAGAAAAAATGGGCAGGAGAACGTATGACCCGGAGACTTCAAGACGAATAGCTACAGAGCAATTTAAGGGAGCTGAAAAAAGTTCCAATTTAAGCAGAAGGAAAAAGAGTAGATGTATGCTCTCTCTCAAGAACTCCTGGGCACTAGGGTACCTTATTCTTCTTACCATGTCTTCCTATTTGAACATTTTTTTTGGCTTAAGTTGAGAGCTGTGAAAGAAGGGAGGTCATTTGAGATAACGACCTTAACAAAAAATTTGGAAACGTTTTTAAGAAGTAATTTTGAAGATCAAAATTTGCTGTGTGAATTATATTTGCATGAGATCGCTTTCCCTATTGACTGCCATTCAAATCCTATCCCTTTTTCAGGGGATGTTCAGTCGAGGGCCTTTGCTTCTTTTGTGAGTAATCATGCTTAGTGGGAAAGGTATTTTCAAACCTTTTCTCACAATGAAGCTCACTCTAACCTATGGGTTCGAAGTGAGCCTCAAAATCTAGGTATTTTTCTTGATTGACATAGTAGTTTTCTTTCATGCCCCATCCAGACTCGGCACATAATGGAACTGCAGGAGGAAATTATTTCTACCTGTACCAACCATATTTCTATACACTAACAAGTAGCGTTGGAAGGAAGTAAGCACAGATGGCAAGTTTCCTCTCCTATACTCAGGAGCAGAGACCCCTATTATTTTAGAAGTTTTGAACAAACACTTTCCAGGTTCGAGGGTTATATTGGATGTATCAGGGACTGTGGGGCTAATTGGTTGGGCCTAAAATTTAAATTTCCCCTCATCTCGTGGCCAGCAAAACCATATAGGATGGACTTCTCACTAACCAAGGTAGAGGAGCAGCGATGCTGGAGATATTGGATTGCTCACAGAGGGTTCATAGAAAAAGAAGGGACGTCTGAGTTCCCCTACAACTTCTCTTCTCTCCATGAACAAAGCTCAGTGCAAGATTCGGATTTAGAGTAATGGAGGTTGTTGCATGAGGACATGCAACATGACAGTTGGGGGGAGATGTTGGGCCCAGAAATGGCCTCTTTTGACCACCCTTAATTACCTCTTCTTGTTCTACCCTACCCCATTGAGCATGCCAAATAAACGTTTCACCCCCACTTTACTCTTCAAACCACCAAGGTATGATTGGTCATTGTAATATTTTATTAATACTTATGATTTTGATAATTAAGGCTTCATATATCTCAATGCACTAATATATGATGGTTTATAAAGGTATTTTGAGATATATGGACTGCAGAAAGATTGGGTTGAACATGCTATGAAAGGGATGGGCATCCATTCTCAAGCTTATCCCCATCCATCCTATCATTACCCAAGGAATGCGGTTCCAGTGTGATGTCCCTGACAAAGCTGTGCCATGGTAGCTATAACAGAATGCATTAGACTTGGAGGTTAACAGTGCATTGCTACTTGTGTATAGCTGTAATCTAAAGATATTGTCACTCCTGGGGCGATTAACAGTTTCCCTATATTTCCTATTTTTCATCCTGCCACGTTTGTAACAACTGTTGTCATTTAGGGCACCTGAAGATCATAGATATTCATGGCTGCCCCATAATAGGATAGGATGTTGTGATTTTCATTGTATAAATATGGAGAACTATTTCAAACTAGAGGTTGTTGAACATATAATCAATTCATTGTATTAGCTGTGAGGAGGAATTGTGTAATCACTTTGTCTTTTAATACAAGGATTTACTTCTAATCTAAAGGTTTTTACGTGTGTTCAGCTAGCATCTCTATGTGAAGGCTAGGCCCGCCTTCCACAGGGATCACTGAGTTAAATTATGAATTTTCAATTATTTTGTTGTGTGATGTTATGTTAATTTTATTTCTTCCTAGGAAGATGTAACAAGTGTGGATTTACAATGTGTTGTGATTGCATCTCTTGGATACATGTAGTGGCATGGTGTGACAGTCGACTGAGTAGGTAATTATTTATTATGCAATTTGTGTGGTAACTGTAACAGCTCTGTTCATCCTTAGATCTTTTAGTTGTTGTTTCCATGAATCTTTGCAGCTTGTCTCTTATGTTTATGATTATATAATTTCATTCATGTACTTCAATTTCATAGAACAGCTGAACTCAATTTCTGTGTTTCGAATTCCTAGATCAATATTCAATCTATGTCTTTGGATTCCTAGGACAATCAGATTAGATAGTTGAGTTAATCATCAAGTGGTTTGAATAGAATTCCCCTTTATCTGCAATTGTAATTTAGATGTGACTTTTATCTTTCCTTTCTTAGATCAAGAATAGCATAAGGTAATTGTGATTGCATTCCTTAGAAGGTAACTAGATTAATTAGATTCTTGGGATGAGCATAGCCGAACAGAGAATAGGATTGTTTAATTATAGTAATTTCATGTTTAAGCATATACTGTGCATGTTATCCTTGAAATACAAAACTTCCCTGGGTTGAAAATAAATATTGTACACTCTCTATGTTAGTTGTAATTCACTTTCATAATGGGTGCTCGACACCTTCGCATACAAAAAAATGCCCTTCGGATTGAAAAATGTTGGGGAAACCTTTCAGCGGGCAATGAATTTTTCCTTTCATGATATTAAAGCCATTGTCGAACCCTACCATGATGATCTTCCTGCACATTCTTCTAAGATGATTGACCATCCAGATCACCTGTGTTTGATATTTTAACAATGCAGATACTATAAAATCCTCTTGAATCCCCACAAGTATGTGTTCTGTGTCGAGTCAGGGAGACTTCTCGGATTCATTGTTTCTAATAGAGGCATTTAGGTGGATCCGTTAAAATTTGAGGCCATTGTAAATCTACCTCCTCCTCATTCTATCAGGCAACTTCAGATCCTGCTTCCTTCGACATTTCATAGTAAACTATGCCAAGATTACCAAGGGTTTCATGCACCTGTTAAAACAAGACACCCCATTTGTATGGGATGAAACTGCAAAACTCGCATTCAAGGCATTGAAAAAAGCTTTTTTGTCAGCACCATTATTACATCCACCAGATTACTCTAGGGATTTTATATTGTATCTGGCCGCGTCTGAATCAACCATAGGGGTAGTCCTAGTCCAGGAGGACGATAAGCTCCAAGAGCATTCCATTTACTATCTTAGTCGTGCTTTAGCTGGACCTAAACTAAGGTACTCCCACATCGAGAAGTTGGCCTTAAAAATTGTTTATGTTGTTCAGAGGTTACATCACTACATCTTACGAAGGACTACAATGGTAGTTGCAAATGTTAATCATTTTCAATATGTTTTGTCTCGAAAGATAGTTGGAGGAAAATTAAACAAATGGATAGTCATTCTCCAAGAGTTTGACTTGGATTTTCAGTCCACCAAATCCAAAAAATCCTTAGTTTTTGCTGAGCTTATTGCATAATTTCCAATACATGAAGATGTAGCTATTGGAGAAGACTCATTCCCAGATGAGCACATCTTTCTGATTTCCACCTCTAATCCCTGGTATGGATATATACTTATCTATCTCTACACTTTGAAGTATCTTGCAGCTTTCTCGTGGGAAGAACGACGTAAACTACACCTACATGCCAAGAACTACCTCATCATAGGAGATACTTTATATTGTAGAGAGGTAGATTCCATTTTGCGTCGATGTCTTACCCACGAGGAAGCGAATATTGTCCTAAATGATGCCTATAGTGGAGTGTGTGGGGGTCATTTATCTAGGTTAGCAATGGCCCGGAAGATGCTACATGCCACTTATTTCTGGAAATGATCTTTAAGGATTGTGTGGAAGCCATGAAGCGTTCTCATCCTTGTCAGCTTTACACTAGAAAGATGCGGTCACATCTTGCTCCATTATCCCCCGTTATCTTGGTGGGCCCCTTCATGAAGTGGGTATTGATTAATTAACATGTAACCCAGCCTCTGCTGAGGGGAAAAAATATATCATTGTCGTTTTGGACTATTTTACGAAATGGGAAAAGGCAATGCCCATCTTTAGAGATGACGGGGAAACTGCAGATTTCTTCATGTTCAATCAAATTATAGCATGATTCGATATACCCAAGGTGATTGTCACTGACCATGGAAGTCATTTTCAAAATAGCATGATGACGGAACTGACCACTATGCTAGGATTTAGACAAGAACATTCATCCTCATTCTATCCTCATGCAAATGGTCAGGTCGAGGCTGTTAATAAAAAATTGAAAATTGTCCTCAAACATACTATTAATGCAACCCATTCAAACTGGCATATCATGTTGTACCCTTCTCTTTGGGAAGATCGAACCAATGTAAAAACTACTACGGGTTTCTCCCCCTTCCAACTCGTCCATGGAGTGGAATTCGTTACCCCGATTGAATGAGAAATCTCGTCTTTAAAAATTCCTATTCATGTGTTACCAGATATGACTGAACTTGAAGAAAGTCTATTACATTTAGAACACCTTGATGAATAGAGTAGAGATGCATTGACAGCAAACCAAGCTCATAAAAATAGGGTCAAAATATAATATGATAAATTGGTCAATCCTTGAATTTTATCTAAGGGGGAACTTGTTTTGCTCTGGGACCAAGACAAGGAACCCCTGGGGGCAGGAAAGTTCAGGTCTATGTAGTTAGGACCTTATATCATGTCGAAAGTATTAAAGAAAGGTGCATATGAATTGATATATTTTGATGGGAATAAGTTGGATGAGCCTAGAAATGGGCTCTACCTGAAAAAGTACTATGCTTAGGATTAGCACTTTTTCTTGTATTTTATTGTATGTATTTTTATGCACACTAGTTCATCATTTTGTGTTTTTTATACCATATTTTGGTTTTTTCATATATCTTTCTAGAGGTTCATAGGTTTTGTTGATGGCACCAGTCGCCACACTTGTAATCTAGCTTTAGCTGCATGGGTCATTTATTCACCCTCAGGATAGTTAGTTGCCTCAGGAGGCACTTGCTTAGGTCCTTCTTCTAATAATGTCACTAAGTATAGGGATTTCATTAAGCTTATATGGGATGCTTTGTCACATGGTATCACTCAGCTAGAAGTCCGAATGGATTCTCAACTGGTGGTTTCCCAGCTCAATCACGCTTACCAGGTGCAGAACCCTATTCTATTGCATCAGTTTATCCAAGTTAGGTTATTGGAAAGAAATTTTGAGTTCATTACATTCAATCATATTCCAAGGAATCAAAATTAATTAACTGATGCATACGTTAATTACATCTTGGATTGGCATTTAACACATTTTCCATAAAAGTATACAACAAACACATAAGAAACATTTGTAAATAAATCGGAAAAAATATATATATATATATATGTGAATATATGTTCATATAGATAGGTTGATTCTTTGATCCTCAGATCTAGTCATAACTGTATAATATACAAAAAATATACAAAATATGGATCAAAGTCCATCAAATGCTCCTATATCTAAGGTGGACCACCCTGGTCCCCTCGGTCTCCCTGCAGTCTAGCTTCTTCAGCCCCCTCGGCTTCAACAGCCTCAACAGCATCTATGTATACCAATACTGCTCTGGATACCCACCTCAAAAGGAATATCTAGATAGGTGGTACACCAACCACAAAATCCTACATGATGGCTGGGATGTGCTCAATCCGTAAGGTGGGTACTCTCTAGGTAAGCCTGGCCAGCTTTCCCTCGAGAACCCTAATCAGTCCCTAGTCTTCTCCCAAGACAGGATGCACATACATGCATGGATTCCCTTCAGGGAGGACTATTCCAATATCTACATTTTGACATTTTAAAAGGGATTATAACTCTTATACATATGTATATATCTCTATATTTTAAAATTCATAAAAATTTTAAAATTTGATCACCACGAAAGTCCATTCCAGCATATGGAAACTGCTCCAGTGCTGGCAACTGTCACTCCCACCAAAAGTAGAAGTCGTTACCATAGACACTTTCCACTAAGCCACCACCTCCCTAGTGGAGAAAGATATCTCCCCATATACTCAGCCCAGGCTGACGAGGAGAACGAACTGGAAAGGGTACTGCAGGACTCAATCCCGACACTCTCTCAAAGAAGAAGGCTACTAGTATGCTAGAATATCCAAAATTCTTCCTCCTAACTCTGTTACAGTCATAGAGTTGTTTTCTCATAATCGGGATCACTCCAGAGCACTAGTCATATAGGACCCCCTACATACAATCCACTGTTAGTCTCATATGGTTTCGTGTCGCAAGGTGAAGTGAATATGACCCTCTAACCCTCACTATAGTACTTGTCAATACCTATATAGGAAGATCACGTATGTGCATAATAGGGATGAAACTACCCCTCTTTTGTGTGCCTGGTGCATAGTATATATCAATATAGTTATGGACACTTAGAGGGTCACCGCCTTTGTCGGTGCCTTCCAAGTTTACCGAAGCTCCCCGTCGTGATAAACCAGCAATGAAATAGATGTCCTCTAAAGTAATCTCCAAGGACTCACCTTGAAGGTCAAACATGCCCAAGTCATGATCCCGATAATTTATCAAGAACTCTAAGAGGAGGATATTGGCCCACATAGGTGAGGTACAGGAAAACTTTAACAACCCACTTGAACGTAAAACATTCACAGTGGAGGCATCTTGGAGTGCTTCTTAGTCCATATCTTCATGTTCGCGCTCCCTCCACTCAAGCACCATCTTTCAACCTAGTAAACAAGCAATTGCAAACCTTTAGTTTCATATAAAATTTCAAAATTTTGACCCTATATGCTTCGTTTCCACCTCATGCAGTGTACGCGACTGTCTATTAAGGAAGGTTGTGTATTGTATGCAACTGTCCTTCGGGAAACCCACGTAGAGAACACGTGTATGCGACTTTCAATATAGCAAACCTGTGTACATGGCGTGGCTTTGTTGAGGACACTTAAAAACATGAAATTCAGGCTTAATTTTGATAATTGCTTGGATCAAATTAAAGAGCATGGAGTGTAGTATTACCTGACACTTGCGGATTTGGAAATGGTCCACCAAATTGTCCACACTAAGCAATTGAAGGTAGAGGTGAAAACTTGTCTTTTATGGCTAAAAATCCAAATGGTGAGTTTTTATTTATGTTTTGAACTATTTATAGAAAATTTATTTTTCAAGTGGGTTTTTTCCCTATACTTCATAATTTATAAAACTAATACCATATCTCTTTTACTTGTAACAGGTTTATCATCATTTTAAGGTGATTTTTGCTCATATAGGATGGTTTTTTGTTGTTTCACATGCATTTTGCATTTATACCTACTCCATCTTAAACCTAGCAATTAACATTCTGACCACGGAATATGGTATTTTTAACCATTAGCTCCTTGTATTTACCATTTTTATTCCATGGATAGGCCTTTCCTCTCATGAGTATCCCCATTTAAAACCTATTATGTCTTTCGATACTCATGCTGCAGCTGTCTTAGGTACAGGGGAATCGTTTTAGCTAATTTTTCATGCCAAATTGAGCCTCATTTTGGTCTCTTTTTACAAGCTATCCCTTTATAGGACTCCCTGCCCTTATGGAGTTTCTTTAGGCCCAGGTCTGACTCCTTAAAACAGACTTGGCTGCCAAGTTAACTTTTCCATTCAAGCTTGTTAAGAATGCATGAGTGGGCATTCACATTGGTGGTACGTTATCTCTTTATTGGACCATGTGGAATAATAGGAAAAAGGATCACTCTCTTTTCTTCAGAATTGAGAAGAGTATTCTCAGGTACAGGTTTATCACTTTTTTGGACCTGAGGGACTAAATTTACGAAAAAGTAACACCCGGTATGAGCTCAGATTTCTCTTTTTCATGCTCTAGACCTAAACATGAAAAATATTCCAAGTGTACTTTATGTCTTTGTCATGCTCGTTAAACACTAAGAACAAAGCATCGAGTTTATTGTTGTAATCCCCATTTCTCATACTCAAATGGATCTTTCTGAGTGATCTTGCTTTCCTTCACACTCATAAAACTCAAGCTATATGCTACTCTCGAAGGAGCATTGGGTAGGTGGTAATTTAACCTTTTTCGGACCTCCCTGACTAAGTACGAAAAAGGTTCACCTTTTCTTCTACGAAAGTTAAGAGAGTTCTTCTATGGTATGTTTTATACTTTTTCGGCCTCAAGAGACTAAATTAGATGAAAAAACACCCCCCTGGAGTCTTCTTCATAGTTTTCAGTCTCTCTAAACATGAAAACACCAAGTGAGCATGTACTAGTTTGGGCTCATAAAATCCACGAATCAGCGACACTATCAAGCATTATTCCCTCTTCTCTTCAAGCTTGTTAAAAAATGAAGAGAGATTCGAGTTGACTTTCCTGGACTCGTTAAAATTCAACAAGGAATGTAAGGAAGAAGTTTTATTTTGTTTTTCAGTTAGTGGCAGCATGTCATCCTTGAACATAGCACTCTCTATTTTTTTCGATACTCATGTCTCAGTGTTCACTTTTAGTTCACATATTACTTTGAGTTTATTACTCCTCCTCTTGTCAGTTCTACCTGGGGAATCTGATCATGTCTCTTACATGACAGATAAGTCTAGTTGTTCTATCTGTAAAGTTAAAATCTTCCTTGGGTCATCTCTGTGTCGTGTTCATTGTTCAAGGACTTAACCCTGTGTCTGATCTATCTCCCGATTCCATCATTGTCATATCTATTATTACTTGTGTCTCCCTTCATTTACCTAGTTCCTAGTCACTCTTGTGATCCGTTGGAGGATCTATTGCCTTCATTATCACAGTATGGTTCCGCATCAGCATTTCTTGACGACAAAGACCTAGAGTTTTGACGATTGTACCTCAAGATTCACTCTCATTATTGGTGAATTCCTTTGCTTTAGTTGTCGATTATCACCTATTGATTGAAAATCTGTTGAATCCACTCCATGTTCGAATTCAACTTACATATATTCACGTGGATTAGATTGTACTGGTTCTTTGGGATTGTTTATGAAGACCTTAGTTTCCTATCTATGGACTAAGTTGCATAAGATTATGTTGTACCTATTTACATAAATTCCAGATCTTTAAAGACTCATCATTATTGTATATTGTGGCTTTGATCCACCTTTGTAATATATGTGGTCTTGTACCCGTACTATATGATGTACTCAAATATTGTAAAGGAGCTAGTGTTCCAGTATATTGAACATAGCATCGTCAGATATGACTTTGTATATGACATTATTATGTATTTGTTTCAGGTACTACCTCTGCTCCATTGGACTTATGAGTTCTCCAAAGATAATGATTATAATGTATTTCATCCATCACTTCCCTCTGGCCTCACACATTAGGGGGCAACTGTTATCAACCCAAATGTCACTTCTCCATCTGAGTGCCAAATTTCCATATGTTGGTACACAAAAGGACACTATAGGATTGAATTTTTGCCTAAACACTATATATGGGCATGACATGAGATGATTTTACCCTTTAACTAGCTTGCCATTTTAAATTTCTATGTGTTGATTGACGTATGCGACTATCTCCACTGAAACTTGCATACATACGCGACTATATCTGTTGACAACCCACGTAGTGTATGTGACTATTCTCATTGCAACCTACGTATAGATATGTACGTGGGTTTCCTTTAAAGCAACTCGCATGTCATATGCGGGTTGCCTATATCAATAGCCGCCTACACATCCATTCAACATTAAAAAATATAAAACATGATTAATGCATATTAGTTGAGCCCTAATCCTTAACCATCTCAACTATCTCAACCTCCTAAACCTTCGAAACTGCTCTATTTCCCAAATTATAAATAGAGGCCTTGGGGAGGTCATTAATAGAGTGAATCTTGGAGAGAAAAGCTATGCTTTTGGTATATCTTCAGAAGTCTTTAGAGCAGCAGAACTTAGAATCCTTTGGTTGCAGAGGAGTCCTTGTCTCAGGCATTGGGTTGTACACTTATCTCATTCACTAATTGTTAATAAAGAGAATTCTTCTTCCAACTTTGTGTTGAGTCTCTTTCATGTATCATGGTTGATGAATATATCTGATTAAGAACTATATATTTTGTTTATCTAACATGTCATATATACATGTATAAGATCGTATTTGGAGAATTTGCTCTTTGTAGGTGAAGGAGGTGCATCCTTGAAAGCTTTGGGGAGAAGCAGAGTAGGAGAACACAAATCTTGGACCAACCTTCAATAATCGGGTGAGTCCAACATCTCTTCCTATTTCCTTTCTATACTTTAAAGCTGATTGTCTACAAGTTTTAGAAGTACGTTGGTAACCCCAAACCCTAGGTTACAAGGGTGTTTATTCCTGAGCAACACTCAAATGGAGATGGTTCTTTTCAATTGGATATGGTGCTCTTCAATTGGTATATGGTGATTTTCAATTGGATATGGTATATATTGTTATTTTATTGGATATTATTCAACATTGATCAATTATTTCAAGGTTCTCCTCATTGTTAGAAACTAAATGATAAATAATTCCAAATGTCATGATCAAATTGAGATATTTTTGCATGCCTTCCTGAACAATGTGTGAATCCAAATGTAGTTTTCATTTCAATGTGTTAGAGTGACTATCAGATATGAATTTTTTTTTTATATCATAGAAAAATGTGTATGCAATATTTTTTTATAAAGAGTGTTCTCATTTTGTAACATTAAAGGTCGTGGTTACACGACTATTGCATTGTACCTATGAATGTTACATGGCTATTGGTAGAACATATCACACACACATTTTTACTTTTTAAAATGAGTATAAATTTTATTTATATATAATTATACCCCCCTTATCTCCCTCCCCAAAACCCCTAACACCTCTCCCTCTCTCTCACACACCCTGCCTCCCTTCCTCCCAATCCCAAAACCCCCGCTATCTTTGTCTAGATCCTAATCCTTCTCCATGATTCCTATATCCATCTCTCTCTCTCTCTCTCTCTCTCTCTCTCTCTCTCTCTCTCTCTCTCTCTCTCTCTCTCTCTCTCTAACCCCAAACCTCCCTTCCTCACTTACACCTAAACACTAACACCACATTGCCTCTTTATATCTATCTAACACATACACACATCTCCATGCCTCCCTCTACTACTATCCCCATACCTCAATCACTCAACCCATAACATGCCACTTGGCCACACAAGTTTTTAAGATCCCCTCTCAACTTTTAGTGAATTTACCTTGTCTTGTATTGTTGTGATTTCAAATACAAAACAAATTCCTTAGTGGAACTCATACCAGTAAAAAAATATTCGGTATTTCATTTCCATATTGCAATTATTTTAAAAGGCTTAACATTAAAAGGATCACCATTATACCAATGAGAACATAAGTGGTGTTGTTATTTGAGACATACCTTCCTCGTCTGGATGTTCAAATATAATCTCGGAATTCAGTTACCTCTCCTCACCATGTATTTCTTCAATATCAAATACAAAACATTCTTAATTTTTCAACGTTAATTTTCATATATTTTTCACATCAACCAAAAAATATTGAAATTTCAATAAAACCATCAACTTAAAATCCCAATAAACTTAAAACACCTAATCCCCACTTCCCTCTCTCTCCAGACATCCTAACACCCCCCTCTATACCTCTAACCCCCTAACATACTCACTCTCTCTATCATTCTCCTAATCCTCCTACCCCTAAAACTACCCTTCTCTACCTCTAACCCCCTAACACCTCCCCTCTCT
>LPNX010369665.1:127019-138869 GCA_001517045.1 Pseudotsuga menziesii | reverse complement strand
CCCCCCCCCCCCCCTCTATCTATCTATCTCTTACTCCCACTATCCCTAAAACCCTAACACCCCCCCCCTTCTACCTCTAACTCCCATTAGAAGATATTTGACGTCTAAAATGGGCATACTTGTTAGGATTATTAATCCTCCCTTTGTCAAATGTCTATTAGATTAATTATTTCCTAACTTAGAAACCTTAAATTAATTAAATGAGTCCACTAGTGCAATTGGGTCCACATGGCCCAATGGGGACACATATACCAGTCATTGAAGTGTGGGGGACACTACTAGAGGTTAACTACCACTTACTGCATGTGCATGCATCAATTAGGGCACCTCCTAGACCAATCCTTACATTTTAGGAGCCATTGGGAGTCTCGGCACCAACCTACTTCAGTTAGTTGGTGTTAGCACTATTTAGCCTTAGTTAGCCCCCAGTTACAATTAGTTACTTCATAGTCAGTTAAGCTAGCACTACTAATTCATGGATAATGCATGGTTGCATGGGGGGGAGCTCTTTACCTACCTACCACACTCAGTTGCACTGAGTTAACTAGTTGTTACTGCTTGTTGGATTTATTGTTCATCGGGGAGTTGTCTATTTTTACTATGATATTGATTGGGAGACCCTAAGTTAGAGATTCAGTTAGATACAGTATTATACACTTGGAGGATTCAAATTCATTACTCATTCATTTGAATTCTAATTATGTAAACTACATTGTACACCGAATATTATGATGATGAATATACTGTAAATTACATAGCAATACTTGTCCATTTCCTGTGCACTTTATTTTGCTTAGTTTGTATGTTCATTCTCCATTCAATTGTTGCAACATTATCAGAACTCTCTACTTGAATATCTTAATGGCATTCAAATTCTAATCTGGTATTAGAGCCTTCTCAGGAAGGTTTCAGGCTTGTTTCTCCCCATTGAACATCAGAAGCATTTGAGTTTCCATAGAAGTCCCCTATGATGATTTGCTAGCTCTGTATTTATTCAAAGTAGCAGAGAGGGAATGACAGACCCTGAAAACATGTTCATGTCAGGAGGAAAAGAATGATTCTAACAGTTCATATGTTTTAGTGTTACTTGCAGTGAAATTGACAGGTGCTATGTAGCTTGAAAGAAGTATTTCCAGTCTCCCTTCCAGAGCAATAATGAGTTCTCAAACTCCTGACCCACAGATCCTCATAACTTCCAATTACCTTGAATAGAGGATTGGTATGCAGCTGGCCTTGTGCAAGAATGGAAACCACAGGATCATACATGGATGGGAGGATGAGCCTCATCAGCCAGTAGAGCGGAACAAGTTCCTAAACCATTGTGATGAATCATTTAGGTACTTATGTACTTATATTTCTAGAGATGTCCTCTTTCATCTAGAAGGATTGAGGACTCCCAGAGAATCTTGGGAGAATATTGATAGCTTATTTAACAAAGAAGATGAGATTTGGGGACACATTCTGGAGAATGAGTTGGTATCTTTACATCCCAACAGTTTTTATACTATTGATAAATTATTGTCCAAATTCAAGTATCTAGTACTACAATGTAGATAGTGTGGGATAGAGCGGAAGGATGAGTAGAATGTCCTTTCCATACTCAGTAAACTAGGTCCTGAGTACTCTGTCTATGTATCTATGTTTCATTCCAAGCGGGAATAATTTCCTAACTGGAAACTTCCTTCTTTAAATTCATTCTCTGAGTCCTTAATAAAGGAACAAGACAAATTTATTCTAATGGGATTCATCCATACTTCCAAATATAAATCTCTCTGGGTTACTGACTCTTCCAAAGCGCAAGCAAAGGGGAAATCAAAGAAGAAGGAGCCAAAGGCAGCTGATTTGAAGCCTAAACCAAATCAGCAAGCTTCCTAAGGGGCCTATGGCTCTAAAAATAATAAATTTGAAAAGAATTTATGTCCTTATTGTGAAAAGGGATACCATATTAAATAACATTGTATGAGGAAGAAACTTGATGAGATTCCCGCTCTTCTCAAGAAGCACAACATTGCTCCTCCAAGAGCAAAGAAGACTGATGAACAAGCACCGACAGAAGATGCTGAAAGGTGTCATTCTTTGAAAGAAACTCTCTCTCCATACTCACCATACATTATAGATTATGGAGCCTCCAACCACATGGTTTCCTCCAAAGAATACTTCTCTACTCTTTCACTATCAAAGGGGCCTAATATTCACATGGGAGATGATTCCCAGATTCCAGTAGAAGGAAGGAGCTCAGTAAGAACGAAACATGGTGATTTAAATATTAGCTTATATCTACCCTCCCTTATTGCTAACCTATTATCTATTTACTAGATGACCCATACAATCTCTCTCAAGAGGGTCACATTCGATTCAGACTCAGTTGAGATTACAAAAAAAGCCATTAGAAATCTTGTAGAGAAAGGTATTGCAAATCACTCTACCAAAGCTTATTTGTTTTCACATTTCTTGCATGTTTCTCCTCCTATAGCTTTATTGTCTCATACTAACAACACCATCAAAATTTGGCATGAGATATTTTGTCATCTCAAGTTCAAATATCTGAAGCAACTCCACAATGATAACATGGTTGAAGGTTTTCCCTCCATCCAAACTTTCGATGGAGTATGTGTTGGATTCTTGGTAGGTAAGCATATAGAAAAGAAGTATGATGTTGGGAAGGCTCATAGAGCTGTCTCTACACTTGATTTGATACACAGTGATGTAGTTGGACCTATGCCCACAAACTCCATTAATGGTTGCATGTATTTTTTGACATTTATTGATGATTGTTCTAGGTACTACTAGATCTACTTCATGAAGCTAAAATAAGAAGTTTTTGAGACTCTTAAAAGTTTTAAATCTATGGTTGAGAACAGCTTCAATAAGAATATCAAGTCAATAAGTTACGATGGAGGAGGAGAATATGTCAAAAGAGATTTCCATAATTTCTATGAATTAGAAGGGATTCGAATGGAACACTTAGTTCCATACACACCATAGCAAAATGGTGTGGTTGAGAGGAAGAACATATCACTAAAAGAGATGGCAACATTCCCTCTCCATGGAAAGCATCTACCTCCTTCTCTTTGGTCTGAAGCAGTAAACTATGCTTCGTATTTGCAGAATAGGGTACCCCAAGAGTCAGTGGTTGGGGTGACTCCATTTGAAGCACTACATGGGTAAAATCCCAATGTCTCTCATCTGAGAGTTTTTGGTTCCAAATATTCGTTGAGGATACCACTTGAAAAGAGAAAGGCCTTCCAAGCACAAAGTAGCGAATGCATTCTGCTAGGATATGTAGATGATGCAAAAGATTACAAACTGATGGAGGTTGCTACCAGAAGATGCTTCATTGAAAGAAGTGTCCAGTTAGAACAAGATCAGTTGCATGATACTCCTCCAACATCATAGGAAGGTATAACTATTTATCCTCCTATTTTTTATGATGATGATGATGTGCTACAGGTTTCAGATTCATATGAAGAAGATCACATACATCATGATCATGTTATTGAAACAGAGTCTGAAGATATTCTAGATCTAGATCCAGTACCCATTCCTAATTAGAAGCCTAAACCCATATGGTCTTAAAAGATTCTTGATGCAGCTGGAAGTGGTGCTGTAGTTCCAAAAGAAAAAAGAAGAACTAGATCCTAGTATCAGAATGATCATGTTGCACTGTCTCTAACAGATTCGCTCTCTACAAAATGGTGCAGCAAAGTTCCAGGTCAATGCTACTTGATGATGTTGAATGATTAGCTACATGGCCCACATAAGCATAGATTTGATCATTCCCTACCTTCACCATCCAGTAGAACTAAACAGAATCATTAGTTCAGAAGTACATTGAGAGATCCACTGATGGACCATGTTGCTACATAGAGCTGCAATTTTTTGTAGCAGTTTTTTGCTCAAGTTATTTTTCTAAGGAGGAAGCTTCTTTCTTCTAAAGATAGCTTTTAGATTGCTATTTTCCTACTTATTTTTGAGGGGATGTTTTTCCCATGAGGTTTTCCCATGTTTCCTCAGTTGTACTAAGAAACACTTTTTATTATCTTCTAGATGTATTTGGGTGACCTATGGTCTTGTTACTAGGGCCCACATTTGTCCAAGTTAGGATTCAGGGGGGTGTTAGGATTAGTAATCCTACCTTGGTCAATTGTCTATGAGATTAATTATTGCCTAACTTAGGAACCTTAAATTAATTAAATAGGTCCATTAGTGCAATTGGGTCCACATGGCCCAATGGGACCACATGTACTAGTCATTGAAGTTTGGGGGACACTACTAGAGGTTAAATTCCACTTACTGCAATTTCATGCATCAGTTAAGGCACCTCCTATACTAATCCCTACATTTTAGGAGCCACTAGGAGTCTCGGCACCAACCTACTTCAGTCAATTGGTGTTAGCACTAGTTAGTCTTAGTTAGCCCCCATTTACAATCAGTTACATCAGAATCAATTAGGCTAGTGCTACTAATGCATGGATAATGCATGGTTGCATGGGGAGGAGTGCTTTTCCTACCTACCACACTCAGTTGCACTGAGTTAACTAGTTGTTACTACTTGTTGGAGTTATTGGTCATCGAGGAGTTGCCTATTTGGACTTTGATATTGATTGGGAGACCTTGAGTTAGATATTCAGTTATATGCAGTATTATCCACTTGGAGGATTCGAATTCATTACTCATGCATTCGAATTCTACCTATGTAAACTACAGTGTACACCGGATATTATGATGATGAATATACTATAAATTCCTTATCAATAATTGTCCATTTCCTGTGTGGTTTGTTTTGCTTAGTTTGTATGTTCATTCTCCATTCAATTGTTGCAACATTATTAGAACTCTTTACTTGAATATGTTAATGGAATTCAAATTCTAATAATCCTAAGGAAAATAATAAAATAATATTAATGAGTTTTGGAAGAAGAGAGAAAAAACTATTTTTTTTTGTATTTTCAACTTAACTCGTGCTGGTTTTAGTCAAATTTTGAGAAGGATCAGTCGTTGGATGCGGAATTGAATTCCACATCTAATGAGTTCCCATGCTAAAAATTTGAGTAAAACCACAGGTAGATAAGTTGAAAATACGAAGAAAAAAGTAGTTTTTTTAATGACAAATATGCCAATCCATCTTTATGGTTTTCTTTTATCTTGAAATTATACTGGTTGGATATTTTTATGAATTCCATTTTAGTTGGATATTTTTATTATGAGGCCCACATAATACCCCAAATTTATTCTAATGCTAACAACCCCCCTCTCTCTATCTATTTCATACTCCGCCTACCCCTAAGCCCCTTCCCCCTCTCTTTATCTCTCTCCTACTCCCCATACCACTAACCGCCTAACAAATCTCCACCTCTAACATATTACCCCTAACCCCCTCTCTCTCTACCTCTCACTCCCCAACAATCCCCCTTTATAACTCTAACCTCCTAACATCCCCCCTCTCTCTACCTCTAAGCCCCTACCCATAAATCCCACTCTCTCTATCTCTCTCCTACTCCCCTGCCCCTAACTTCCTAACACCCCCTGATCTCGGTGCCAAAGCACACATCAAGGGAAAATAGTTTGATTGAATGAATTGAGAACTATTATGGAGGAAGCATAAAAAAATAAGAAAAGTATGAAATACACTACACAAACCAAAATTAAACACATAGACAAAATGCAAGAATTCGAACCAATCTTTGTTATTCAATTACTGCTCTATTACTTGCTTGTATTTTCCAATAGTGTGCATGCTTATATATGATGTTGAGATGCTTGGGTGACTACATATTACATTCAGTTACAAAAAAGTTAAAATTTGGTGTTAGGATTATTAATCCTCCCTTGACCATACTGTCTATTAGATTATTTATCCTAACTTAGGAACCTTAATTAATTAATTGGGTCCACTTGGCCTAATGGGGCCACATGTACCAGTCAAAATAGTGTGGGGAACATTGCTAAGGTTAACTTCCACTTAATACATGTGCATGCATTAGTTTGGGTGTCTCCTATACCAATCCCTACATTTTAGGAGCCACTAGGAGTCCGGCACCAACCTCCTTCAGTTAGTTGAAGTTGAAAATAGTTAGTCTTAGTTAGCCCCAAGTTACTTTCAGTTAGTTCACAATCAGTTATCTAGTGCTAGTTATGCATGGATAATGCACAGTTGTATGTGGAGTAGGAACCTTTTCCCACCTACCACACTTAGTTGCACTGAGTTAACTAGCTATCATTGAGTGATTGAGTTTTTGGGCATCTGGGAGTCGATCTATCGGAATCCGATATTGATTAAGACACCATGAGTTAGATGGTCAGTTAGATACAGTCAGATCCAATGGATAGATTCAATTTCTAACCTAATGCATTTGAATTATTTTCCTAAGTAAACTATTGTAACACTATATTTAATTATTATGAATGATACTGTAAATTCCTGAGCAATACTTATCCCTTTCCTGTGTGGTTTGTTTTGTTCAGTTTGTATCTTCATTCTCCATTTGCTGCAAACATTATTAGAACTATCTGCTTGAAGTTCTAAATGGAATTCAAAATCTAATATGGTATTAGAGCCTTCTTATGTAGGTTCCATGCTTGTTTCTCCCCATTTAACATCAGACACAGCTCAGTTTCCATAGAAGTCCCCTATGATGATTTGCTATATCTGGATTTATTCAAAGTAGGGGAGAAGGCATGACAAACCTGTTAAATCCTCAGTTGTGTATGTGCCTGAAAAGGTATCTAAGACTTACAACAGAGGGGGAAAAACCAGACTAAAGGGCTTCGAAAGGTCCTGCACAAGGACAGTCCTATCCCCAGCCTGTTTAGTGTAGTGATCTCCCACACATATCACTAGCCTCTGTTGGCTCTTGTGGATTAGATCCTTAAAGGATTTGTTTTCTAGATTGGAAAAAGGGATGGGTAATGCAAAGAAAAGAAACTCAAATCTAACTATGAAAGAAAATCTACTCTACATCTAAGCTACTCAAAGAGGATGTTAAATTGATTCATAGAGTAACCTGAGGTGTAAGACGGATAATTATTTTCATCCAACTAACAGAAATGTAAATGAGACTATTAACTTATCACTTAACTCACAATCAATTAATAAAAATCAACTGACAGTAACTTAATATTGTATTGTTCAAGGTTAACCTGGATGCATGCATGTTAATTGAAAAACCAACATGTTTTTCTTTCTAACTTCAGTGTTGAATCATTTGCAGAAATAGATAAATACTTTCAAAAGAAGAAATTATTCAAAATTTTATCAATGCATGAATAGGTAACAGGGAGAAATCAAAGCCATAAATAAATGCATTTATCGATTGCAAAGAATTAGCAGCGATGCTGATTAATCTAAAATAGAAAAAATCATGATATGTTAAAGAAATTTAATCAAATTAATAACAAGAGATATGAAGTGATATCAATACTGTATTAATTCAATTTTTGTAAGAAATTACATAAACCTCAAGTAAATAGAGGTATCTTCAGTCTCTTGTCCAAAAATTTCCCCTTCCCAAGGTCCCTAATACATTTGAAGTTTATCCCTTAAATAATTATTACAAAAGAATCAATTCCCTTGAAAATGGGATCGAAAAACCCAATCAAAGCTAATACCCAAGAAAATCTCTGCATATTTTCTGAATCTTCAACAACTCATCTAAGTTAGGATAGTTAGGGGATTCAAGTCCAAGTTGGGTAGTAAATTTGTGATCTTCTATTTCATTCTTCGCTAACTTATGCCAAATTCGAAAGTAGATATGGATCTTCCCTTGAATAGAAAGTGGTTGTTTTATTAACAGATTCACATCATCAATGCTGATATTACTAAGCCCCTAGATCTTGTCTGTTGATTGATCTCACTATTATTCAACCTGTTCAATCATGAGTTTCGGCGGGAATGAATTCTTGATGAGACCCATAACAGGAAAACAAAAAATGTCCAATAAATTGTCAGTAGCATACCACCTCCTTCCAAAGATATCCTGTGTCTTCTTAATAGCTTCACCAATTGTTTCATTCAGATCTTCCCAATCACGTAAAATAGTTCTGACCTTCTTCGGCTGGAAACTGCTAAGAATAGTGATGTTCTCTAGCTTATCTTTCATGTATCTTTTCCAATATAAAACAGCATCATATGATTTGGAATATTCTTCCCTTTTGTCTACCTGATATTCAAGAGTAACATACATATTATCAAAAACCAAATGAGTCTCAAAAATACTATCAAGTGTTTTAAACAATTCACTAATTAATTCATAATGCTATTGATTAGTCTTGAGAGCTAATTCCTTGAATTCTTCTTGCGATAATTTAGAGAATGGAGATGAAGTTGCACTTGTAGTTGCATATTCATATTGATTCTCAAGCAAGGCTATTCTCTGCACAAAGAAATAATTTGCATTCTTCTCACTTATCAGCTCATCCTGAAGAGAAGTATTCTTCTCCTTTGGCTTATTACACTTGTCCTCATATATCTTCATTAAATCAGCAATATGAGCCTCATGTTCCTTTCTGGTCTATTCTGGTTCTTCCTTGAGTTTGGTTATTTCTTATTTTTTCTTGTCAAACTCTCTATTCAAAGAATCAATAGCATGAAATATCCCAAAGGAGAAGAAATATTTGTGGCATCCACCTGTGGGTTACCAGATTGTTGAGTCCACACTACCTAGTTAGAGAGAGATGTGTCTACATCACCTTGATCTCTGCTCCTCTTCTTACCTCTCCTGACCACTACTTTATTAGACTTGCTATAATGATAATCTCCAAGAGATATCACAATATCTTCATTAAACTCATCTCTTACCTCAGCAGTAGAAGAAGTGTCAATCCCTGTGGACACCAAAGGAGAAGTCTGAGTGATGGTAGGACAAGGCATAGACATGGTGATGGGAGCAGTGGATAAAGAAGAAGAACTACTTTGGACAATAGTTGCTTTATTAAAAGTAAAAAGTATGATTGGAATAGAGGTTTCAGGGGATGAAGCATGAATAGTATCAGCTGGCAGTGATGATGAAGATCCTAAGGGCTTTTCAAGAACTGATGATGTTGATAGAGAAAAAGAAGGAATGTCCAGTGGAATCTTAGGAAGTTGAAATGCAGTAGATTGTGCCATAGGTGGATGTACAGAGATAGGGGTAATAGAAGCAGGTATGCATGTTGCAGCATGATAGAGCTGGGATAATGGAGTTGATCAAGTTGATCCAACATGCAAATAAGATAGGGTTTGAATCGAGGAGAGGAGTAATGCCGAGGAAAAAGAATGAGACCCAAAAGTGGGTTGTGGGTTTTCAAGAACAGAGGAATATTTTATGTTACTACCATTGAATAAATTCATAAATTCCTACAAATTGTTACCATTGTTAACTTCTTCAGTAACAGGCACAGGAGAAGTTCTTCCTTCTTCAGTATCAGAATTGGTCAAATCTATGGTATGATGTGGAGAGGAGGAAACCTAAACTTTTAGACTTATAAATGGATAAAGGTCAACCATCACCTGATAATAACATGCTGAAGTGAATGTAGCATTTACCTATTTATCAGCAACAACCTGAGTATCTAGCATAGAAGTCATCTTTGTCATCTTTTGTTTAAACTGTTGAGAAGTATGTATCAAGGATTTTTCCTGTTGAGGAAATGATGCCTATGGGACATCCTCCATAGTATATTTACCTTTATCCATAGATGATATTGGTGTCATTGAAGAATCTTTAACTGCTTGAGCCTCCTTCTCTTCTTTGTCTCTTCTCATCTTTTCCAAAATATCCAACTCCATTACTCTATAAGCCCGGACCCTGTCTCTCATTTCCTTCTAGTAGCATAAGATTTGACTTTGTTCCTCTTTCTTTTGGCTTTGGATAAAAATTCAGAAAAAGTATCGAATCCTTGGTAAATAGAGTCATCTGGTACTTCTTCATGAGTATAACCTTCTTTGAAATGATTATGTCTGAGATGAGCATCAACCCACCCCTTGGGGTAATGTTTCCTTTTGCTGGAAAAACCTAGTTTCAGAGAAACTATGTGGTTTCTAAGCTCTATATCCCAGGTCAAACATGGTATGCTGTTGCAACTGCAACGTTCTCCCAAATTTCTTAAAATTTTGGACCCTCCTTTAATTTTTGTCTTGCTTAGATTTATTGAAATTGCTTGAATCTGCTACGAGTTTGATCTTTTGAGGATGATTTCTGAATGATTTTCTTTGTTTGCTGACGCTGCTATGTTTAACTTGGTTTTGATTTATGAGTGATTTCCTTTGGTTGCAGTTGGAAGGTTTTTGTATTATGATTCAGGGCCGTAGTCACCTACACAGCCACCCTTGCGGAAGCTTTATAATAAATGACCCAATGTAAAGTCTATTGTTCACCAATGCATGTTTTTCTCTATCATTTTATTTTTACTGTCAGCGTTTTTCTTTCCACTATCAGAGGTCTTTTGTACAGTGTATCAAATCCGTTGTTCTCTACAGAGCCACCATTGTGGAAGCTAAATGACGAATGATCTGATGCATAGCCCCTACCCTAGCCGATCCCACATTTTTATCATTTTTCCTTGCTAATCAGAGCAGTTCATAACTGTGGGTGGAATCTGTGTCTATTTGATTCCTGCCATTGCTGTTCCTTAACAGACTAATCATTCGATTCTATAATAGTTCCGACCTCCGATATATCGAATCATGTTGTAATGCTTTGTTTCACCGATGTTTTGTTTTTCTCCAGAGCACCTAGACCATGGGTTACCCGCCGTTGTTCCATTTTGGTAAACTAACCAACAGATGTTATGTGTTCGATTCGTCGATGAAGTTTTTATCTGCCGAAGGTTTAGTTTTCCCGCTGGTGGGGTTTTTCTCACACTAGGTGACAGATTTCTTTGTTTTTGATCAAGTTTGAGGTTTCCACGTTGAAAGCATAGTCCCGGGTTATTACTGTTGATGCTCATTTTTATTGGTAGTATAATTTACGTTCATTGAAAAGTGGTTTGGATAAATGATGTGTTTTTTGTGTTGATTGCAGATAGACGTGGGAGATTTTCTCAGATCCAGTTGATGATTACTGCTGCAAAGAAGTCATAGCTGGAGGACAACTCAAAAGTAAGTTGGATGAAGAAAGAAGCAGCTAAAGCATAAAGAAGAAGAGATGTTGCTCAAGGAAAAGAAGATAGCAAAAGTCTAAGATCAACAGGATCTCAAATGGACCAACGGATTACTGAGCGTAATCATTAAGAATGATGTCTCAGGCTTGGGAAGTTTCTCAGTTACCAAGCTGGTCCCTTTTTACAAAGTGCCTATAAATATTAATCTTAAGTTGAAATATAACGTTTGTATGCATCATGAGCACTCATAAAAGACAAAATTGTAAGACTAAAACGTTTGGGGGAGCCCAAAGGTCACGGGGTGGGAGCAACCCAAAGGTTTTGTTATTTTTGTATAAATATAGGAAAGTTCGAGAAAACTGGGGACTTTTTCCCAGTGAAACTGGTGAGAACACATTATAAGAGGAACTATTTCGTTTTGCAATATACTATTATAGTTTTTCCTGTTGGAGAAAGCTTTGGTGGAATGTTCAAATATTGTTCAATGGATGTTGTTGAAGGGGAACTATTTCATTTTCAGCCTTTATTCATTAACCGTGATATCATTCTAACTTGTTTATGAATGTTCTCTGGTTTATTTTATGATAATTTCCACTATGAGTAATGAATGTTTTCACAGACAATGAGCTATCTTGTTGTTCATCCATCTATTCATGTTTATGTGTTTTGAATCAAAGAACAGCTACCTATGATTTTTCTTAATGCATGAACAGTAATACATTACTCATTAAATGATAATCTCACTCCCTAGGGATAGCTTAGTTAGTTTTA
>LPNX010369665.1:22393-126728 GCA_001517045.1 Pseudotsuga menziesii | reverse complement strand
GCACTTGCATATCATACTTAAAGTTAATATATATATATATATATATATATATATATATGGTGGACCAAGCCGCAACCGGTAAAACCTTTTAATTTTTGTTACTTGACCTACGATAGCTGGACTGTAAACCGGACAAATTCCCCATACCAAATAGTCACGAGCTAGTTGTGAACGTTGATTGGGGAGAATCCCTTGTTGTTGTTTCCTATGATTTTCCAGGCCTTAACAGTTTCTAGTTCTAGAAGGAGGGCCACCAGTGCATGTATGGCCGAGGAAACACATTTCCTTGAAATTACTCCACTAGTGATAGTTTTGAAAGTAGTTTATTTCCTAATCTGATTCCTGAAGAGAATAGAGAACATCTGTATTATGTGGACAATGAAGTTGTTAATGATATAAGAATACAAACTAGGGCTTATGTGAATAATATTGGAGGACTACTGATTATCCCTGACTTACCTAGAAGAGAATACAAGAAGAAAGACCGTCCTGCATTGGAAGACTCTGTGTTGGTTGGAGATTGGGAAGAACTTGTAGAAACAGCTTTATAGGAAGTTGTTTAGCCTTTGAATCAAGTATTTTTACCTGTACATACTCCTGTCCCTTCACCACCTCACTCTCCACCTAGACTCATGGCAGGTGTAAATGCAAATCAGCCACCTAACCCACCAAATCCACCACCTTCTTGGAAAGCCAGATTACCCTTAAACCTAACACCTCCTTTGCATGACTTACCTTAGGATTTTGAGAAGATGCTGCCCAAGTTTGACCCAAGTGAGAGGATCCTAGTAGATGATCATTTGCAAAGTTTCTACTTGGCCATAGAAGGGATAAAGGTTTGAGAAAACAAAGACGTAGTCTACAGACTTTTCCCACATACCCTTAAAGGAGCAGCCGCCTCATGGTATTTTGGTCTGCCTGCAAATTCAATCCCAGAATGGGATACTTTCATAAGGATATTCAGAAGAAAATATGCAACCCTAAAAATCATGTCACTCTCATGAAAGGGCTGTTCTCTTAAAGAAATAAATAAAAGAGAAGGTGCATAGTTTTACTCAAAGGTTTGTAGCCTATCTTAAAAAAAATTCTGAAATTGACAAACCCTCGGATAAAGTTCTAATTGAATATTATACTTCATCTCTAGGGCCTGATTTGGCCATGTTTACCAAAATGAAAGCCAAACCTATGCTAACAGAGACTTATAAGGAAGCCGAGAGAGTAGAAGCTGAAAAGGAAAGCATATAAGATTACCCGGAGCAGTCAGGAGAAAAAAAAATTGGGAAGAAAGATTTGTCGTTTACTAAGCCTAAAGACAAGCAGTCATAAGACTTTGAAGGAATGGTGAAGATGATGCAGAAGCTTTCCAATAGAATAATAGATTTGGAAAAGGAGAAGGAGGCTCAGAAGTCTTACAAACCTTACTACAAGAAAAGAGAGGATAAAAATCAATCCAAACCACCTCCACATGGTCCTGCATCAATGAACTTAAAGGAAGTAGGTATGGATAACTTTTGCACTTTTCACCAGCAGCCCCATTCTAAAAAAAATTGTCCACAATGGATAAATTCAATGACATTAGTGATGAATCAGCTGTTGGACTCAAAACTAACAGAAGCTAAAGATGAGGAAGAAAATGATAACGAATCAACAGAAAAGCAAGAGGATGATGCCATGGTTTTATGGGATTGTGTCTCGATGTTTGATACTGAAAAGGAAAGTGATTTAAGACATGAGGACATATTAGAAGAAAATGTGACAATGAGAAGCCAAGGGCTGATAAAGGAAGACAGGTTAATAATCTCGAAAACTAAGAGACTTCAGAAGAATATAAATAAATTTTAGAAAATCACCACGGCTAATAAAATTCTCAAGTTTACTATTACCAGTCAAAATCCAAAGCAAACCAACATGCCTACTAAGCCCATTGAAAATAAAATCGATAATATAAAAATGAATCTCACAGAACATAAAATGGATTATGACATTATGGAGGATATCAAGAAGGTAAAGGCAAATATTTCACTATTTGAGATATGTAATGTCCCACAGCAGAAAGAGAAATTATTGAGAGAACTTGAAATGCCTGAGGAAAAGCTTCCCACCGACAATCATACCCAAGAAGAAGAAATCGGTGAAGCAAGTGTGGGAGGAAAGGCTAAATGCAAAACTCCACCTTTTCTCCTTACTTTTGAAATTTTCAACCATAACGTGCACAACTGTCTAGTAAACTCAGGGGCATCAATAAATGTTATGCCACTGTCAGTCTGCAAGAAGATAAATGGACATCCCAAACCATCTACCTAGCAGGTCATTCAGTTAGACAGAACAAATGTGAAGGTAATTGGGGAAATGGATGATGTTTTAATTCGATTAATGTTCAAATGAAAAGGTATGTCAGTTCATTGATGTTGTAGTAGCAGACATACCTGAGGCGTATGGACATGTTTTGAGTAGGGATTGGTCAGCAAAGCTGAATGGATATTTTGCATCAGAATGGTCACATCTATGGCTACCTTATAAAGGAAGTCCAAATCAAATTAAAGTTATAAGAGAGCCCCACATGAAACACAATGTCACTCAGTTAGAAGGTAAGAATGAACCAGTGAATTCTGTTTTGGGGAACTACTTCGTTGAGATAGAACCGAGAAATTACCAAGTGGAAGAAGCCAGCAGTACATCAGACACCCAGCCTGATCTCCTTTGATTTTCGCAGGCTAATGAAATTGATTGTAAAATAGTAGATTTAGCTTTAGATGTAGATTTTGATTCATGTACAGTAGTAGTATATGATTTTTGGACACTATTCTTTGATGGATCTAAAACTTTGGAAGGATCAGGAGCTAGCTGTGTCCTGATTGATCCTAAGAAAAATAAACATTTCGTTTCATGTAGGTTAGAGTTTGAATGTACCAATAACACATCCAAATATGAAGCATTAGTTCAAGGACTAAGAAAAGCGATTGAATTAAAAGTAGAAAATCTGAAAGTGTATGGAGATTCTAAAATAATTGTAAAACAGATTTGAAAGCAGATACATTGCATTTCCCCTCATTTAAAAGCTTATCAAAATGAAGTGTGGGGTTTGCTTAAAGGTTTTTATGCATTTAATGTTGTATCGGTTCCTAGACTAAATAATGCAGCAACTGACTTGTTAGACACCTCAGCTGCGAGGCGTGTACCCTCTAATAACAGGTGTTCTATTGAATTACTTTTCAGGCCTTCTATTCCAGACATGATTACAAATTTACAAGTTTTTAACAATGATCAGCAGATTCTGGAATATTTGGAAAAAGATGAAACCTTTAAAGGGGCAATCATTGATGATGAAGAACATCAAGCTGAGCTAAAATTCAACAATTTTATTCCTAAAGGGGTCAGGACTTTAGAGCGAAGTTTGATCTAAACTACAAATTCAGAAGGCCAGTAAATGTTAATACTCATAGCTCATCTTTACAATTTGAGCTGATTAATTTAGGAACTGAAATTGAGCCTAAATATGTGAATTTGGGAAAGTGTTGCTCCCCAAGTGAAAGAAATAAGTTCATCAATTTGTTCAAGTAATACAAAGATGTGTTTTCCCGGATATATGAATATTTGAAAACATATGACACCAAGATTATTCGGCATGTCATCCCTATTAGGACTAGGGTCAAGCCTTATCAGCAGCCTTCGAGGAAAATGCATCCAAAACTAGAGCCTCTAATTCAGAATGAAGTAAAGAAATTGTTGGATGCTAAAATTATTTTCAAAGTCAGACACTCAAAATGGGTTTCAAATCTAGTACCAGTAAGGAAGAAATATGGAGAAATTAGACTATGTGTGGATTTCAGAAACTTAAATCACGCTTTAGATAAAGACAATTATCCAGTTCCACCCATGGAACAGATATTGCAAATGGTTTTGGGTTCTGAGCTATTTTCTTTATTAGATGGATACTCTGGTTACAATCACATGTTAGTAGCTAAAGAAGACAGACTCAAAACTACATTCAGAACAATATGGGGGACTTTTGCTTGCAGAAGGATGCCTTTTGGACTCATAAACGCTAGAGCTACTTTCCAGAGGGCTATGGATATAGCTTTCCATGGTATGATTGGCCACAGTGTTGTGGTATACCTCGACGACATCACAATATTTTCAAAGAAAACAGAAGAACATGCATTTCATCTAAAGCATATTTTCGAGCGTTGACGAAAATATGGTATCTCGCTAAACCCCAAGAAGTGTGTGTTTGTTGTTACAAAAGGAAAGCCACTAAGTCACGTGGTATATAAGAAGGGGATCTCCATAGACCTAAAAAGGATCAAAGCTATCGAACAGATCCCCTTACCCCATAACAAAAAGGGCATGCAATCATTTATGGGGACAATAAATTTTGTGTGAAGGTTTGTGCCAGATTTTTCCCAAATTGTTAAGCCTTTGCAGCAAATGGTGAAACAAAGTGTACAATTCAAATGGACTAAGGTAGAGAAGGAAGCATTCAGTAAAATAAAGACATCTATTTCTCATGCACCCTCTATCAAAATTCCAGATTATATGAAAGATTTTATTTTGTACACTTTCGCATCTGACGATTCACTAGCAATTGTGCTTACTCAAAAGGAAGATGGGGGAGATGAGTTTCCCATATCATTTATGAGCACTGGTTTGTAGGGGGGGAAATTAAATTACCCAGTTGTGGACAAGAAATATTATGTAGTTTTCAAATCAGTAAAACAATCATGTTGTACATACTTAAGAACCAGACCAAGGTAATAGTTCCATACCCAACTGTGAGGTCTCTTTTCATGCAAAAAGAATTAGGAGAAAGAAGAGGCAACTGGGTAACAGGTTTGCAAGAGTATGACCTAAAATTCAAGCCATCCTCCATCGTTAGAGGGCAGATACTGTGAAAACTAATGGTTGAAGGCAAGAGTAATGAAGAAAACAATTGGGAAAATGAAGCAGAGCTACATATGATGGATGTATGTCTTCTTTTCACAGCTCTAGATTCCTGGTACCGAGACCTTGTTCATTACCTTCAGGAGGGTGTGTTTCCAGAACATTGGAATTCCAAGCAGCGAAGAGCGTTGCACCTTAATTCATGTGCGTATTAGATCATTGATGGAATTTTATTCAGGAAAAATGATGATGGAGTCCTTCTCAGGTGTTTAGAGAAGGAAGACACAAAAAAGGTCATAACCGAGTTACATAATGGGCCTGCTGGAGGCCATTTTCTAGAAATATGACAGCACATAAGATTCTCAAATTCGAGTACTATTGGCCCACGTTGTTCAAGGATGCTCATGCGCATGTTAGAAAGTACGATATTTGCCAGAGGTGTGGGGGAAGACAAGCCAAAGTAGCAGGACCATTGAAGCCAGTTATGATAACAAAACCATTTGAGCAGTGGGCAATTGATATCATTGGAGAAATAAAACCAAATTATTCCTTGCAGCACAAATATATTATAACAGCAACCGACTACTTCACTAGATGGGTCTAATCCATTCCGCTATGTAAATTCAATGAAGATGTGGTCATGAATTTCTTGCAGGATCATATTATGACCAAGTTTGGGGTTCTAATTTCCCTGGTTTTCGATAATGCTACTTATTTTTCTTCTATTAGATTAACAGCATTCACTCATAAAAAAGGAATTAAGTTGCATTATTCTGCCAACTACTTACTACCCACAAGGAAATGGTTTGGTAGAATCTACGAACAAGAATTTGATTAGGATCTTGAAAAATACTATCATAGAAAATGAGAGAAGTTGGCATTTAGCATTACCAAGCTCTCTTTGGGCTAATAGGGTCACACCCAATAATTCCTTAGGTGTGTCACCATATACCCTTGTTTATGGAAAAGAAGCTATACTTCCTCCTAACATTATGCTACCATCCTCCATAATAGCCCAAGAATCTAGAGGCACAGACAACGAAATCCTACAACTGAGAATTTATAATCATTTGAAGGCAGAAGAGTCTAGATTCAAGGCCAAGGAACATTTTAAGAAGCAACAGGAAGTAGTGAAAAGGTGGTTTGATAAGCACAAAGCTGGAACAAAGGAATTTGACGTGGGAGACCTGGTTCTAAAATGGGATCACCTGCATGATAAAAAGGGGAAGCACACGAAGATTTAACAGTTATGGGTAGGCCCTTTTTAGATTGCGGCAAAACTTGGCCCCTCATCCTATAAATTACAAGATTTACAGGGGTGGGAAGAGAACTTGTCGGTTAATGGTTTAGTTCTCAAGCTTTATTTTTCTTGATTTTTTGTTTTTGTTTTGTACATAAATAATTTTATTTGGTTGATTGCTTCTTGTTTTTAGTTAAAATTTATTTTTGATTTCAATAAAAGAAGAAAACTGTTGGTTGCATGGAGCCTCAGAGTTCTGGATTAATTGAAATCTTTGGGTATAAGACTATATCCTTTTGTTTGAATCTGATGGAATTTCTTATAATAAGTAGTTTTCCTAAATGGCTATGAACACATTTAAGTCCTCCTTAATCCTTAAAAGATAACTCAGGATCAAGAAGTCTGGAATACTATTTCGAGGCCCCATCCATTCCACATCTAAAATGTCCTAAGGTATGACAGCAAAAGACCCATGGAAAGGAAGCAGGGTAAACAGTATATATTATATAAATGATCCCATGCCAAGAATTGAAAGCCAAAGGAGAATAAGATTCAAAAATCCTAAGAAAGAAATATGTATCAAACAAAGTACTGAATCTTATAAGTACAAAATTGCCAAAATTTCTTCTTCGTCCGTGAGCTAAAAAATAAATACATCTCTCACACAAAAGGACACTATGGATAGAAGAGCCTAAATAAATAAAAATTCAGAAAGAAAGGAATGAGGAGCACTCAAAGGAACAAAAAGTTCACAAGCACACAAAAGTGAAAAATGGCATGGGAATGAGGAACAAATGAATATTTATGTTTGCCATGTGTTACAATCCTGTGGTGTCTAAGCTGGAAGCTACTCGAAGATTGAGGTAAAATGAAACTCATCTACTTGGCCTCAAAAGAGTTATATTGACTTTGAAGTCTTAGTTTCCATTTCCTAAATAGGACTATCATCAATGATTCAAAGTATATATATTTGCCATTGTGGGAATCCAGACATCTAGAAGAATTCAACATGTTGGTTTTATTGCTAAACAATCTGTTGCTTAAGGAAGAAATTATCCGGAGATCTGGGTTGACCAGGTAGTCACCAGTTGTTGCAGCTGCAACGTTCTCCCAAATTTCTTAAAATTTTGGACCCTCCTTTAATTTTTGTCTTGCTTAGATTTATTGAAATTGCTTGACTCTACTACGAGTTTGATCTTTTGAGGATGATTGCTAAATGAATATCTTTGTCTGCTGACACTGCTATATTTAACTTGGTTTTGATTTACAGGTGATTTCCTTTGGTTGTTGTTGGAAGGTTTTTGAATTATGAGTCGGGGCTGTAGTCACCTATGCAGCCGCCCTTGCGGAAGCTTTATAATGAATGACCTGATGTAAAGTATGTTGTTCGTCGATGCGTGTTTTTCTCTCACATTTTATTTTACTGTTAGCGTTTTTCTTTCTATTGTAGGAGGTCTTTTGTACAGTGTATTGAAGCCATTGTTCTCTACAGAGCCACCGTTGTGGAAGCTAAACGATGAATGATCTGATGCATAGCCCCTACCCTAGCCGATCCTGCATTTTTATCACTTTTCCTCGTTAATCAGAGTAGTTCATAACTGTGGGCGGAAGCCATGTCTATTTGATTCCCTCCATTGTGGTTCCTTACAGACTAACTGTACGATGAAGTTTTTATCTATCGGAGGTTTAGTTTTCCAACCGATGGGGTTTTTCTCACCCTAGGCGATGGATTTCTTGGTTTTTTATCAGGTTTGAGGTTTCCACATTGAAAGCGTAGTCCTGGGTTGTTATTGTTGATGCTCATTTTTATTGGTAGTATGATTTACTTTCATTGAAAAGTGGTTTGGATAATTGATGCATTTTTTTTGTTGATCGTAGATAGACGTGGGATATTTTCTCAGATCCATTTAATGATTACTGCTGCAAAGAATTCATAGCTGGAGGACAACTCGGAAGTAAGTTGGATGAAGAAAGAAGCAGAGATGTTGCTCAAGGAAAAGAAGATAGCGAAATTCTGAGATCAACAGGATCTCAAAAGGACCAACGGATTACTGAGCGTATTCATTAAGAATGGTGTCTCAGGCTTGGGAAGTTCGTCAGTTACCAAGCCGGTTCCTTTTTACAAAGTGCCTATAAATCTTAATCTTAAGTTGAAATATAACGTTTGTATGAATCATGAGCACTCATAACAAACAAAATTGTAAGACTAAAACGTTTGGGGGAGCCCAAAGGTCACGGGGTGGGAGCAACCTAAAGGTTTTGCTATTTTTGTATAAATATAGGAAAGTTTGAGAAAACTGGGGACTTTTTCCCAGTGAGACTAGTGAGAACACATTGTAAGAGGAACTATTTCATTTTGCAATATACTATTACAGTTTTTCCTGTTGGAGAAAGCTTTGGTGGAATGTTCAAATATTGTTCAATGGATGTTTTTGAAGGGGAACTANTATGAGTAATGAATGTTTTCATAGACAATGAGCTATCTTGTTGTTCATCCATCTATTCATGTTTATGTGTTTTGAATCAAAGAACAGCTACCTGTGATTTTTTTTAATGAATGAACAGTAATACTTTACTCATTAAATGATCATCTCACTCCCTAGGGACAGCTTAATTAGTTTTATTTCCTGTTGTGTGTGGTTCAGATGCAAGAGAGTCTAAGACGAGAGGTAAGAACCTACACATCACATTGACACTGCTCCTCATATTCTTTATCAGTCTACATTTTAGATAAGCACTTGCATATCATACTTAAAGTTAAAAAACACAAAATATATACAGTGGACCGGGCCGCAACCGGTAAAACCTTTTAATTTTTGTTACTTGACCTACGGTAGTCGAACCATAAACCAGATGGATTCCCCATACCAAATAGTCATGGGATAGTTGGGAACGTTGATCAGGGAGAATCCCTTGTTGTCATTGCCTGCAATTTTCCAAGCCTCAACATATGCTCAGTGGTCAAAGGTTTTGAGGGAACTTGGGCCAAACTCTTGTTTTTAGTCCAGGGAGCTTCTTGTAAACTCATTATGTCACTATCTGGAAGGATATCTCCTCAATAACCAACCTATCGGGTACAACTTTAGGTAACATATGGGTAGTATTGCTGCCCCGGATTCTAATGTACAAAAACATTTCTCCAACATACCAATTTCCCATGGTAGCAATGAGATTTTGGCTTTAGGAAACAAGGCTAGAGCTTCCCTTTTGAATATTAAAAAATAAATACGGCCAAGGAATTTTTCACAAATTTCATAGAACCTGGTCACATAGTTGATATCCCATAATTCTGCATGGTAAATGTGTACAGGTGGGGCTGGTAAGATCCAGTTCCATCCCAAATTGGGATAATCAAACTCAGCACAAAATACATCAACAATGAAGGACGAGAAGAATAAATTGGGTTTCTTCTTGGCAGTGTATTTTTTATAGTCTTGGATGGATGTCTTGAGTTCTAGCGAAAGAATGGACTCCCATGGGAGGGATTCTCCTGTGGTAAGAACATGATGAGCTATTGGGGCCCATTTAGCTTTAAAATAGGAGTGATTGGGGAGACCATAAAGTCTGCACAACATATCTACTAGCAGAGAGTAGGGTTCCCAGAACCAATCAATGGGGTAAAGTTCATCCTTCCTCTGAGAAAACTTATTGGGATTGCTCATCCAGGACTTCGGCATTTCATCAAAATTATAGCTAGACTTAGAGGCTTTGACAAAA
Source organism: Pseudotsuga menziesii (assembly GCA_001517045.1). Classification (NCBI taxonomy): domain Eukaryota; kingdom Viridiplantae; phylum Streptophyta; class Pinopsida; order Pinales; family Pinaceae; genus Pseudotsuga; species Pseudotsuga menziesii. Next base: position 116,890 of record LPNX010369665.1, on the reverse strand, counting down.
TCAACGTTAAGGAGTTCTCTAATTGGCTTGAGAGCATAAGATTTGATGAAGATCTCAGGATGGAAGCTAGTGAGTTGCAACCCTATACTTCAATTGAAGGAGCGGTCTTTCAGGTTTTCATTTTCAACAATCCATTTAACTGCATCATTGTAAGGGATAATAGTAGCTCTCGCAGCAATAGAATGGATATCGGAATCCTGAATTCTCTGGTAGGCAGGTTGTTCATTATGTATGTCCAAAAGGTCATTATTGTCGAAAATAGAGTATATCCTATACCAATCTACTTGGTAGGTTTCACTGAATCTGCCACTAGTATCAGAAAAGATGCCAAAATTTGGGTCTGTAGTCAACATATCCCTCTGAAGGTTCTTGCATTGGGTAATTCGAGACATCTTAGGGTTGAAATATTTTGTTAAATGCATAAACCCAGAATTAAAACTAATTTAACCCAGAACAATAGTAAGCGATTTGAATTCGGAAAAGGACTCAAATACTAACCTATAATAAGACCGGATAGTGATAACGTCAACTGGTAAAAATGCTAGGAAATTCAATGCAGCACAACAATTTACAGCAGTAAAAATGGTGAAGAAATCACAAAAGAAAAAATTATATATAGATTTTCTCGAGTCCGTTAGGACCGTAGGATTAAGATAAATGAACGGTTGAGATTAAGCCTGCTGGATGCAGGATCCAATTTCAAATTTTATTTAACTGTCCCACATTCTGCATTCCTGGATGTGGGATGCAGTATGCAAGATGTGGGATCACAAAATTGTCAAAATTTTATTCAATCTCTCCCACAATCGGAAACCCGCAACTTGTGGGTTGCAGGTTGTAAAGACACACAACAAAACCATCGAAATAAATTATTTTTCCGCAATTATTAGGATGAAAAACTTACACACACACACACAATATTTCCACATCCCACATTCCACAAGTTGTGGGATACGGGTTGCAGGATGAAAATCTTGAAAAAAAAAATCAAACTTCAAAATCCCGCCATCCGCAAGTTGCAGGTTGCGGGATGCGGGTTGTGGGGTGAAACAAATTCACTAAAAGATAGTTCCCCGTAGCTTGATAAAAAACACACAAATCATGCATAGATTTCAGAAATTTGGCTAAGTTAAAAACAAAGAAACCATGACAAATGAGATAGGGGCCATAAAAAAAGATCAAAAGAGTTCAAATAGTTACCTTTGTATCTGTAATTGGGCTCCCGTGCTTTGAATAACATGGGATTTGTTGTACCTAAAACAAATGGAGACTGGCTGGGAAGAACTAGTCATCTCTATCAAACAAAAAACTCCTTTCCATAGAAAAACATTGTCAGTAAACAAATTATTATCCTGATATCACAAAAACGTTTATATAATAATGCAACCAGTAAAAGAAATATCAAAATAGTGATTCATACATTCCCGTCCATGGTCAACTTTTAGGAGTGATGTAACTCAGATCCAGAAGGCATGAAGCGTAAGGGTCTCTTGCCTTCAGGTAGGATTATGCACACAATTTAGGTTGAACCTAGAACCAGGCCATAACAATTTTGGATCTTCACGGGTAGATCATCAAGATTATTTTCTTCTCCGTTCCCTTTTTTCTTTTTTTTCTTTTTAAATAACCATATTGACATAAGAACACTGCACCAAATTTTGGAGATCAGTTCCATTCACAAACCTGATCTGGAAACTGAACAAACCGGCTCAATAAGGATACCTCTTGTCTTCCAGCTACAAGACTGAAAGCAACTATCATGGTCTAGGAACCATCTAATGATAATTTTAGTCCAAAATCAAGTCCATGATCATAGTAAGGGTGTATTTTGATAAGAACCACTCGTCTTAATGTACAATAATTGTCTCTAAGGAAGAAAAAGGCCTTTGTTTGTATATGGACTATAAGACACTACCATGGCTTGGTATCCACATCGTGACAGTGCTGCTCACTGGTGCTTTGTATATCATGAATGAACTGACCTATGATAGGATCTTGTTATCAACCCAAATGGCACTTCTCCCTCTGAGTGTCAACAATTCCTTATGTTGGTACACAAGAGTACATTTTAGGATTGAAGTTTGCCAAAACAAAATAAATGGAGATGACATGAGATGCATTTACCTTTCAACCAGCTTGCTACATTGTTTTTCTAAGTGTGGATCGGCGTACGTGACTATCTCCATTGAAACTCACGTACATACGCAACTATTCTCATTGACAACTCACGTACTGTACGTGACTATCTCCATTACAACTTGTGTACATATCTATACGCAAGTTTCCTTTAAGAGACTCACGTGTCATACGCGGGTTTCCTATATTAATAGTCGCATACATCTCCATTCGAAATTAAAAAATATAAATCACAATTAATGGAGATTAGTTGGGCCTTAATCATCAACTACCCCAACCATCTCAACCTCCTTAACCTTTGAAACTACTCTATTTCCCAAAGTATAAATAGAGGCCTTGAGGAGGGCATTAATGAATCAATTTTGGAGAGCAAAGTTATGCTGGTGGTATATCTTCAGAAGTCTTCGACCAGCATAACTCGGAATCCTTTGGTTGTAGAGGAGTCCTTGTCTCAGGCGTTGGGTTGTACACTTATCTCCTTCACTGATTGTTAATAAAGAGAATTCTTCTTCCAACATTGTGTTGAGTCTCTTTCATGTATTATGTTTGTGTTGCAACTGCAACCTTTTTTCCCAAATTTGTAAAATTTTGGACCCTCCTTCAGATTTTATCTAGCCCAGGTTTGTTTAATTTCTTTAAAATGTCCTGGAAGTCCAGTTGTCTCTGCCTAAGAAATTGATTGTTGGAAGCTCAGTCAACTATTTTTCCATTGTTTCAGGAGTTGAATGATCTAATACTACCATTTTCTTCACCGAAACCGCGGAAACCTTGGATTCTTTGTTTTATTTGAAAACTTAACTTATGATTTTTTGATGCTTTTTTATTCTCTATCGAAAGTATGTTAATGTTTGAGTCGGGGAATTATTTCTCTATTCCATCGACGTTTTGGAAGGGAAACGATGAAAAACTCTTTTTTCTTGCCGATCTGTGGCCTTATCACCTTGTGGTTTTATTGCTCAAATATTTCGATTTTTGATGATTCTTTTTCTTTTTTCTATTGGATTGTTTTTTGACAAGCGATCGGAGGTTTAGTCCTATACGATGCCCCATTTCGAAAGGCTTTTCCTTTTCATTGCTGACACTATGAAAGCGTTCAGATTTAATTTTTCGACCGCTAGCACTTAGGACTCCCGATCGCCGACGCAGAACCATAGTTGTTTGTGAGTTCTTCGTTGCGGTTGTCGATCAAACTATTTTCCCGATGTTTAGTTTTTTCAACCACCGATGCATTACTGGTTTGTGGTTCTGATCTCTGACGCATAACTATCAGCAGCATTTAGTGCTTGGGATCACTGACACTGCGAAAGTTTTGACGTTTGAATCACTGATGCATAGTGCTTAGAGCTTTTGATCGCCGATGTTTTTTTGTTATTGTGGAACCCGTAGTCTATCTACTTCCCATCACTGCGGCTTCATAGTGATCTATCTACCCGATGTTTAGAGGTTCCACTTGCTGATAGATTTGGAGTCCACCAATGAAAGTTTTTCCCCGTCGACAAGGCTTTAAGCATGACCGAAGGATTTTATTTGCCTTGTCATTCTTTCTTTTCATGCATTAATATTGTGTATAATTATTTTACAGAATGCATATGGAGGAAGTAAATAGACTGATACAGTTTTTTTTTATTTTGGTAAAAGCTAAATGGTCTAAGGACATGCTATGTTTATGACAGGGTGATTTCTATAAAGAAGATATGTCTAAAAGACAAAAGCAGAAGAGGTAGAGAATTGGTTGAAGAATGAGGAAGAAGAAAGAAAGAGAGCTGCAGAGGGGGTAGCAATGAGGAAGATAAAGAGAAATGAAGAAGCAGAGATAAAGAAAAGAGAAGAAGAAAGTGAGGGTCTGAGATTAATAAGATCTAAAAAAGACCAACAGATTACTAAGCAGATCGATAGCAGCAGAGGCCCAGGATTGGAAAAATTTCATCAGCGACCAAGCTGGTCCCTCTTCATAAAGTGCTTTTAAATTTTAATTTAAAATGTAACATATTGTATAAATTATGAGCATATACTACAAGACAAAATTTTGGAACTGAAAGGTTGAGGAAGCCCAAAGGTCATCGAGGGGCAACCCAAAGGTTTTTCTTTTTTGTATAAATATAGGAGAGTTTAGATGTAGAGGAGAGACTTTTTTCGCAGGCCATTTGTGAGAGGATATTGTAAGAAGAACTACTTCCTTTTACAATAAATAATTACAAGTTTCTGCTGGATAAAGTTTGGTGGAATGTTTCAAATGATTTTCTATGGATCAGTTGAATGTGAACTATTTCATTTTCAGCTTATGTCCATTAACTGTGAGATCATTCTAATTCATTGAATTTTTGTTCATGTTATGAATGCACTCTAGTTTATTCTATGAAATTTCCACTGTGATTAATGAAGGTTGTCATAAACAATAAGCTATCTTGTTGTTCATATTTCTATTAATGTTCATGTGTTTTGAAATAAGTAACAACTATCGGTAATTTTTCTTAATGCATGCGCAGAAATACATTACTCATTGATAACTCATAAGTTTTCTCCCTAGGGATAGGTTAGTTAGTTGTAGTTAGTTTCTTGTTGTGTGCGATTTAGATGCGAGAGAGTTAAGACGAGAGATAAGAACTTGCACACCACATTGTGACACTCCTCGTCATCTCTATCAATTTGCATTTTTGGATAGGCACTTGCACATCATAAACTAAACACAAAAAACTAAAAATATACATGGTGGACCAAGCCGTAATTGGTAAAACATTTTAATTTGTTACTTGATATATGGTAGCTGGACCTTAAACCAGATGGATTCCCCATACCAAATAGTAACAGGGTGGTTGGGAACATTTATTGGGGAGAATTCCTAACTGTTGTTACCTACGATTTTCTAGGCCTCAACAGTTTTTGGCACCAGAAGGAGGGCCACCAGTGCATAACTGGCCAAGGAAATTCATTTCCTTGAAATTACTCCACTGGTGATAGTTTTGAAAGTAGTTTGTTTCACACATCCACTCCTCAAGATAAAGAGAAAGGGTATCTGTATCCTGTAGATAAAAAAAGTGGTTGATGATTTAAGAAGAATCACTAGGGCATATGCGAAAAATATTGGAGGATTACCTATCATTTCTGTCTTACCTAGAAGATAATATCAAAAGAAATATCACCCTAAATTAGAAGATTCATTGTTGATAGAAGACCTTGAATAACTGGTAGAAGAATCCCTACAGGAAGTTGATCAACCTTTGAATAAATTGGGTCCAGATTCACCTTATGGTTCACCTATTCATACCCCTGTTCAGTCACCACCTCATTCTCCACTCAAAATCATGGCTCATGTAAATGCAAACCAACCACCTCCACCACCTACTTGGAATGCTAGGTCACCTTTAAACCTAGCAGCTCCCTTGCATGATTTGCCTCAAGATTTTGATAAAATGTTACCCAAGTTTGAACCGGGTGAAAGAATTTTGGTAGATGATCATTTACAAATTGTTTACCTAGCTATAGAAGGATTACGAGCTAGGGAGCATGAAGATGTAGCATGTATATTGTGTCCCAACACTCTGAAAGGAAAAGTAGCCTCATGGTATTTTGCACTTCCTATGAATTCAATCACGGATTGGAACACATTTGAGAGATTGTTTAGAAGTAAATATGCAGTTCAGAAAACTCATGCATCCTTAATGAAGGGGTTGTGTGCTCTAAATAAAGAAAGAAAAGAATAGGTACATGATTTTACTCAAATATTAGCTGCTTACCTAAACAATTTTACTGCAATAAATAAGCCATCTGAAAATGCTCTGATAGAATACTATACCTCATCCTTTGGGCCTGATATAGCCATGTTTTCCAAGAGATCAGTGAGACCTACATTAGCACAAACTTATGAACAAGATGAGAAGGTAGAGGCTGGGTTGGAAAGCATAGAAAATTATCCTGAGCAGTCAGGAGAAAAGACTTTTGGAAGCAAAAAACCTTTATTACTGACTAAGCCTAAGGATGAGCGGTCACAGGATTTTGAAGGGATGTTGAAGATGATGCAAAAGTTATCCAACAGAGTGATAGATTTAGAGAGGGAAAGAGAGGCTTACAAATCATATAATCCTTACTATAAAAAGTGGGAGGAAAAAAATCAACCTAAAACTCCTCCACACAGCCCTGCAACAATGAATTTAACTGATGTAGGCATGGATAGTTTTTGTACCTTTCATCAGTAGCCTCATTCTGAAAAGAACTGCCCACAATGGATCAATTCTATGACGTTGGTAATGAATCAGTTATTGGACTCCAAATTAACAGAAACTAATAAGGAGGAAGAAAAGGACAATCAATCCACAAGAAAACAAGATGAGGATACTCTGGTTTTATGGTAATGTGCCTCAATGTTTGATATAGAAGAGGAAGATTCTTTGAAACAAGAGGAAAAATCAGGATCCAATGTGACAACAAGAAGTCAGGGTTTGTTAAAAGAAGACAATTCAATACTTCTGAAGATTAAGAAACTTCAAAAAATTATGAAGAAGATACAGAAGAACACTACAACTGTTAAATACCTAAATTTACCATTTCAAGTCAATACCCAAAGAAAATTAACATCCCTGTTAAGCCTATTGAAGACAAGGTTGATAATGTCAAGAAGAATCTCAAAGAACCTGAGATGGGGTGTGATATTGTGGAAGATATTAAAAAGGCTAAGGAAAATATCTCAGTATTTGAAATGTGTAATGTACCTCAGTAGAAAGAAAAATTGTTAAAAGCACTTGAAGTACCAAAAGAAGAGCTTCCTACTGACAACCAACCTGAAGAAGAAGTTGCTGAAGCAAGTGTGGGATGTAACTCTAAGTTTAAAACCCCACCATTTCTCCTAACTTTTGAGATTTTCAACTATAATGTGCATAGCTATTTAGTAGACTCAAGGGCATCAATCAATGTTATGCCACTTTCAGTCTATAAGAGAATTAATGGATAGCCTAAACCATCCACTTGGCAGGTGATTCAATTAGACAGGTGTTGACGAGCGTAGATGACTATGCACGCAACGGGGGAGACAACCCAGACCGGGATCCTTAAAGCAGGCTCCAAGCTGTTTGGGATGGTTGTTCCCGACAGGTTTAAAGGCTCTGTTAGCCTGCAAGTCTAACTGTATAAAAATCTAAGAGATAGATCAAACACTACTGATTATTGATCAGATATGTATCTATGTCTATACAAATTAATAAATGTTATTAATTACAGTATTACTAAACTAAGTTAAATCAATTTATAAAGATAGAAAATTAGATAACTATTAACAAGCTTGATTAATAACAAAGATACATTATATACATATGTACATTAATCAACAATGAAAAGAATAACCTGCATATGACATGAATATAAACATCTGTTTCAAATAGATTTTTAACAATATAATCAACAGAAAAGAAAAAACATATTATTCTAACCTACGTACTATCCTGATCAGGAGCAATGCAAAATTTAAACTGAAATCAGATCTGCTAACAGGAATATCAATAATTTTGAAAATATTCGAAATAAATTTAGAAATCGCCAAGATCATGCAATAGATGTGTAAACCACGTACGTAATGATGTCAGTCACCAATTTACAACATGGCATTTATTAACAGAATGATAATCAGCATAAGTCAATAGCCAAACATAATATATTTGCACAATTTCATAAAAGAGATTATGACAAACATGCATAATATAGAAAAAATAGTAACAAGACTAAGGATAGCATACACATGTGCTAAGCATAAAACTGTAAACATCTATATAATTTATCACCATTTTAAAGATTATATCTGCTGACAGGAAGCTGTCTCCAGTTACAAAAGATCAAACCGCAGTCTTGTTGTCTCTTTTCCCCAAACTATCGACCCCTTATCCCACATGCTATCTCCCCTTAAATACATGTAATATTCAAAAATAAACAGTCCTAAAAAATAGAGATAGCCAAAATCGAACCCTCTAACCAATTTCCCTTAAAAATGACAAGTAACACATGTCATTTTTCCATATACGTAAAAACGCCAAGAAACGGTAAAGATTCGATCCATAAAAATCAAAAATCTCAACGATGAAAAGACACCTGGAAGGCCTGATAGTCGATTTGTTCCGATCATGTGGGGGATGATCTAAAAACAGACAGTCATCAAAATCCGAGCAAGAACAGCAACCATATCGCCTACAATGCAACACACGAAAATGGAATAATTAACACACATCCAAAAATTGAAATGACAAACACTATATAATAAACAGAAATAAAACAAATCAATACCTGTATAGAGATAACCTGATCGCCAATCCATCAAAACTTCAAAATATGAAACGGATAGCAAATACACCTAGAAACATTACAAATTTACAGGCGCGTTGAAGACTTGGATGTTCACACCAATCGACTGACTCGGCGACTGACCCTTAAACTGCATAAGCGTAACCTGAGCATTAAGCTCCTATAGCTTTTCTTCGTTATTGTCATTCTCACTCTGTCATTTAAGAACCCTTCTAATCAGCTTATTCTTATGATTTTTTAGATGCAAGAGATGCTTATCACTTGAGTCTATTTTCTCCTTCAACTTAAGATTATCGACCTCCATCAAATCGTGATTAGCTATCACTTCATTTATCCTTTCTTCCATCCTGCGTATTTTGTCTAAGAGACAATTCACAAACAATGGGTGCATCATATCCCCGAATTCACGAAAAATAGGCAAGCTTGTCTCTACAGACTTCTCTTTAAATGGAAGATCAATAACCGGATCCTCTCAAGCGTCTTTATCAAACACAGGAGTATCTTTACCAATCACAGGAGGACTCTCATCAACAAGGTTAGAAATGAACTCAGGCTGAACATTATTATCATTAACAGGCAGTGGAAGATTTGCTTCTTCATCATCTATGACAACAGTCTCAACCTGAGCATTATCAGTCATGGGGGTTTTGACAGTATTACCTTTCTCCATGCTCCTAGTAAATCTACCTACCAACTTGGCTTTCAGTCTGTCTCATCCACGATTGCAAATTTTATCAATATTATTTTGTGGCATAATCGGTGACAGAGATGAAAACCTCCTCACGTGTTTCGAAACCAAAGGAGCATCAGTGCTTCTCACTGGGTAGACACAGGATCATTGCAAGGTTCAGGACTCATACGACCAGGGTTAGACAAGGGTTTACGTAAAGAAGGGACTGAAACTGGACTCAGCTCTTTATGCTTGCTGCATTTCTCAGGATTGTCAAACTGACAATGGAAAAAAGGGGAAAAGCCATTGGACTCAATGAACTCATCCCAGGACCGGTTTGACTTCGACAGCTCCTTATCAATTAACATGCGGACTAATCCATGGTGAAAGAGACTATGACTAACATGCTTAGGACCCTTCTTAATTGTGGTAGACATCTTAAACAGATTTTGCAACAGATAATAAGGTAATTTGAGAGGGAAACCTATAAATGCAGACATCAGCCTGAGATGATAGACGTACGCTGAAGACAAGCAACCTTCACAAGTCAGGTATCTATGGATCAAGTCCAGAACAGGGCGCCACTCCTTTTTGAAGTACTTGCGAGCTACTCCACTGCGGAACGATACTTCTTAACCAGGGTTCTTTAGTAGCTGCTGCCACTCAGTAATGTCCATCCTCTTATATTTAAACCATCTCTTACCGGTCAGTGACAGGCCAGTGGCAAGGGCCACTGATCGCTCGTCCACCCGAAAATGGAGATCACCCACTTCTACCTGAAAATCAACCAGAGAGACAGCGAAAACCCTTATGACTTCGGGGTTCGAATCAGAGAATTTACTTATAAATGGAATCCACCCAATAGCCTTGACCTTTGCTGACAGCTCAGGGTTTGAATCCAGCAATTTCATTTCTCAAGGCTCGACCCTCACCACCGGCCGTGTCAAGGCACGTAACCGCACACAAAACAAATACCACAACTCGGCACAAGACAACAAATTAGAGAACGAGCACTCTGGGTAAAGACTGAGCAAGAACAAGTAATGAAACTTAACCTTGTGATAAGCAAAATAAGCCATGCGTAAACGTAGAATACACCCCTGCAAGTTCAGCATAAAGGAAGACATTATCGCTCAGAGAGGTAATCGATTAATGAGGAATGATGGTCGAAGACTCCAGATAACTCATGTTATCATTATTTATCTGGAATTAATGATATGAGGCCCTTCGTTGTACACAAAACAGGTGTTCCATTGACAGATAGCCACGATGGAGGACAAGTACTAGGACTTAAACGTGATGGACAGGGTTCAGTACTAGTGTCATGATAGCATATCGACTTCACAACAGGTGGATCAGAATACAGGCTACAGTATAAATTGATCTAACGATAAACCATGATACATATCACCCTTATCGTAGATTCGACTTACCCTTCAAAGGTGGCGGATAATACAACATAATACAAACCATCACGTCGAAACTAGACTTTGGAATAAGCCATATAAAAATCGACATAAACAGTTAATATCAACGATGGTTTGTAAACTTAGGATATGGCACGTAAGACATATGTCCTTAGATACTCTAGGCTTTATCAGAGTTATAAAGATCCGACCATTGATAACCATTAATCAGACTACACATGAAATCCATAATAATGTGACAGACCATACCAAGATCAACTATTGCAATATCGTAACCTTATAAATAGTTATAGTAACAAAATCAAACAATAGAATCGATTTATAATGTTTTGGATAAGATGCAAAACTAGGATGACGATAATAGGAATGGGAATCATTAATACTCATCCTTTAATTTTTTAAGTATAAATCCACCCAAAATAATAACTTCATAGCAGTGATTTCGTTAATCTAATATAGTTCACAAAGGTTGTTCAAATGTTCAAGTCCATCCTTGTCCAGAACGTAATTATTGTTAATCTCAGATGAGATTATCTTAGCAGATGGGGAGGAAAATCTAATCCTCTTTACGAGAACGGATGGCGTAAAAGATTTAAATAGATAACTTTACCAAGTACTGCCCTAATCCCTTTGGGAAAATCTTTGCAGAGACTGATATAATTAATTAATATTAACATGGTTTAAAAGTTTCTGGTAAAATCTAGAACGATGAGAACACCATTCTATGTTCAAGAAGTAAAAGAGAATGACAGTTTCCAGGATAGTAATGACTTCGTGCATGATTTACAGATCAATTACAAAACATGAAAGAAGCCATCAATTTGAGGTTTGATAAATTGATCAGGCTCGCAATGCGCAAATAAAACAGCAAATAAATATGGGAAAATATAAACAAATCAAAAGAAAAGGAAATAAAATCCACCAAGAAAGCACACCACACCAAGTATATACAGGATAATCCCTTGAGGGGGATCAGCAAAAATATCTCTTAATCAGGTGACCATTTACTGGAAGGTTGTCAATGTCACCTTCCAATGTTTGCAACCTGAAAGTGCTAGGACCAAGTTTTTCTGTAATAATAAATGGTCCCAGCCACAGGCATTGGAACTTCGTATGTTTTCCTTTATCTTCGTGCTCCTTGTCCCATTTCAAGACTAAGTCACCTACTTCCAAATCTTGACTGACTGAATTTCTGAGATCAAACCAACGCTTCATGGTCTACTGGTGTTTCTCAAACATTTTCCTAGCCAACTCCATATCTTCCTCCAGTTTATGCAAGGTGTTAATTCGATGCTCCATGGCAGAACAAGGTGTCTCCTGCACTGACTGGGAGAACTGTAAAGAGGGTAAGAACAAATGAGGAGGAAAAATAGCTTCCTTTCCATATACCAAGAAAAAGGGAGAGTTTCCTATGGCAGCTTTGGGAGTCACTCTGTCAGCCCACAAGGCATTCGATAAGGCATTATGCCAATTCCTGTGATGATTTACCACCATACGTTTCAGAATCTTGATTAAATTTTTATTAGAAGATTCTGCTAACCCGTTACCCTAGGGATAATAATTAGCTGAATACTTTAATTTTATTCCCTTTTCCAATGCATACTCAGTTAATTTAACAGAAGAAAAATAAGTTGCATTGTCAAAAATCAAGGATTCAGGAACACCAAATCTGGTGATAATAAAAGAATCAAGGAATGATATCACCTGTTTCGAATTAACTACTCGCAAAGGGATGGCTTCAACCCATCTAGTGAAGTAGTCTGTGGCTGTCAAAATGTATTTATGCTGCTGTGAAGAAGCTGGTGTGATTGGGCCAACAATATCCAGACCCCATTGCTGAAATGGGACTTCGATAATAACCGGCTGGAGGGGTAACGCTGCCTTCTTCAGTCTGCCTCCTGCTCTCTGACACTCCTGACACTTCCTGGCGAAAGTATATGCATCTTTGAACAACGTGGGCCTGTAGTAACCAGCTTTAAGTATCTTATGGGCAGTGGTTTCTCCGCTAAAGTGTCCTCCAGGTGGTCCTACATGTAATTGAGATAACACATTATCAGCCTCATTTCTTTCTAGACAACGAAGGAGAACTCCTTCGAAATGATTTCTAAACAAAATGTTATCAATAAGATGATAAGGGGCAGATCTCAATCTCAAATCTCTTTTATGACGTGGGTCTAAATGTTCAGGAGCATTCCCATGCAATAAAAAGAACTTAATATCATCATACCAAGAATCAGGAGTAGTAGAGATCGGAAAAAATTCCCTTTCGAATAAAGAAGGTTCGCTAAAGAAGTGCAGATCAGGTTCAGAACTGTCCGCAGACCCAGCTGCTAGCTTGCAGATTCCTTGTCCCCTGACAATCTTTAAAGGTTTTATCTCCAGGTCATATTCCTGAAGTGATGTAACCCAATGTGCTCCTTTTTCACCAAGATCCTTTTATACCAAGAGATTTCTAACTGCATAATATGGTACAACGACTTTGGTGTGGGACTTCAGCAAGTAAGGCCTGAAATGTTTGACATATTTGAAAACAATGAAAGCTTGCTTGTCTACTTCTGGGTAATTCAACTCTGCACCGTTCAAACCAGAACTCATAAAAGCAATAGGGGCTTCATTATTTTCCTGGTTTTTCTGTGTCAGAACAGCAGCATATGAAGAATCAGAAGCAAACGTATACAAAATGAAAGGTTTGGAAGAATCTGGCCTAGTTAGAGTAGGAGCTTCAGCAATAGCTTTTAAGATGTCATGAAAATATTGCTTCTCATCAGTGGACCATTTAAAATCAGCATCTTTCTTGATCATTTTCTGAACCGGCCTAACAATTTCCATGAACCTAGGAATAAATTTAGAAACAAAATTTATCTTCCCAAGAAACGACTGCATGGACTTCTTTGAGTGAGGAATCGAAATCTGTGATATAGCACGGGTGTGTTCTGGGTCAATATTGATGCCTTGTTTAGAAACAAAAAAACCTAGCAACTTACCTTCTGTTACTGAAAAGATAGATTTCTTAGGATTTAGAGAAATCCCATACTTCCTGCAACGCTCAAAATCTCTCCTGAGATGAGTTAAATGATCAGTTCTATTTTTTGAAAAGACGGTAATATCATCAAGATAAATAACAACAAACTTACCGATCAGACCTCTGAAGGCGATATCCATTGCCCTCTGAAATGTTGCTCCAGCATTTATTAGACCAAATGGCATCTTCCTATATGCATAGGTTCCCCAAGGAGTCCTAAAAGTTGTTTTCAACTTGTCAGCTTTGGATACTAACACTTGGTTGTACCCTGAAAAACCATCTAGAAGTGAAAACATTTCAGATCCGAAGATCTGTTGCAAGATTTTCTCCATTGGAGGAACAAGATAATTGTCCTTATCTGAAACCTTATTCAGGTTTCAGAAATCGATGCATAACCTGATATCATGGGGACAAGATTTGCCACCCACTGTGCATGCCGAACTGGGAAAATTATTCTGGCGTCAAGGAGTTTATTCAGCTCCTTCTTGAGAGCTGGTTCTAGGCTAGGATGCATTTTCCTCAATTTTTGTTGAAAAGGCTTAGCCTCTGGTTTCATAGGAATGACATGTTGCATTATATTAGCATCAAACGTTTTCAGGTCGTCATACATCCATGCAAATATGTCTTTGAACTCATTGAAGATTTTAATGAAGGTTGTTTTTTCCTAGGCAGTACATGTACCACCCAGATTTACACATTGAGGGCTGTGTTCAGTACCTAGATTTACAATGTCAGATTGCATGATGGAGCTATTAGTTTTACAATTCCTTGCAGATTTAAATTTATCCTTCAAGTCATAGAATTTCTCAAGTTTGATTACTGATCTGGGAAGAGCACTAACCTGATTGAGAGATTCTTGAATTGATCAAGGCTTATGGATTACCGCAAAATTATATATATCCTCACCGTGGGTCATTTCATCAATGACCGCATCCTTAAAAGTATCCTTCAAAGTCAGAAAATCGATCAATCGTTTGTCGTTGTCGAAGACTCTCCAATTTGCTATGTTGTCAGGTATAGAAGGTCTGAAAACCAATTCAATCGAGAAAGAATCAGTAAGCAACCCTTCGGATGGAATTAACCTTGAAGCAACATTAGCTAAAAAATCAGCTTCCTGATTTAGATAACGAGGGATGGAACTTATGTTAAAGGCTTCAAATGCTAATAGTAAATTCCATACCTCTGCCTGATAATTTCTTAGGTGGACAGCAATGCAATGTATAGTGTTACGTACCTGTCTAACAATTATCTCGGAGTCCCCTAACACTACCAAAGCTTTGGCTTCCAGGTCAATTGCTTTTTTCAGCCCTTGAATCAGAGCTTCGTATTCAGCCACGTTGTTGGTGCATTCGAATTCTAACCTACAAGCAATGAAATATCTCTTCCCATATGGGTCTATCAGCAAGCAACCTGCACCAACCCCTTCTTTTGACTTAGATCCGTCGAAATATAAAGATCAAAGACAATTCTTTAGATCTAACTGTGCCTCATTTGGGGCTGGAATTTCATCTGTAACTTGCGAAAAATGGCAAATTTCAGACTAATGTTCTGCACCTGTTATTGATGAAGTTTCAGCTTCAAAATACCCAAAGAAAGAATCTGCCATATAGTTGCCCATTATGGTATCGGTAAATAATACTGGTTCATTCGAATCATCCAATTCAGTAACGGTATGCTTCATATAGCATTCCCGATGGATTCTGATTTTATTTGGGTGCCCATTATTAGATATCCATAAGTGTGACCAATCAGTAGCAAAATATCCCTTCAGTTTCTCAGACCAATCTCTACTGAGAAATAGACCATATGCTTCTGGGATGTCTGCTATGATTATATCAATAATAAAATGGACTTGAGGATTCGAAGCTAACCTTATCAGCACCTCTTTCAACTTACCTATTACTTTTACGTTTGAACGATCAAGCTGTACAATACTTGTATCACAAGGTACAGGGATAGCATTAAGTTTTTTACATACAGAGTATGGCATAACGTTTTTGGAGGCCCCTGAGTCTATCATGCAATTGTGCACTTTACGATTGCACATTTCAAACGTAAGTAAAAAAGGTGGAGTTGAAGAATCAGATTTCTTGCCTATGGATGATGTATTGACTGAAGATTTTGTTGGGTTATCTTTAGTGTTAGCAGAGCTATTTTGACTTGAAGGAGTTTTTCCACTTTTACTTGGAGACACCCCTTGCATCATTTTATCCCTAATCACTGGTAACTTAAGTAGTTCATATATAGAGATATTGGCCCTGATTTTCTTTAAGTCTTCAATTAGATCATATTCTAAATCAAGAGGGGGTGCATATTTACTATTTGCAGGTTGAGTTTTTGTTTGTGCGGCTGAACTATTATCTGTAGTAGTTGTAGAAGGTTCTCCTAAGGGTTGATCTTTCTTGCTTCTAGTGTTATACTGATGCTGATTTACATTGACTACACCTACATCTTCATCATCAGTCAATTCCGAAGTATCCCAGAAGTGGTCGATAACTTGAGGAGGTTTATCTTCTGTGTCATTATCTTTATCTTGGGTGCCTTCAGAACTCTGTCCTAAAGATTGAGTTTCATTTTCAGATGATGTTTCTAGACCTGAAACTAATAGCTTGAGGAAATTGTTAATTTCATCAACACTATTAGCTTCAGACGGTGGAGTCTGTTTGGGAGCTGTATTCAGGAATGGCCTTTTGAAAGGTTGTCTAGGTGGTTCTTTAGGAGGAGTGTTTTTAGAAGAGCCTTTCTTTAAATCAATGATTTCATTAGACAGTTTTTTTAATAACTCTTTGTAGGCTATCTAGGTCTAATGAATCCTGACCTTTTTTCTCAGGGTTTGTGTTCTTGGTAGGACTGTCAATCTTCTTACGAGAAGAAGATGCAGCATCTGTGTCTACTCTAGGATTTGCTTTTATGGCAGACATATCTTTCTCAACCTTAATTGCTTCTTCAAAGTTTTCAGCAAGGGTAAGTTTGGCTTTTTGTCTAACAAACATGGCCATTGACACAGGCAAGGATGAAGTGTAAAATTCAATAGTGACATCCTCAGCTGGCCTTGAAGCAGCAGGGATCCTATTTATTATAGTAAGGAATCGCTGGTTGAAATCTTTGTCCTTTTCCTTGGTTTCCATCCAAATTCTAGACAATTCTAACACCTAGGCAACTAGAGTCTTGTCATCTCCAAACTTGTTCATGAAAGCAAGGTCGAATTCGTTCCAGCTGGTAATGGAACTAGTTGTAAGCGAAAAATACCATGTCGATGCTTTACCCTCAAATGTATAAGGGAAAATCCGACAGACTACATCTTCATGTTCAACATCCAGGAGCTGAACAGCTAACATAAACTTCTTGACATGATCTTCCGCTGACTCTTTCAACTCAGGGTTGAACTTGGGTAACAACTTCTCAGGATGCTTAGGTAAAGGATGTTGATCACCTAGGATAGCCACTGCATCCTGAGCTAACCATGGAATATTAGCATTAGGGTTTGGGGAATTTACACTTGCCATGTTTCTTGTAGTTGGAGGCGGTGAAGGTGGTGTTTGAAGAATACGAGGAGGCGAATGAGGCAGTGATGGTGGTTGAACAGACCCTCCTGAAGCAGGTGGCCCTGAAGAAGAGGAAGGCTGATTGGTTCCTGTTGGAGATTGTTGTATTTGAAGATCGGGAATGGCACCTAAAGACTGCTCTTGTTCTCCCGAGACAGGTTCAAGATGACGAGTACGAGGTCGAGTGATCTGTGGAAGAGGTAATTCAGTGGGCTGGCACCTAGCGAGATTCGAATAAGCCCTTGTTAAAATTCTACAAGATTCTTTTATGGCTTGCTCATACTGGTCAACTTCTTCAGGTAGGTGTATACCGGGAGAGTTGAACTAAGAGATTAGATTCCGAACAGATTCGCTCGCTGGGGTTTCATTCACTCGTGATGAATGGTGAGAGCATGGTTGTGCAGTTGACTGTATTTGAGGGGTGATAGGATGATTAACTTTGTTTACAGGATTGTCTTCATCAGCCATTTGCCTAAGTTGGCCCTCCTTCTAGTGCCATTTTTGACGGGCGTAGATGACTATGCACACAACAGGGGAGACAACCTAGACTGGGATCCTTAAAGCAGGCTCCAAGCTGTTTGGGATGGTTGTTCCCGACAGGTTTAAAGGATCTGTTAGCCTGAAAGTCTAACTGTATAAAAATCTAAGAGATAGATCTAACACTACTGATTATTGATTAGATATGTATCTATGTCTATACAAATTAATAAATGTTATTAATTACAGTATTACTAAACTAAGTTAAATCAGTTTATAAAGATAGAAAATTAGATAACTATTAACAAGGTTGATTAATAACAAAGATACATTATATACATCTGTACATTAATCAACAATGAAAAGAATAACCTACATATGACATGAATATAAACATCTGTTTCAAATAGATTTTTAACAATATAATCAATAGAAAAGAAAAAACACATTATTCTAACCTACGTACTATCCTGATCAGGAGCAATGCGAAATTTAAACTGAAATCAGATCTGCTAACAGGAATATCAATAATCTTGAAAATCTTCGAAATAAATTTAGAAATCACCAAGATCATGCAATAGACATGTAAACCACGTACGTAACGATGTCAGTCACCAATTTACAACATGGCATTTATTAACAGAACGATAATCAGCATAAGTCAATAGCCAAAGATAATATATTTGCACAATTTCATAAAAGAGATTATGACAAACATGCATAATATAGAAAAAATAGTAACAAGACTAAGGATAGCATACACATGTGCTAAGCATAAAACTGTAAACATATATATAATTTATCACCAGTTTAAAGATTGTATCTGCTGACAGGAAGCTGTCTCCAGTTACAAAATATCAAACCGCAGTCTTGTTGTCTTTTTTCCCCAAACTATCGACCCCTTAAATACATGTAATATTCAAAAATAAACAGTCCTAAAAACTAGAGATAGCCAAAATCAAACCCTCTAACCAATTTCCCTTAAAAATGACAAGTAAGACATGTCATTTTTTTCATATACGTAAAAACGCCAAGAACGGTGAAGATTCGATCCATAAAAATCGAAAATCTCAACGATGAAACAACACCTGGAAGACCTGATAGTCAATTTGTTCTAATCATGTGGGGGATGATCTAAAAACACACAGTCATCAAAATCCAAGCAAGAAAAGCAACCATATCGCCTGCAATGCAACACATGAAAATGGAATAATTAACACACATCCAAAAATCAAAATGACAAACACTATATAATAAACAGAAATAAAACAAATCAATACCTGTACAGAGATAACCTGATCGTCAATCCATCAAAACTTCAAAATATGAAACGGATAGTGAATACACCCAAAAACATTACACATTTATAGGCGCGTTGAAGACTTGGATGTTCACACCACTCGACTGACTCGGCGATTGACCCTTAAACTACATAAGCATAACCTGAGCATTAAGCTCCCGTAGCTTTTCTTCGTTCTTATCATTCTCACTCTGTAATTTAAGAACCCTTCTAATCAGCTTATTCTTATGATTTTTTAGACGCAAGAGATGCTTATCACTTGAGTCTATTTTCTCCTTCAACTTAATATTATCGGCCTCCATCAAATCGCGATTATCTATCACTTCATTCATCCTTTCTTCCATCCTGCGTATTTTGTCTAAGAGACAATTCACAAACAATGGGTGCATCATATCCTTGACTTCACGAAAAACAGGCGAGCTTGTCTCTACAGACTTCTCTTTAAATGGAAGATCAATAACAAGATCCTCTCGAGCTTCTTTATCAAACACAGGAGTATCTTTACCAATCATAGGAGGACTCTCATCAACAAGGTTTGAAACGAAATCAAGCTGAACATTATTATCATTAACAGGCAGTGGAAGATTTGCTTCTTCATCATCTATGACAACAGTCTCAACATGAGCATTATCAGTCACGGGGGTTTTGACAGTATTACCTTTCACCATGCTCCTAGTAAATCTACCTACCAACTTGGCTTTCGGTCTATCTCGTCCACGATTGCAAATTTTATAAATATTATTTTGTGTTGTAATCAGTGATAGAGATGAAAACCTCCTCATGCATTTCGAAACCAGAGGAGCATCAACGCTTCTCACTGGAGTAGACATAGGATCATTGCAAGGTTCAGGACTCATACTGCCAGGGTTAGACAAGGATTTACGTAAAGAAGGGACTGAAACTGGACTTGGCTCTTTCTGCTTGCTGCATTCCTCAGGGTTGTCAAACTGACAATGGAAAAAAGGGGAAAAGCCATTGGACTCGATCAACTCATCCTAGGACCGGTTTGACTTCGACAGCTCCTTATCAATTAACATGCAGAATAAGCCATGGTGAAAGAGACTATGACTAACATGCTTAGGACCCTTCTTAATTGTGGCAGACATATTAAACAGACTTTGCAACAGATAATCAGGTAAGTTGAGAGGGAAACCTATAAATGCAGACATCATCCTGAGATGATAGACGTACGCTGAAGACAAGCGACCTTCACAAGTTAGGTATCTGTGGATCAAGTCCAGAACAGGGCACCGCTCCTTTTTGAAGTACTTGCGAGCTACTCCACTGCGGAACGATACTTCTTGACCAGATTTTTTTTGTAGCTGCCACCACTCAGTAATGTCCATCCTCTTATATATAAACCATCTCTCACCGGTCAATGACAGGCCAGTGGCAAGCGCCACTGATCGCTCGTCCACCCGAAAATGGAGATCACCCACTTCTTCCTGAAAATCAACCAGGGAGACAGCAAAAACCCTTGTGACTTCGGGGTTCGAATCAGAGAATTTACTTATAAACGGAATCCACCCAATAGCCTCAACCTTTGCTGATAGCTCAGGGTTCGAATCCAGCAATTTCATTTCGCAAGACTCGACCCTCACCACCGGTGCCATGACCGGCCGTGTCAAGGCACGTAACCGCACACAAAACAAATACCACAACTCGGCACAAGACAACAAATTAGAGAACGAGCACTCCGGGTAAATACGGAGCAAGAACAAGTAATGAAACTTAACCTTGTGATAAGCAAAATAAGCCATGCATAAATGCAGACTACACCCCTGCAAGTTCGACATAAACGAAGACATTATCGCTCAAAGAGGTAATCGATTAATGAGGAATGACGGTTGAAGACTCCAGATAACTCATGTTATCATTATTTATCTGGCATTAATGATATGAGGCCCTTCGCTGTACACAAAACAGGTGTTCCATTGACAGATAGCCACGATGGAGGACAAGTACTGGGACTTAAATGTGATGGACAGGATTCAGTACCAGTGTCATGATAGCATATCGAATTCGCAACAAGTGGATCATAATGGAGGCTACGGCATAAATTGATCTGACGATAAACCATGATACATATCACCCTTACCGTAGATTCGACTTACCCTTCAAAGGTGGCGGATAATACAACATAATACAAACCATCACGTCGAAACTAGACTTTGGAATAAGCCATATAAAAATTGACATAAACAGTTAATATCAATGATGGTTTGTAAACTTAGGATATGGCACGTAAGACATATGTCCTTAGATACTCTAGGCTTTATCAGAGTTATAAAGATCCGACCATTGATAACCATTAATCAGACTACACATGAAATCCATAATAATGTGACAGACCATACCAATATCAACTATTGCAATATCGTAACCTTATAAATAGTTATAGTAACAAAATCAAACAATAGAATCGATTTATAATGTTTTGGATAAGATGCAAAACTAGGATGACAAGAACAGGAATGGGAATCATTAATACTCATCCTTTAATTTTTTAAGTATAAATCCACCCAAAATAATAACTTCATAGCAGTGATTTCATTAATCTAATATAGTTCACAAAGGTTGTTCAAAAATATGGAATTTCACTGAATGAGTAGCTCAATGAAGGCCACCCTTTCAGTAGCTGGTAATTCATTGGATCTGTCCCTTTAAAATTTGAACATTTCATCAAAACAAAATGGGATTTTGTTTGATGAAATATGTTTTTTAAAGGCTGTTGAGCAGGGTCACAACAGATGGCGACTTGCTGGGAGGAACAGTTATCTCTGTTCTTTGACCTGAAATCATGCGAACAAAGAAATTAAATCCTTAACATAAGCCATTATACAGAGATTGCTAATTTAACATCTTAAACAAATTCAAGCATTTCACAGCCCTAAAAATTACCAAAAAATTACAGTTTCAGTCATTCATTTGATGAACATCAGGTTTCTAACAAAAATCAGTCCTTAAAGAGTAAGATAGTAAATGGCTTAGTCTTAAAGAATAAAATATCAACACCATAAGCATGGCCCTACTGCCAGCAGGCGTCCATAGCCTCGACAAGGTTGCTTCAAAACCCACAGAATACCAGTATCCCATCTGCTAGTTATAAATATACAATTCTTGTTGGGGTGAACTGTTACCATTATTTTCTTTTTAATTTTATTACTCATGAAGGCCATGGTTCAGGCTTGGTAACTAGATAGTAACCATGTCATTCACCAGTTTGTATTACAGTAAAATGAACTGGCTCGTGATGAGACCTTTCATCCCTCAGAGTTTTCTGTCCAAGGGTCATTTCCCAGGCTTGGTAACCGGAGACGACAATGTTACTGAATGCAAACCTATGATCCTGAGCAAATCAGCTCGTTATGAGACCTTCTGTCCTTCAGAATGTTTTCGCAAATGTTCAAGTCCATCCTTGTCCATAACGTAATTATTGTTAATATAAGATGAGATAATCTTAGCAGATGGGAAGGCAAATCTGATCCTCTTTAAGAGAAGGGATGGCGTAAAAGATTTAAATAGATAAGTTTACCAAGTACTTCCCTAATCCCTTTGGGAAAATATTTGCAGAGACTGATATAATTAAATAAATATCAACATGGTTTAAAAGTTTCTGGTAAAATCTAGAACGATGAGAACACCATTCTCTATTCAAGAAGTAAAACAGAATGACAGTTTCCAGGATAGTAATGACTTCGTGCATGATTTAAAGATCAATTACAGAATGTGAAAGCAGTCATCAGTTTGAGGTTTGATAAATTGATCAGGCTCGCAACACGCAAATAAAACAACAAATAAATATGGGAAAATATAAACAAATCAAAAGAAAAGGAAATAAAATCCACCAAGCAAGCACACCACACCAGGTATATACAGGATAATCCCTTGAGGGGGATCAGCAAAAATATCTCTTAATCAGGTGACCATTTACTGGAAGGTTGTCAATGTCACCTTCCAATGTTTGCAACCTGAAAGTGCTAGGACCAAGTTTTTCTGTAATAATAAATGGTCCTAGCCACAAGCATTGGAACTTCGTATGTTTTCCTTTATCTTCGTGCTCCTTGTCCCATTTCAGGACTAAGTCACCTACTTCCAAATCTCGACTAACTGACTTTCTAAGATCAAACCAACGCTTCATGGTCTATTGGTGTTTTTCAAACTTTTTCCTAGCCAACTCCCTATCTTCCTCCAGTTTATGTAAGGTGTTAATTCAATGCTCCATGGCAGAAAAAGGTGTCTCTTGCACTGACTGGGAGAGCTGTAAAGAGGGTAAGAACAAATGAGAAGGCAAAATAGATTCCTTGCCATATACCAGGAAAAAGGGAGAGTTTCCTATGGAATCTTTGGGAGTCACTCTGTCAACCCACAAGGCATTCGATAAGGCATTATGCGAATTCCTGTGATGATTTACCACCGTATGTTTCAGAATCTTGATTAAATTTTTATTAGAAGATTCTGCTAACCCATTACCCTGGGGATAATAATTAGCTGAATACTTTAATTTTATTCCATTTTCCAATGCATACTCAGTTAATTTAATAGAAGAAAAATTAGTTGCATTGTCAAAAATCAAGGATTCAGGAACACCGAATCTGGTGATAATAAAAGAATCAAGGAATGATATCACCTGTTCTGAATTAACTACTCGCAAAGGGATGGCTTCAACCCATCTAGTGAAGTAGTCTGTGGCTGTCAAAATGTATTTATGCTGCTGTGAAGAAGCTGGTGTGATTGGGCCAACAATATCCAGACCCCATTGCTGAAATGGGACTTCGATAATTACCGGCTGGAGGGGTAATGCTGCCTTCTTCAGTATGCCTCCTGCTCTCTGACACTCCTGACACTTCCTGGCGAAATCATATGCATCTTTGGACAACGTGGGCCAGTAGTAACCAGCTTTAAGTATCTTATGGGCAGTGGCTTCTCCGCTAAAGTGTCCTCCAGCTGGTTCTGCATGTAATTGAGATAACACATTATCAGCCTCATTTCCTTCTAGACAACGAAGGAGAACTCCTTCGAAATTCTTTCTAAACAAAATGTTATCAATAAGCTGATAAGGAGCGGATCTCAATCTCAAATCTCTTTTATGACGTGGGTCTAAATGTTCAGGAGCATTCCCATGCAATAAAAAGAGCTTAATATCATCATACCAAGAATTAGGAGTAGTAGAGATCGAAAAAACTTCCCTTTCGAATAAAGAAGGTTCGCTAAAGAAGTGTAGATCAGGTTCAGAACTGTCCGCAGACCCAGCTGCTAGCTTGCAGAGTCCTTGTCCCCTGACAATCTTTAAAGGTTTTATCTCCAGGTCATATTCCTGAAGTGTTGTAACCCAATGTGCTCGTTTTTCACCAAGATCCTTTTGTACCAAGAGATTTCTAACTCCAGAATATGGTACAATGACTTTGGTGTGGGACTTCAGCAAGTAAGGCCTGAAATGTTTGACAGATTTGAAAACAGGGAAAGCTTGCTTGTCTACTTCTAGGTAATTCAACTCTACACCGTTCAAACCAAAACTCGTAAAAGCAATAGGGGCTTCATTATTTTCCTGGTTTTTCTGTGTCAAAACAGCGGCATATGAAGAATCAGAAGTAAACGTATACAAAATGAAAGGTTTGGAAAAATATGGGCTAGTTAGAGTAGGAGCTTCAGGAATAGCTTTTAAGATGTCATGAAAAGATTGCTTCTCATCAGTGGACCATTTAAAATCAGCATCTTTCTTGATCATTTTCTGAAGTGGCCTAACAATTTCCGTGAACCCAGGAATAAATCTAGAAACAAAATTTATCTTCCCAAGAAACGACTACATGGACTTCTTTGAGTGAGGCATCGAAATCTGTGATATAGCACGGGTGCGTTCTGGGTCAATATTGATGCCTTGTTTAGAAACAACAAAACCCAGCAACTTACCTTTTGTTACTGAAAAGATAGATTTCTTAGGATTTAGAGAAATCCCATACTTCCTGCAACACTCAAAAACTCTCCTGAGATGAGTTAAATGATCAGTTCTGTTTTTTGAAAAGACGGTAATATCATCAAGATAAATAACAACAAACTTACCGATCAAACCTCTGAAGGCGATATCCATTGCCCTTCGAAATGTTTCTCCGGCATTTATTATACTAGATGGCATCTTCCTATATGCATAGGTTTCCCAAGGAGTCCTAAAAGTTGTTTTCAACTGGTCAGCTTTGGATACTAACACTTGGTTGTACCCTGAAAAACCATCTAGAAGTGAAAACATTTCAGATCCGGAGACCTGTTGGCCATTGGAGGAACTGGATAATTGTCCTTATCTGAAACCTTATTCAGGTTTTGGAAATCAACGCATAACCTAATATCACCATTTTTCTTTCTAACGGGGACAATATTTTCCACCCACTGTGCATGCCGAACCGGGAAAATTATTCTGGCAGCAAGGAGTTTATTCAGCTCCTTCTTGAGAGCTGGTTCTAGTCTAGGATGCACTTTCCTCATTTTTTGTTGAAAAGGCTTAGCCTCTGGTTTCATAGGAATGACATGTTGCATTATATTAGGATCAAACGTTTTCAGGTCGTCATACGTCCATGCAAATATGTCTTTGAACTCATTGAAGAGTTTAATGAAGGTTGTTTTTTCCTGGGCAGTACATGTACTACCCAGATTTACACATTGAGGGTTGTGTTCAGTACCTAGATTTACAATGTCATATTGCATGATGGAGCTATTAGTTTTACAATTCCTTGCAGCTTTAAATTTATCCTTCAAGTCATAGAATTTCTCAAGTTTGATTACTGATCTGGGAAGAGCACTAACCTAATTGAGAGATTCCTGAATAGGGCAAGGCTTATGGATTACCGCAAAATTATATAGATCCTCATCGTGGGTCATTTCGTCAATGACCGCATCCTTAAAAGTATCCTTCAAAGTCAGAAAATCGATCAATTGCTCGTCGTTGTCGAAGACTCTCCAATTTGCTATGTTGTAAAGTATAGAAGGTCTGAAAAGAAATTCAACCGAGAAAGAATCAGTAAGAATTCCTTCGGATGGAATTAACCTTGAAGCAACATTAGCTAAAAGATCATCTTCCTGATTTAGATAACGAGGGATGGAACTTATGTTAAAGGCTTCAAATGCTAATAGTAAATTCCATACCTCTGCCTGATAATTTCTCAGGTGGCTAGCAATGCAATGTATAGTGTTACATACCTGTCTAACAATTATCTCGGAGTCCCCTAACACTACCAAAGCTTTGGCTTCCAGGTCAATTGCTTTTTTCAGCCCTTGAATCAGAGCTTCGTATTCAGCCACATTGTTGGTGCATTCTAATTCTAACCTACAAGCAATGAGATATCTCTTCCCATATGGGTCTATCAGCAAGCAACCTGCACCAGCCCCTTCTTTTGAGTTAGATCTGTCGAAATATAAAGACCAAATACCATTGTTTAGATCTAAGTGTGCCTCATTTGGGGCTGGAATTTCATCTGTAACTTGCAAAAAATGGCAAATTTCAGACTGTTGTTCTGCACCTGTTATTGATGAAGTTTCAAATTCAAAATCCCCAAAGAAAGAGTCTTCCATATAGTTTCCCATTATGGTATCGGTGAATAATACCGGTTCATTTGAATCGTCCAATTCAGTAACGGTATGCTTCATATAGCATTCCCGATCGATTCTGATTTTATTCGGGCGCACATTATGAGATATCCATAAGTGTGACCAATCAGTAGCAAAATATCCCTTCAGTTTCTCAGACCAATCTCTACTGAGAAATAGACCATATGCTTCTGGGATGTCTGCTACGATTATATCAATAATAAAATGGACTTGAGAATTCGAAGCTAACCTTGTCAGCACCTCTTTCAACTTACCTATTACTTTTACGTTTGAACGATCAAGCTGTACAATACTTGTATCACAAGGTACAGGGACAGCATTAAGTTTTTTACATACAAAGTATGGCATAACGTTTTTGGAGGCCCCTGAGTCTATCATGCAGTTGTGCACTTTACGATTTCATATTTCAAACGTAAGTAAAAAAGGTGGAGTTGAAGAATCAGATTTCTTGCCTATGGATGATGCATTGACTGAAGATTTTGTTGGGTTATCTTTAGTGTTAGCAGAGCTATTTTGACTTGAAGGAGTTTTTCCACTTTTACTTGGAGACACCCCTTGCATCATTTTATCCATAATCACTGGTAACTTAAGTAGTTCATAGATAGAGATATTGGCCCTGATTTTCTTTAAGTCTTCAATTAGATCATATTCTAAATCAAGAGGGGGTGCAGATTTACTATTTGCAGGTTGAGTTTTTGTTTGTGCAGCTGAACTATTATCTGTAGCAATTGTAGAAGGTTCCCCTCAGGGTTGATCTTTCTTGCTTCTAGTGTTATACTGATGCTTATTTACATTGACTACACCTACATATTCATCATCATTCAATTCCGAAGTATCCCAGAAGTGGCTGATAACTTGAGGAGGTTTATCTTCTGTGTCATTATCTTTATCTTGGGTGCCTTCAGAACTCTGTCCTGAAGATTGAGTTTCATTTTCAGATGATGTTTCTAGACCTGAAACTAATAGCTTGAGGAAACTGTTAATTTCATCAACACTATTATCTTCAGACGGTGGAGTCTGTCTGGGAGCTGTATTCGAGAATGGCCTTCTGAAAGGTTGTCAAGGTGGTTCTTTAGGAGGAGTGTTTTCAGAAGAGCCTTTCTTTAAATCCATGATTTCATTAGACAGTTTTTTAATAACTCTTTGTAGGCAATCTAGGTCTAATTAATCCTGACCTTTTTTCTTAGGGTTTGTTTTCTTGGTAGGACTGTCAGTCTTCTTACGAGAAGAAGATGCAGCATCTATGTCTACTCCAGGATTTGCTTTTATGGCAGACATATCTTTCTCAACCTTAAGTGCTTCTTCAAAGTTTTCAGCAAGGGTAAGTTTGGCTTTTTGTCTGACAAACATGGCCATTGACACAGGCAAGGATGAAGTGTAAAATTCAATAGTGACATCCTCAGCTGGCCTTGAAGCAGCAGGGATCCTATTTCTTAGAGTAAGGAATCGCTGGTTGAAATCTTTGACCTTTTCCTTGGTTTCCATGCGAATTCTAGACAATTCTAACACCAAGGCAGCTGGAGTCTTGTCATCTCCAAACTTGTTCATGAAAGAAAGGTCGAATTCGTTCCAACTGGTAATGGAACCAGCTGTAAGTGAAAAATACCATGTCGATGCTTTACCCTCAAATGTATAAGGGAAAAGCCGACAGACTACATCTTCATGTTCAACATCCAGGAGCCGAATAGCTAATATAAACTTCTTGTCATGATCTTTCGCTGACTCTTTCAACTCAGGGTTGAACTTGGGTAACAACTTCTCAGGATGCTTAGGTAAAGGATGTTGATCACCTGGGACAACCACTGCATCCTGAGCTAACCATGGAATATTAGCATTAGGGTTTGGGGGATTTACACCTGCCATGTTTCTTGGAGTTGGAGGCGGTGAAGGTGGTGTTTGAAGAATATGAGGAGGTGAATGAGGCGGTGATGGTGGTTGACCAGACCCTCCTGAAGCAGGTGGCCTTGAAGAAGAGGAAGGCTGATTGGTGCATATTGGAGATTGTTGTATTTGAAGATCGGGAATGGCACCTAAAGACTGCTCTTGTTCTCCCGAGACAGGTTCAAGATGACACTGGTACGAGGCCGGGTGATCTGCGGAAGAGGTAATTCAATGGGCTGGAAACCAGTGAGGTTTGAATAAGTTCTTGTTAAAATTCTATGAGATTCATTTATGGCTTGCTCGTACTGGTCAATTTATTCAGGTGGGTGAATACTGGGAGAGTTGAACTGAGAGATCAGATTCCGAACAGAGTCGCTCACTGGGGTTTCATTCACTCGTGATGAACGGTGAGAGTGTGGTTGTGCAGTTGACTGTATTTGAGGGGTGATAGGCTGATTAACTTTGTTTACAGGATTTTCTTCATCAGCCATTTGCCTAGGCTGGCCCTCCTTCTAGCGCCATTGTTGATGGGCGTAGATGGCTATGCACGCAACGGGGGAGACAACCCAGACCGGGATCCTTAAAGCAGGCTCCAAGCTGTTTGGGATGGTTGTTCCCGACAGGTTTAAAGGCTCTGTTAGCCTGAAAGTATAATTGTATAAAAATTTAAGAGATAGATCTAACACTACTGATTATTGATCAAATATGTATCTATGTCTATACAAATTAATAAATGTTATTAATTACAGTATTACTAAACTAAGTTAAATCAGTTTATAAATATAGAAAATTAGATAACTATTAACAAGCTTGATTAATAACAAAGATACATTATATACATCTGTACATTAATCAACAATGAAAAGAATAACCTGCATATGACATGAATATAAACATTTGTTTCAAATAGATTTTTAACAATATAATCAACAGAAAAGAAAGAACATATTATTCTAACCTACGTACTATCCTAATCAGGAGCAATGCGAAATTTAAACTGAAATCAGATCTTCTAACAGGAATATCAATAATCTTGAAAATCTTTGAAATAAATTTAGAAATCACCAAGATCATGCAATAGACGTGTAAACCACGTACGTAACGATGTCAGTCACCAATTTACAACATGGCATTTATTAACAGAACGATAATCAGCATAAGTCAATACCCAAACATAATATATTTGCACAATTTCATAAAAGATATTATGACAAACATGCATAATATAGAAAAAATAGTAAAAAGACTAAGGATAGCATACACATGTGCTAAGCATAAAACTGTAAACATATATATAATTTATCACCAGTTTGAAGATTGTATCTACTGACAGGAAGCTGTCTCCAGTTACAAATGATCAAACCGCAGTCTTGTTGTCTCTTTTCCCCAAACTATCGACCCCTTATCTTACATGCTATCTCCCCTTAAATACATGTAATATTAAAAAATAAACAGTCCTAAAAACTAGAGATAGCCAAAATCGAACCCTCTAACCAATTTCCCTTAAAAATGACAAGTAAGACATGTCATTTTTCCATATACGTAAAAACGCCAAGAAACAGTAAAGATTCGATCCATAAAAATCGAAAATCTCAATGATGAAACAACAACTGGAAGGCCTGATAGTTGATTTGTTCCGATCATGTGGGGGATGATCTAAAAACACACAGTCATCAAAATCCAAGCAAGAACAGCAACCATATCGCCTACAATGCAACACACGAAAATGGAATAATTAACACACCTCCAAAAATAGAAATGACAAACACTATATAATAAATAGAAATAAAACAAATCAATACCTGTACAGAGATAACCTGATCGTCAATCCATAAAAACTTCAAAATATGAAACGGATAGCAAATACACCTAGAAACATTACAAATTTACAGGTGCGTTGAAGACTTGGATGTTCACACCACTCGACTGACTCGACGACTAACCCTTAAACTGCATAAGCGTAACCTGAGCATTAAGCTCCGTAGCTTTTCTTCGTTCTTATCATTCTCACTCTGTAATTTAAGAACCCTTCTAATCAGCTTATTCTTACGATTTTTTAGATGCAAGAGATGCTTATCACTTGAGTCTATTTTCTCCTTCAACTTAAGATTATCGGCCTCCATCAAATCGTGATTAGCTATCACTTCATTCATCCTTTCTTCCATCCTGCGTATTTTGTCTAAGAGACAATTCACAAACAATGGGTGCATCATATCCCCGACTTCACGAAAAACAGGCGAGCTTGTCTCTATAGACTTCTCTTTAAATGGAAGATCAATAACAGGATCCTCTTGAGCGTCTTTATCAAACACAGGAGTATCTTTACCAATCACAGGAGGACTCTCATCAACAAGGTTCGAAACGAACTTAGGCTGAACATTATCATTAACAGGCAGTGGAATATTTTCTTCTTCATCATCTATGACAACAGTCTCAACCTGAGCATTATCAGTCACGGGTGTTTTGACAGTATTACCTTTCGCCATGCTCCTAGTATATCTACCTACCAACTTGGCTTTCGGTCTATCTCATCCACGATTGCAAATTTTATCAATATTATTTTGTGGCGTAATCGATGACAGGGATGAAAACCTCTTCACGCATTTTGAAACCAAAGGAGCATCAGCGCTTCTCACTGTAGTAGACACAGGATCATTGCAAGGTTCAGGACTCATACGGCCAGGGTTAGACAAGGGTTTATGTAAAGAAGGGACTGAAACTGGAATCGGCTCTTTATGCTTGTTGCATTCCTCAGGGTTTTCAAACTGACAATGGAAAAAAGGGGAAAAGCCATTGGACTCGACGAACTCATCCCAGGACCGGTTTGACTTCGACAGCTACTTATCAATTAACATGTGGACTAAGCCATGGTGAAAGAGACTATGAATAACATGCTTAGGACCCTTCTTAATTGTGGCAGACATCTTAAACAGACTTTGCAACAGAAAATAAGGTAAGTTCAGAGGGAAACCTATAAATGCAGACATCATCCTGAGATGATAGACGTACGCTGAAGACAAGCAACCTTCACAAGTCAGGTATCTCTGGATCAAGTCCAAAATAGGGCACCACTCATTTTTGAAGTACTTGCGAGATACTCCACTGCGCAACGATACTTCTTGACCAGGGTTGTTTAGTAGATGCCGCCACTTAGTAATGTCCATCCTCTTATATTTAAACCATCTCTCACCGGTCAGTGATAGGCCAGTGGCAAGCACCACTGATCGCTCGTCCACCCGAAAATGGAGATCACCCACTTCTGCCTAAAAATCAACCAGGGAGACAGCGAAAACCCTTGTGACTTCGGGGTTCGAATCAGAGAATTTACTTATAAACAGCATCCACCCAATAGCCTCGACCTTTGCTGACAGCTCAGGGTTCGAATCCAGCAATTTCATTTCGCAAGGCTCGACCCTCACCACCAGTGCCATGAATGGCCGTGTCAAGGCATGTAACCGCACACAAAACAAATACCACAACTCGGCACAAGACAGCAAATTAGAGAATGAGCACTCTAGGTAAATACTGAGCAAGAACAAGTAATGAAACTTAACCTTGTGATAAGAAAAATAAGCCATGCCTAAATGCAGACTACACCCCTGCAAGTTTGGCATAAACGAAGACATTATCACTCAGAGAGGTAATCGATTAATGAGGAATGACGGTCGAAGACTCCAGATAACTCATGTTATCATTATTTATCTGGCTTTAATGATATGAGGCCCTTCGCTGTACACAAAACAGGTGTTCCATTGATAGATAGCCACGATGGAGGACAAGTACTGGGACTTAAATGTGATGGACAGGGTTCAATACCAGTGTCATGATAGCATATCGACTTCGCAACAGGTGGATCATAATGGAGGCTACAGTGTAAATTGATCTGACGATAAACCATGATACATATCACCCTTACCGTAGATTCGACTTACCCTTCAAAGGTGGCGGATAATACAACATAATACAAACCATCACGTCGAAACTAGACTTTGGAATAAGCCATATAAAAATCGACATAAACAGTTAATATCAACGATGGTTTGTAAACTTAGGATATGGCACGTAAGACATATGTCCTTAGATACTCTAGGCTTTATCAGAGTTATAAAGATCCGACCATTGATAACCATTAATCAGACTACACATGAAATCCATAATAATGTGACAGACCATACCAAGATCAACTATTGCAATATCGTAACCTTATAAATAGTTATAGTAACAAAATCAAACAATAGAATCGATTTATAATGTTTTGGATAAGATGCAAAACTAGGATGACGATAATAGGAATGGGAATCATTAATACTCATCCTTTAATTTTTTAAGTATAAATCCACCCAAAATAATAACTTCATAGCAGTGATTTCGTTAATCTAATATAGTTCACAAAGGTTGTTCAAAAATATGAAATTTCACTGAATCAGTAGCTCAATGAAGGCCACCCTTTTAGTAGCTGGTAATTCATTGGATCTGTCCCTTTAAAATTTGAACATTTCATCAAAACAAAATGGGATTTTGTTTGATGAAATATGTTTTTTAAAGGCTGTTGAGCAGGGTCACAACAACAGGACAGCTGTGAAAGTAATAGGAGAAATGGAATATGTTCTAATTCACTTATCTGCAAATGAGAAGGTATGTCAGTACTTGATAGTGTAATAGCTGACATATCTAATGTTTATGGACTTGTTTTGAGTTGAGACTGGTCAGCAATGCTAGATGGATACTTCGCATCAGATTGGTCACATCTGTGGTTGCCTCATAAGGGAAGTCCCAACCAAATAAAAATATTAAGAGAGCCTCACATGAAGTACAATGTTACTCAGTTGGAGGGAAAAAATGAACCAGTAAACTCTGTGTTGGGAAATTACTTCATTGAATTGGAACTGGGAAATTATCTAGCTGAAGAAGCCAGCAGTACACTAGACACCCAGCTTGATCTCCTTCGATTTTCACGGGCTGATGAGATTGACTGTAAAATAGTAGATTTAGTTTCAGATGTAGTTTTTAATTCAAGTTCGGTAGAACTAGATAATGGGTAGGTTCTTTTAAAATTGCATTCAGGCTTAGCCCCTCAACTCACAAGTTGCTAGATTTACAGGGGTGGGCAGAGAACATACCAGTTAATGGTTTAGTTCTCAAACTTTATTTTTCTTGATTTTATTTCTTGGTTATCTTGTACATAAATAAACTGATTGGTTTGTTTTATTTTAGTTTTGATTTGTTGTTTTTTGTTTGTTTATTTAGGGTTTAATTGATTTTAATAAAAAAACATAACTTTTAGTTGCATGGAGTTCATCAGAATTCTGGATTAACTAAAATCTTTGATTATGAGACTATGTACTATTGATTTATTTGAAAGAACTTCTTCTAGTATAGCAGTTTTCCTAAATGGATATGAACACATTGAAGTCCTACTTAATCCTTGTAAAATAACTCAGGATCAAAAGGTATGGAATATTATTTCGAGGCTCCATCCATATCACATTTAAAATGTCTTAGGGGGTGACAACAAAAGACCCATGGAGAGGAAGCATGGTAAATAGTATATTATATTTAAATGATCCCATGCTAAGAATTGAAAACCAAAAGGCAAATAAGAGTCAAAATCTCCTAAGAAAAGAAACATGTATCAAAACAAAGTACTGAACCATACGAGTACAATATTTCCAAAGTTCTTCTCCATCTGTGAGCTGAAAAATCAATACATATCTCACACAAAAGGACATTATGGATAGAGGAGCTTGAATAAAAATTTAGAAAGAAAGCATGCAGAAGGACTCAGAAAGGAAAAAAAATCCAAAAGAACAAAAGTGCAAAAATGGCATGGGAATGAGGAACAAACTAATTTTTTTGTTTACCATATGTTACAATCCTATGGTGTCCAAGCT
This sequence comes from Pseudotsuga menziesii, assembly GCA_001517045.1. Classification (NCBI taxonomy): domain Eukaryota; kingdom Viridiplantae; phylum Streptophyta; class Pinopsida; order Pinales; family Pinaceae; genus Pseudotsuga; species Pseudotsuga menziesii. The sequence continues at coordinate 82,663 of LPNX010369665.1, read as the reverse complement.
GGGAGCTACCCGAAGACAGAGGTAAAAAATGAAACTCATATTCTTGGCATAAAAAGAGTTATCTAGACTTTGAAATCTTGGTTTCTATTTTCCCTAAATTAGACTATCATCAATTATTAAAAGTACATACATATGCCATTTGGGAAATCCAGACATCTAGAAGAATTCAACATGTTGGTATTTATTGTCAAACAATATGTTACTTAAAGAAGAAATTTTCCAGAGATCTATGTTCACCAGGTAGTCGGCAATTGTCGCAACTGCAACCTTTTTTCGCAAATTTGTAAAATTTTGGACCTTCCTTTTGATTTTATCTAGCCCAGGTTTTTTTAATTTCTTTAAATTTGGCTTGGAAGTCTAGTTTTCTCTGCTTAATAAATTGGTCGTCAGAAGCTCAATCAATTATTTTTCCACTGTTTCGGGAGTTGAATGATCTAATACTACCGTTTTCTTCGTCGAAACCGTCGAAACCTTGGAGTCTTTGTTTTATTTGAAAACTTAACTTATGATTTTTTGATGATTTTTTATTCACTGTCGGAAGTCTGCTAATGTTTTATTCGAGGCATTATTTCTCTATGCCGTCGATGTTTCAGAAGGGAAATGATGAAAAACTCTTTTTTCTCATCGATTTGTGGCCTTATCACCTTGTGGTTTTATTGCTCAAATCTTTCGGTTTTTTATGATTCTTTTTCTTTTGGCTATCGGATTGTTTTTTGACAAGCGATCGGAGGTTTAGTCCTCTACCATGTCATCATTTTAGAAGGCTTGTCCTTTGCATTGCCGACACTGTAGAGGCATTCAGATTTAATTTTCTGATCGTTAGCAGTTAAGACTCCCGATCGCCGACATGGAACCGTAGTTGTTTGTGAGTCCGTCGTTGCGGCTGTCGATGAAACTATTTGCTGGATGTTTAGTATTTTCAACTGCCTATACATTAGTGGTTTGTGTTTCTGATATTCGACACATAACTATCGGCGGCGTTTAGTGCTCGGGATCACCGACACTATGGAATTTTTGAGGTTTGAATCGTCGACGCATAGTGCTTAGAGCTTCTGATCACCGATGATTATCTATTATCGCAGAACCCGTTGTCTATATACTTCCTGCTGTTTCAGCTGCATAGTGATCTATCTGCCTGATGTTTAGAGGTTTCTCTTACCGATAGATTTGGACTCTGTCAATGAAGGTTTTTCCTGCCAACAGGGTTTTAAGCACGACCGAAGGATTTTATTTGCCTTTTCATTCTTTCTTTTCATGCATTAATACTGTGTATAATTATTTTACATAATGCATATGGAGGAGGTAAATAGAGGGATATAGTTTTTTGTTATTTTGGAAAAAGATAAATGGTATAAGGACATGCTATGTTTATGACAGGGTGATTGCTGTAAAGAAGATATGTCTAAAAGACAAAAGCAGAAGATGCAAAGAATTGGTTGAAGAATGAGGAAGAAGAAAGAAAGAGTGCTACAGAGGAGACATCAATGAAGAAGAGAAAGAGAAATGACGAAGCAGAGATAAAGAAAAGAGAAGAAGAAAGTGAGGGTCTGAGATTAACAAGATCTAAAAAATACCAACAGATTACTAAGCATATCGATAGCAGCAAAGGCCCAGGCTTGGAAAAATTTCATCAGCGACCAAGCTGGTCCCTCTTCATAAAGTGCTCTTAAATTTTAATTTAAAATATTGTATAAATTATGAGCACATACTACAAGACAAAATTTTGGAACTGAAAGGTTGAGGAAGCCCAAAGGTCATCGAGGGGTAGCCCAAAGGTTTTTCTTTTTTTTTATAAATATAGGAGAGTTTAGATGTAGAGGGGGGACTTATTTCGCAAGCCATTTGTGAGAGCATATTGTAAGAAGAACTACTTCCTTTTACAATAAAGAATTACAAGTTTCTGCTAGAGAAAGTTTAGTGGAATGTTTCAAAAGCTTTACTATGGATCAGTTGAATGTGAACTATTTCATTTTCAGCTTATGTCCATTAACTCTGAGATCATTCTAACTCATTGAATTTATGTTCATGTTATGAATGCACTCTAGTTTATTCTGTGAAATTTCCACTGTGAGTAATGAAGGTTTTCATAAATAATAAGCTATCTTGTTGTTCATATTTCTATTAATGTTCATATGTTCTGAAATAAGTAGCAACTATCTGTAATTTTTCTTAATGCATGCGTAGAAATACATTACTCATTGATAACTGATAAGTTTTCTCCCTGGAGATAGGTTAGTTGTAGTTATTTTCTTGTTGTGTGTGATTTATATGAGAGAGAGTTAAGATGAGACGTAAGAACCTGCAAATCACATTGTGACACTCCTCATTATCTCTATCAATTTGCATTTTTAGATAGGCACTTGCACATCATAACTTAAACACAAAAAACTAAAAATATACACGGTGGACCGAGCCGTAATCGGTAAAACATTTTAATTTTTTACTTGATCTATGGTAGCCGGACTGTAAACTGAACAGATTCCCCATACCAAACAATAACGAGCTAGTTGGGAACGTTTATTGGGGAGAATCCCTAACTGTTGTTACCTGCGATTTTCTAGGCCTCAACAGGTTGATGAATATATTTGATTAAGCACTATATATATTGTTTGTCTAACCTGTTATATATACATGTATAAGATTGTACTTGGAGAATTTTCTATTTGCAGGTGAAGGAGGTGCATCCCTGAAAGCTTTGGAGAGAAGCAGAGCGGAAGAAGATAAAGCTTGAATCAATCATCGGTAATCGGGTGAGTCCAATATTTCTTCCTATTTCCTTTCTGTACTTAGCTAAAGATAAATGGATGCAAGTTTTAGAAGTAAGTTGGTAACCCCAAACCCTAGGTTACAAGGGTGTTTATTCCTTAACAACAAAACTGGCAACTTCGGTAGGGAACCCAACCTGCTGTGGGTTAACTCTGTAGATCCTTGCCCAGTCTTTGCTTTGATTTAGTGTGTGGTGTTTTGTCTTGGTTCATGCTTGTAGTGGTGTTTGAATACCTTTATAAATTTTCTTTTTATTGAAAATTTTTACTCTTGTATGCGGGTTGTTGTGCTACACAGTCGCGTATAGAGGTCTGCATACATGGGTTGTTGTATTACACAGTCATGTACAGTACGCGGGTTGCTCTTGTGAACAGTCGCGTACAAGTCTGAGCAGCAAAATTTTTGGTGTTGGGTTTCTTGTCCCTATCCCTCTGTGTATTTTGTCTTGCTTAGTGGTCTTTAGTACTGGCATTACACTGTAGGTTTGATTTCCTTCTTAACCATACTTCATGCTTTTTGTTAAGCCCTTGGGTTTTTACTGGTTGGATTGTCTTTCTTTTAGCATTTTTAAGTGGATTTTCCTATTAGGTAATAGGTCCAAGTGCTGGTTGTCTGAATCAGTGTTCAAGGTTCTAGATACCGTATATACCATTCTATTTCTGAATAGTGTTGGTTTGTCACTTACCTTTGATTGATTTTAGTGATTTCTATTCATTGTATCTTCCCACCTGGGTGTGTTCCAAGTCTTCCTTAGGTGGTTGATTTTTGTTTTTTATAAATCTACTTTACTTCATTTTGCTCACTTTATATAGTTAGATTATCCAAGCATACTCAAGAATTTTTAGTTTAAGTGCATTGGTAATCTTTGAGGAATTTGAAAAGTGAAAAGAAAAACATTGGAAACATTTTGCATTTGAATTGCATATGATAGTTTTACTTTCATTTTTTAAATAAAATCTCAAAAATTACAAAAATAAGTCTTAGTTTTCTCTTTCATAGTTGCATTTTCATCAGTTTATATTTACAAAAAAAAAAGAGAAGCTTGTTTTAAGTAGTGATCATTTGCTTTGAAATTGATTTATACATCTGTTTTTAACATTTCTTATCAAGTCAATAACATCATAGTCTTTCACTCCACTTGCCTTCTGAGTAAAAATAGCCCTTAAAATGAACACCATAATTAAAATTTATTAGTAATTTTTGTTTTATAGGGTCATACACTTACTAGCTTAGGCTAGACTTGTGGGATAGGAAGTGTAAACTCCCCATAAGTACTTAAATTCAGACATAGTGGGCCATTCAAAAGGTAAATGCTTCTATTTATTGATAAGATCTGGGAAGCTCCTCTCAAACGGGATTTAAGCATGAGGCTGCGTGGAGGCATTGGACTGAGGAGATAACCCTTTGATTCCTTGTCGAAACATAAACCAAGGTTTTTACGTGTCTAGGGATTCTATCCTAGTTAGTGTTTCAGGCTCAACTACCCTTCCCATGCTTACGAATCAGGCTTGCGAATGTCCCCCAAGGCTATTGGTATATTTAAGGTAGCCTCTAGTCTCTTGACATCTAGGGTTCATACACAGGTAAACCAAAAGGCTATTTCTGGTTCACCTTGGATGGGCTTGGAAGGTAACCCTTGTTGAAAGTGTAGGAGGGCGGTGGTGATTCTTCTGCTTGTGCCTAAGAACCTCTTCAAGGACACTAAGAAACTGTCTCTTGGCTTTATTTGGGAAAGCATATCTTGTACACCTTGTGATTGTTGAGACTTTAGGAATTTTTATAGTGATTGCTTTGTGGTTTGTCTATGTTTAGCCGACCTTAGGGTTTGAAAAGTCAAATTTACAATCATGGAGGACCAACCTATCAGAAGGTCACGAAGGTTGCAAAACCTTCCTCCGCTTATTACATTGGAACCTCCACCCCCCCTCAAAGGCGAAGATTTGACATAGACGGTTCTTTTGAACCGATAGGAGTTAGTGAAGTTCCTGGTGAACCAAAAATTAGGGCAAATTGTCTTAATTTAAACACAGTTGAGATAGAAGACTTGTAGGCTAATGAGTTTGCAAGGAATTTGAATACACCTCTAACTGACTTAAACAATCATGTGATCATTCAGGTTCATCCTTTTGATCCACTCATGATTGGTGTCCCTGTGGGCAGGATAATGTCTGCTGCAGGAGAAAGTTTTTTTACCTTCACCTCAGCTGCTCTGGTTGAAGGGGTGCTACCTCCCCTAGTAAGTACCCCTAAAAAAAGGATACCTACTACGGCCTTAACTCCAATGAGCTGGGTGCTTCAACCATCGGCTCCCACAAGTGTAGCAGGTGCTTCTGGTGGTATGGTTACTGGGATTCCTAGTGTACCTATAGTTCCTACCTCCTTTGCACACACTGCCCAGAGTGGTCCTATAGAATCCTTGGCTTTTCTCTAAGGATTTCCTTGGAATGGGGGGCACATTCCCCCATCCACTCCATACATTAGCCTAACACCATCATATGTAGGGGTGCAGTTTGGAAACACTAAGCCTTATTGTCAAGGTTTCCAAACTCTGGTTTTTGCTCCATTCATGAGCTTTCCCTTTTCGCTTTTTAGCAAAGGGATACCTGATCCTATATTTCAAACCCCAGTTTTGACTAGGGTAGCTAAAACCTCTTATACTGCACCTTACACAAACAACCCTATGACTTACGAATGGAATATTTTTCAAAGCAACCCATCCACTTCACAACCGGAAGTAGGGGGAAACCCCACCTTCACATATGGGAATATGGGGGCAGGTCCCTCTAATCCCCAAACTGGTACTTTTAGTGCTCCAGTTAGACCCAAGATTCCCTTCCTAGAAATGTTAAACTTGCCAGATTTGTCTAAACTAATGAATGACCCAGTGAGGCATGATCCCACTTGGACACCTGTCTCTACCAAGCTACCCTCAGATATCCCAAAATTTGAAGGAAAAGTTGGTGAAGATCCTGGATCTCATGCCACCACTTTCCATTTATGGTGCTCTTCCAACTCACTGAATGAAGATTCAGTTCGGTTGAGGCTGTTTCAAGAACCTTGATGAGTACTACAGCAAAATGGTACATTGAGTTTCCTTCTGCTGCATTTAGTAGTTTTTGGGACTTGGATAACGCTTTCCTTAGTCACTTCTATCTTCATGTTTGATATGATTTCAGAACAGACTTGTTGTCTACCTTTCAGTAGAACAAGGCCACCCATATCTCGGATCACATGCAAGAGTGGAGGAGGTGAAAGAGCCTTATTAAAGCCACTATTCCTCCTGAGTTTTTATTATAAAGGTTCCTTAAATCCCTATTGCCTTATATATCTGAGGACATATCTACTTCAGGAGTGACGAATGAGGAAGAAGCTATCCTCAAGGCCCAGCAACTAGATTTGATATATTCTCAGTATAGGATCTTATATGATATTATCCCTGAGGCACCAAGGCCAACACACAATGCAAAGAAACCTAAGCTTGGAACCCATGCTGATGGTGTGGATGGTTCCGTTAATTCTCCCACTGTAGAATCTTTGGCCAAACAGCTCCATCAGCTATCCATCAAATATTCTACAGTGGAGGCAACCAAGGTTGCCCCCTCACCCCAAAATGTAAATGTTTTTGCACAAACCTCTCAGAAGGGAAATCAGCAGCCCGGTGGGAAAAAGAAGAGAGGAAAGAAAGGGGAGGGAAATAGAAACAAGCAAAAAACTGCAAACAATGCTGATGGGGGCAATAAAGAAAAGAAGAAGGTGAAATTCCCATGTAAGTTATGCCATAAAGATCACCTCACCCATCTTTGACACCTTATGGAACAAGCTCAGAAGCTATTAAAAGCTCAACAACCAGCTTTCTTGTAGGATCCTTTTCCCCAAGCACAGAATTCTGCTTCAACTTTAAATGCAGCAGGGGGCACCCCAAATGCCCCTGACCCCAATTATATCAACATGGTTTGATCTCAAACTTTACTATAGACCAGGAATAAGAACTATGAAAAAGAGACCTTGGAGAACGGTAAGTCCATAGGTGAAACTTCTAACCCTCTCACAATTGAGAAACCTACCAACATCCCTATTAACATCTCTATAAAACCTGACGTTGTGGAAAATATACATATCGGTGCAAACTGATCTCCTTAGGAGATTGTGATCTATACAGCCTTGTTTAAGGAATTCCGTCATGTTTTTTTTGGGTCATATGAGGAGATGCCAGGCATTGATCCATCTATAGTTGAGCACAAGATCCAAACATACCCTGACACTAAACCTGTTTGGAAAAAGTTGAGACCTGTTAACCTGCATAAAGCTGCGGTAGTGGAGGCTGAAGTGGAAAAAATGATGAAAGCCGGTTTTATTTATCCCATAGCTTTGATGGAATGGGTATCCAACCCTGTTCCTATTGATAAAAAGCAAGGGACCATACGCGTCTATATTGACTTTAGAGATTTAAACAAATCCTATCCTAAGGACAACTATCCCACGCCATTTATAGATCAAATTATTGATGCTTGCATGGGAAGTGAAGTCTTTTTTATATGGATGGTTTCTCCGGATACAATCAAATTCAAATTAAACCAGAAGACCAACATAAAACAACTTTCATTTGTCCTTGGGGTACCTTCGCATACAAGAAAATGCCCTTTGGATTGAAAAATGCTGGGGCAACCTTTCGGTAGGCAATGAATTTTTCCTTTCATGATATTAAAGCCATTGTCAAACCTTACCTTAATGATCTTCCTGCACATGCTTGTAAGAGGATCGATCATCCAGATCACTTGCGTTTAATTTTTGAATGATGCAAATACTATAAAATTCACTTGAATCCCCACAAGTGTGTGTTCTGTGTTGAGTGAGGGAGATTTCTCGAATTCATTGTCTCTAACAAAGGCATTCAGGTGGATCCTTTAAAAGTTGAGGCCATTGTAAATTTGCCTCCTCCTTGTTCTATCAGGCAGCTTCAGAGCCTGCAGGGAAAGTCCAATTTCTTAGACGTTTCATTGTAAACTATGCCAAGATTACTAAGGGTTTCATGCATCTGTTAAAATAGGACACCCCATTTGTGTGGGATGAAATTGCACAACTCGCATTCGAGGCATTGAAAAAATCTTTGTTGTCAGCACCATTATTACGTCCGCTAGATTACTCTAAGGATTTTATATTGTATCTCGCTACATCTGAGTCGACCATAGGGGTGGTCCTAGTCCAGGAGGACGATAAGCTCCAAGAGCATGTTATTTACTATCTTAGTCGTCCTTTAGCCGAACCTGAACTTAGGTACTCCCATGTCGAGAAGATGGCCTTAGCAGCTGTTTATGTTGTTCAAAGGTTACGTCACTACATCTTACTAAGGACTACGACAGTAGTGGCGGATGTTAATCCTTTTCAATATGTTTTGTCTCGACGGATAGTTGGAGGCAAATTCAACAAATGGATAGTTATTCTCCAAGAGTTTGACTTGGATTTTCAATCTGCCAAATCCAAAAAATCCTTAGTTTTTGTTGAGCTTATTGCAGAATTTCCAGTAGAAGAAGATGTAGCTATTGAAGAAGACACTTTCCCAGATGAGCACATCTTTTTGATTTCCACCTCTGACCCCTGGTACAGAGATATACTTATCTATCTCCAAACTTTGAAGTATCCTGCAACTTTCTCACGGGAAGAACAATGTAAACTACGCCTACATGCCAAGAACTACCTTATCATAAGAGATACTTTATATCGTAGGGGGGTAGATTTCGTTTTGCGTCGATGTCTTACCCACGAGGAAGAGGATATTGTCCTAAATGATGCCCATAGTGGAGCGTGTGGGGGTCATTTATCTAGGTTGGCAATGGCCCAGAAGATATTATGTGCCGGTTATTTCTAGCCCATAGTCTTTAAAGATTGTGTGGAAGTAGTGAAGCGTTGTCATCCTTGTTAGCTTTACACCAAAAAGATAAGGTCACATCTCACTCTGTTATTTCCTGTCATCTCAGTGGGCCCCTTCATGAAGTGGGGGATTGATTATGTGACATGTAACCTAGCCTCGGCTAGGGGACACAAGTATATCATTGTCGTTGTGGACTATTTTACGAAATGGATAGAGGGAATGCCCACCTTTAAAGCTGATGAGGAAACTGCAGCTTTTTTCATGTTCAATCAAATTATTGCATGATTTGGTATACCTAAAGTGATTGTCACTGACCATGGCAGTAATTTCCAAAATAGCATGATGACTGAATTGACCACCATGCTAGGATTTAGACAAGAACATTCATCTTAGTTCTATCCTCAAGCAAACAGTCAAGTCGAGGCTGTTAATAAAACTTTGAATACTATCCTCAAATGTACTATTAATGCATCCCATTCCAACTAGCATATCATGCTATATCCTACACTTTGGGATATTGGACTAATGTAAAAACTACTACAGGTTTTTCACCCTTCCAACTCATCCATGGAGTGGAAGCTGTTACCCCGATTGAATGTGAAATCCTTTCTTTAAGAATTGTTATTCATGTGTTACCTAATATGAATGAGCTTGAAGAATGTCTATTACATTTAGAACATCTTGATGAACATCGTAGAGATGCACTGACAACATACCAAGCTCATGAAAATAGGGTAAAAATCCAATATGATAAATCGGTTAAGCCTCTAATTTTATCTGAGGGGGAACTTGTTTTACTCTAGGACCAAGAAAAAGAACCCTTGGGGGAAAGAAAGTTCAGGTCTATGTGGTTAGAACCTTATATCATGTCGAAAGTGTTAAATAAGGGCACATATGAATTGATAGATTTCGATGGGAATAAGCTAGCTGAGCCTAGAAATGGGCTCTACCTAAAAAAGTACTATGCTTAGGCTTAGCACTTTTTCTTGTATTTTATTGTATGTATTTTTATGTAGACTAGTTCATCGATTTGTGTTTTTATACCATCTGCTAGTTGTTTCAAATGTCTTTCGAGAGGTTCGTAGCTTTCATGGATGGCACCAGTTGCCACACTTATAATTTAGCTTCAGCTACATGGGTCATTTATTCACCCTCAGGACAGTTAGTTGTCTCAGGAGGCGCTTTCTTAGGTCCTGCTTCTAATAATGTGGCTGAATATAGGGCTGTCATTGAGCTTCTATGGGATGGTTTTTCACGTGGTATCACTTAGTTGGAAGTCTAACTGGACTCTCAACTGGTGGTTTCCCAGCTCAATCGGGCTTATCAGGTGCGGAACCCTATTCTATTATGTCAATTTATGCAAGTGAGATTATTGGAAAGAAATTTTGAGTTCATTACATTCAATCACATTCTAAGAAATCAAAATTCATTAACTGATGCATATGCTAATTATATCTTGGATTGGCATTTAACACATTTTACATAAAAATATATAGCAGACACATTAAATACATTTGTAAATAAATCGGCAAAATATATATATGTGTGAATATCTATTCATATAGATGGGTCGAGTCTCTAATTATCAGATCCAGTCATAATTGTATAATATACAAAAAATATACAAAATATGGATCAAAGTCCATCAAATGCTCCTAGGTCTAATCTTGACCACCCTAGTCACTTAGACCACCTTGTTCCCCTCAGTCACCCTACACTCTAGCTTCATCAACCTCCTTAGCTTCAGTAGCCTCAACAACATCTATGTACACAACTACTGCTCTGGCTACTCGCCTCAGAAGGCATATCTAGACAGGTGTGTTATCCACCTGAATGGCACCTCTCCATCCGAGTGCCGACATCCCTCATGTTGGCACACAAAAGGACATCTATGGATTGAGGGTTGCCCAAAACACTATAGATGGGCTTATCATGAATTACATTCATCATCCATCCAGCCGGTTATTTTCTACCCTTTTGCTGTGTCAAGTTATATACGCAACTCCTTATATGTGCAACTCGCGGATCATACGCGAGTGTCGGTTATTGCAGGTCGAGTATGGATGTATACGCAGGTTGCTCTTATAGGAACTCACGGATCATACACAAGTTGTCAATATTCATACCCGCGGATGTGTCCCTTTGACATTAAAAATAAAAACACGCGATTACTTGAGATTAGTTAAGCCATTTACCTTAATCTCCTTAACTGTCTCAACCTCCTCAACCTTCGAAACTGCCTTATTTCACCATGTATAAATAGAGGCCTTGGGGAGGGTGTTTGGTACATACACTTGGAGAGCAAAGTTATGCTGGTGGAGTTTATACAGAAGTCTTTGGAGTAGTGGAACTCAGAATCCTTTGGTTGCAGAGGAGTCCTTGTCTTAGGCGTTGGTTTGTAATCTAGACTTCCTCATTATTGTTAATAAAGAGAATCCTTCTTCCATATGTGTCTTGAATGTATTTCATGTATTGTGGTTTGATAAATTTTTATGTTTCAGTATTCTATTTATGATTTATCTAACCTGCTTATATATATATGAATCATCTGGTATTTGGAAGACTGAATCTTGACAGGTGAAGGAGAAAGCATCCTTGAAGACTTTGGAGGAGAAGCAGAGCGGAAGAGGACAAGTTAGGATCAACCGTCGTGTATCGGGTAAGTCCTTCCCATCCTCTTATTTCCTTTACTGCACTCTAGAGTCAATTGTCTGCAAGTTTATTGAGTATGTTGGTAACCCCAGACCTTAGGTTATAAGGTGTATAATCTTGTACAACAGAACTGGTGACTTTGCTGGGGAGCCCAGACTACTGTAGGTTTTTTTCTGTCACCCTTGACCAGTCTTTGCTTTGAAGTCTGTGTGTGGTATTTTATCCTGGTTCATACTTGCCTCAATATTTGAAAGTCTTGTGAATTTTTCTTGTTTCTTGTGAAAAATTGTGTACCTATCCGCGGGTTGCTCTTCTGCATAGTCGCATATAAAGGCTTGCATACGTGGGTTGCTCTACTGGACATTCACGTATCATATGCGGGTTTCCTTTCTATACAGTCGCGTATATTCCTGGAAATAGGGATTTTTTAAGTTAAGGTTTTCTTGTTCCTTTCTTTGTGTAATCCCTGTTTGTGAGTTGATTTTCTTTATGAATGTTGTGTTGCTTGTCTGAATTCCTTTGGTGACCACACTTCGTGCTTTTTCGAAAGCTCTTGGGTTCATTTGCTTGGCTTATTTTCTGTTTGCATGCTGAAGTAGTTTGGCCTGTTTGGGTTGTGGGTTGAAGTGTCTCTGTCCAGATCAGTGATCAGGGTCTTGGGCTTTGTTTTTCTATTCTGTCTTTTGACAGTAGTTGGTTGTCACTTGCCTTTATAAGTCTACAGTGATTTTTGTCATTGTGTGCACCCAAGCTAGGGTTCCTAGCCTTCCTTTGTTGGTTGTATTTTGGTTCTGTTAGCCTGTTTGCTTCAATTTGTTTCTTTTATACAGTTTATTTGATTCAAGTTTGCTCAAGTATAATGCATTTTAGGTGCATGGTAGAATTTTGAGTATTTTTAAAAGTGAAAAGAAAACATTGTTAAGCTTTTGCATTTTTTTTTTACACAAGTAGTGTTTATTTCAGTTTAAAAATATTATCTCAAAAGCTACAAAAAATATAGGCTTAGTTTCTTTTATCGTTGCATTCAGTTCATCAATATATATTTGCAAAAAAGAAAAGAAGTTTGCTTTGAATAGTAGTAATTAATTTGCTTTGAAATGGGGGGCACATTCCCCCATCCAGTCCATATGTAGGTCCATCTCCTTCCTATGTAGGAGTGCAGTTTGGGAGCAACACCTCTTATGGGAAAAGTTTCCAAACTCCAATTTCGGTCCCTTGCATGAGCTCTCCCTTTTCGTTGTTTAGCGGAGGGATACCTGCTCTTATCTTTCAGACCCCTGCTTCTATGGGGACGGCCTGAACTTCTTACACTGCACCTCCCAAACACAATCCTGTGGCTTACGGATGGAATCCATTTCAGAGCAATCTTCCCACTTCGCAACCAGTGGCAGGGGGAAACCCCACCTTTACCCATGGGAATTCAGGGCAGGTCCCTCAAATCCCCAAGATGGCACATTTACTACCCCGGTTCGACCCAAACTTCCATTCCTGGCACCTCTAAACTTGCAAGATTTGTCAAAATCGATGAATGACCCAGTGAGGCATGACCCCTTGTGGCCACCTGTTCCCACCAAATTGCCATCGAACATCCCTAAGTTCGAAGGCAAAACTGGTGAAGATCCTGGGGCTCATGCCACCACATTCCATTTATGGTGTTCTTCAAATTCGCTGAATGAAGATTCAGTTAGGTTGAGGCTATTCCATAGGACCTTGACAGGTACTGCAGCAAAATGGTATATTGAATTGCCTTCTGCTTCTTTCGGTAGTTTCTGGGACTTGGCTAGTGCATTTCTTAGCCACTTTCAGCTTCCCGTCCGATATGATTTCAGAACGAACTTGTTGTCTACTTTTAGACAAAACAAGGCTACCCACATCTCAGATCACATCCAAGAGTGGAGGAGGCGAAAGAGCCTTATAAAAGCCACTATCCCTCCTGAGTTCCTTTTAGAGTGGTTCCTTAAATATCTGTTTCCATACATATCTAAGGATGTATCCACCTTAGGAGTGACGAAGGAAGAAGAATCCATACTCAGGGCCCAACAACTGGATTTCATTTATTCACAATCTGGGATCTTATATGAGATCATCCCTGAGGCACCGAGGCCTTCGCACGATGTGAAGAAGCCTAAGCCTGGACCCCATGCCAATGGTGTGGTTGGGTCCGTTAACTCTCCCACCGTAGAATATTTGACTAAACAACTTCACCAGTTGTCTCTCAAACAGTCTATGGCGGAGGCAGCAAAGGCTGCCCCCTCCCCCCAGAGTGCAAATGTTTTTGCACAAACCTCTCATAAGGGCAATCAGCAGCTCGATGGGAAGAAAAAGAAAGGTAAGAAGGGAGAGGGAAACCAAAACAAGCAAAAGCCCGCAAACAATGCTGATGGGGGAAAAAAAGAAAAGAAGAAGGTCAATTTCTCTTGTAAGTTGTGCCAAGAGGACCACCTTACTCACCTTTGTCCCCTTATGGATCAAGCCCAGAAGCTGCTTAAAGCTCGACAACCGGTTGTCCTGAAGGATCCTTTTCCCCAAGGACAAAACTCTGCTTCAGCTTCTAACGTAACAGGGGGCACTCAAACTGCCCCTGACACAAACTATATCAACATGGTTCAATATTTGACTTTGTTGCAGACAAGGAACAAAAACTATGAGAAAGAGACTCTTGAGAAGGGTAAAGCTGTAGGTGAAACTTCTAACCCTCTCACAATAGAAAATCCTGCTGAAACTATGCCGAAGATACCGAAAGGTGTCTTCAAGAATACCTTGCATAACCCTAATGCTAGGGCTACTTCGAACTACTCCATGGTTGAAGACTTAGCTCAAACCCTATGTGTAATGTCAGCTTTAGAGGTGTTACAAAGTTGTCCCGCTCAAAGGGATGCCCTCTTAGTAGCTTTAGGTAGCATGGACTCTTCGAGTCTCATGGCGAAATTTCATTTATCTGATGTCAAAATTCACCTACCTTACCATGTAACCCTATCAATAGATGTTGTCCATGGTGGTAAGACCATTGGAAGGGTAGTTGTTGATGAGGGGGCCTCTACATGTGTTATGTCCTTGACCTGTTGGAAAGCTCTGGGATCCCTAGAGCTGGTTAGATCAAACAATTTGCTTACTACTTTTGATGGAAGATCCTTTCGTCCGCATGGTATCCTGCCGGATTTTGAGATTAAGTTGGAAGGCAAGGTAGTGTCTATTGAAGCAGAAGTGATTGATGCTCCTTTGGACTACAATCTGCTTCAGGGAAGGAGTTGGACTTATGCGATGTCCACTATTGCATCGGTCATTCTTGGTGTAGTGGTTTTTCCACATGAGGAAAAGTTGATTACTATTGATCAATTTGATTTTACCCGAAAAGGTTGTTTAGAGTCTAGTGAGTCCGCTGTGCCATTGGTTGATCAGGTCAAACCTATTGCACAGAGCTTGGGGGCTGGAATGTACACATCACTGATGGGCACATTTGATCTTCCATCCCCAGTTAATTACATTGGTTCTACTAGTGTGGGGAAGTCCATAGCTGCAGTTGTCGATAGGACCGATCCTTAGGTTCTCCCAACCCCACATGAAACCAAAAGTGCCCTTATCGACAGTGGAGGTGGCTTACCAAGCTATCACTCAAGCCACTGTTGATCCCATTCTAGATCCTCTAACAGTCTCAAACGATCTGGAAGAAGTCTATTTGTCCGTATGGGCGGAAAACTCTTGGTATTCTATATATTGTTTAGACATGGTTTTACCTTCTGATGAAGCTATTATGGAAGCCATGAGTGGACGTGATAATATTTGTGTGGATCTTCATCATTGATCCTATTTTCTTCCAGAACTAAGCAGAATAGAAAACCAAGAGTTTTGAGTGAGATTGTCAGAAGATGTTGATATACCTATCAATCCCTTTCCTAGGGAAGGAATGTTTTCCGAGGGGAATATGGCAAATATTTCCGCCACTATACCTATTAACATCTCTGTAAACCCTGATGTCATGGAAAACATATATATAGGTGCAAACTGCTCTCCTAAGGAGATTGCTATCTATACTGCCCTATTTAAGGAATTCCACGATGTCTTTTCCTGGTCATATGAGGAGATGTCAGGCATATATACATCGATTGTTGAACATGAAATCCAAACATATCCTGATGCCAAGCCAGTTTGACAAAAATTAAGACCCATGAACCCGCGCAAAGCGGCGGCTGTGAAGGCAGAAGTTGAAAAGCTATTGAAAGGTGGTTTTATATATCCCATAGCTTTGATTGAATGGGTATCCAACCCTGTTCCTGTTGATAAAAAGAAAGGGGCTATTCGCGTTTGTACAGAATTTAGAGACCTCAATAAAGCCTGTCTTAAGGACAACTACCCCACACCATTTATAGATCATATCATAGATGCATTTCGTTTATGGATGGTTTCTCTAGCTACAATAAAATCCAAATCAAACCAGAAGACCAACATAAAACTAATTTCATTTGCCCTTGGGGTACATTTGCGTATAAGAAAATTCCCTTTGGATTGAAAAGTGCTGGGGAAACCTTTCAACAGGCTATGAACTTTTCTTTTCATGACATTAAAGCCATTGTCGAACCATACCTTGATGATCTGCCCGCACATTCTCGTAAGAGGATCCAACATCCAGATCATTTATAGTTGATATTTGAGAGATGCAGATATTATAAGATTCGCTTGAATCCCCACAAGTGTGTATTCTATGTCGAGTCAGGAAGATTACTCTAATTCATTGTCTCTAGCAGAGGCATTCACGTGGATCCATTGAAAGTTTAGGCCATTGTAAATCTGCCTCATCCTCATTCTCTCAGGAAACTTCAAAGCCTGCAAGGAAATTCTAACTTTCTTCAACATTTTATTGTTAATTATGCCAAGATCACTAAGGGTTTCATGCGCTTGCTCAAATAGGACACCCCATTTGTATGGGATGAAACCGCACAACTTGCATTCGAGGCAATGAAAAAAGCTTTGCTGCCGGCACCTTTATTACGTCCACCAAATTATTCTAGGGATTTTATATTATATCTGGCCGCGTCAAAGTCGACCATTGGGGTAGTACTAGTCCAGGAAGACGATAAGCTAGATGAGCATTTTGTCTACTATCTTAGTCGTGCCTTGGCCGGACCTGAGCTTAGATAATCCCACATCGAGAAATTAGCCTTAGCTGCTGTTTATGCTGTACAGAGGTTACGTCACTACATTTTACTGAGGACCACCACGGTAGTGGTGGATGTGAATCTATTCCAATATGTTTTATCCCAACGAATTGTTGGGGGGAAATTTAACAAATGGATAGTCATTCTCCAAGAGTTTGACTTGGATTTCCAGTCCGCTAAGTCTAAGAAGTCCTTAGTTTTTGCTAAGCTTATAGCAGAATTTCCTACTGAAGAAGATGTAGTGGTTGAAGATGACTCATTCCCAGATGAGAACATCTTCCTGATATCCACCTCTGATCCTTGGTACAGGGATATTCTTATATATCTCCAGACTTTGAAGTATCCTGCAGCTTCCTCTAGGGAGGAATGACGTAAATTACGCCTCCATGCCAAAAAATACCTCATTATAGGAGATACATTATATCGACGAGGGGTAGATTCCATGTTGCGTCGTTGCCTTACTCATGAGGAAGCGGAGATTGTCCTAAATGATTCCCATAGTGGAGCATGTGGGGGTCATTTATCTGGGTTAGCCACGGCCCAGAAGATATTGCGTGCCGGTTATTTCTGGCCCACGATCTTTAAAGATTGCGTGGAAGTAGTGAAGCGCTGTCATCCGTGTCAGCTTTACACCAGGAAAATGCAGTCGCATCCTGCTCCATTATTCCCCATTGTCTTGGTAGGCCCCTTCAAGATATGGGGGATAGATTATGTGACATGCAACCCAGCCTCGGCTGGGGGGCATAAATACATCATTGTTGCTATTGACTATTTTACGAAATGGGTAGAGGCAATGCCTACTTTCAGAGCTGATGGGAAAACAACAGCTTTCTTTGTATTTAATCAGATTATTGCCCGGTTTGGTATACCCAAAGTGATTGTCACTGACCATGGTAGTCATTTTCAAAATGACATGATGACGGAATTGACTACCATGCTCAGATTTAGACAAGAACATTCTTCTCCATACTATCTACAAGCAAACGGTCAGGTTGAGGCTGTCAACAAGACTTTAAAAAATATCCTTAAACGTACAATTGATGCAGCCCGCTCTAATTGGCACATCATGTTATATCCTGCTCTTTGGGCCTACCAAACTAACGTAAAAACTGCTATGGGTTTCTCTCCTTTCCAACTCGTTCATGGGGTGGAAGCAGTTACTCTGATTAAATGTGAAATCTCGTCTCTACAAATAGCCATTCATGTGTTTCCTGATACGACTAAGCTTGAGGAACGTCTGGTACATTTAGAACACCTTGATGAACAGCGTAGATATGTGCTAACTGCTAATCAGGCTCATAAAAATAGGGTTAAAACTCAATATGATAAATCGGTCAAACCTAGGGTTTTTTTTGTAGGGGAACTTGTCTTGCTTTGGGACCAAGATAAAGAACCTCTGGGGAAAGAAAATTCAAGGCTATGTGGTTAGGACCCTATGTCGTGTCAAAGGTATTAAGTAAGGGCGCATATGAGTTAGTTGATTTTGATGGGAATAAACTGCCTGAGCCTAGAAATGGGCTCTACCTGAAGAAGTACTATGCTTAGGCTTCGCACTTTTTCTTGTAATTTTATTGTATGTACTTAATGTACATTAGGTTGTCAGTTTTGTTTTTTATATATATCTGCTGGTTGTTGCAGATGTCTTCTGAACAGTATATAGGGTTCACTGATGGCGCTAGCTGTCATACTTGTAACCTAGCCTCGGCAGCATGGGTTATCTATTCTCCCTCAGGACAGCTTGTTGCCACTGGAGGCGCTTGTCTAGGTCCTGCTTCTAATAATGTTGTTGAGTATAGGGCTATCATTGAGCTCCTATGGGATGCTTTGTCATGTGGCATCACCCAGCTTGAGGTCCGTTTGGACTCTCAGTTGGTAGTTTCCCAGCTCAATCGAGCTTACCAGGTACGAAATCCTATCTTATTACGTCAGTTCATGCAAATTCGTTTATTGGAAAGACATTTTGAAGTTATTAGTTTCAATCATATTCCACGCAACCAGAATTTATTGACTAATGCATATGCTAATTACATTTTGGATTGGCATCTCACACACATTTTATAAAAATATTCAGCAAACATATGAATAACACTTGTAAATAAACTGACAACAAACACCAATATATATATATATATATATATATATATATATATATATATGTAAAATATCTCTCCATAGATAGGTCAAGTCTGATCCTCAGATCCCGTCATATACAAAATGTACAAAAATGTGGATCATAGTCCATCAAAATTCCCTAGAACTAAGCAGGGCCACCCTGGCCACTAGGACCTCCTTGGTCCCCATGGTCCCTCTGCACTCTGGTTTCCTCAGCATCCTCGGCTTCGGCAGCCTCCACCGCATCTCTATATATGAGCACTGCTCTAACCACTTGTCTCAAAAGACGTATCCAAACCGGTGGAACTCCCACTACAAACTCCTGCATGGCTATAGGGATATGCTCTATCCGCATAGTAGGTACTCACTGGGTCAGCCTGGCCAGCTTCCCCTCTAGTACCCAGATCAATCCTGGATCCTCGCCCATGATAGGACGAACGAACATGCGAGGGTGCCATTCAGGGTGGACTGGTCCAATATCTACATTTTGACATACGAATAGGATTAAGACTTGTACATATGTATATATCTATCATTGAAAAAATTCTTTAAAATTTCAAAATGATAAAAAATTAAAAAATTACTCACCTATCTCTCCCCATGCTCCTCCTAGAGGGAGGACAAGGTCGGGGTCACCTCGGAAGTCCATCCCGGCATATGGAAACTGCTCCAGTGCCGGCAACTGTCATTCCCACCAGGTGTAAAAGTCATCATCATAGACACTGTGTACTGAGTCTCCTCCTCCTCAATGGAGGAAGATGTCTCCCCACCTGCTCAACCTTGGCTAACTTGGAGATCTGATCGGTAAAGGTATAGCAGGGCTCAATGTTGGTACTCTCGAAGAAGAAGAACGCCACTAATATGCTTGCATAGCCAAAATTCTTGTGTCTTCCTCTCTTGCAGTCGGATAGTTGTCTCCTCATGATGGAGGCAACTCTTGAGCAGCAATCATAGAGAGCACCTCTAAAACAGTCAACTGCCAGCCTCATTTGGTTCCTTGTGGCCAAATGTAAAGATGATGATCCTGATATTCTCACAATGGTGCTAGCTAATACCTAGAGAGTAAAATCTTAGATATCTGCAATTGGAATGATGGTTCCTCTTCTTTGCGTGCCTAGTGTACAGAACACATCTACATAGTTTTGGACACTTAAGGGGTCATGACCCCTTCCAATGCCCTCCAAGTTCACCGGTGCCCCTCGTCGTGACAACCCGGTAATGAAATATATGTATTCCACAGTAAGCTCTAAGGTTTCACCTTATAGGTTGAACATCCCCAAGTCATGATCCCAATAATTTACCATGAACTCAAGTATGTGGACATTGTCCTGCATGGGTGATGTAAAAAAAATTTCAGTAGTCCACTAGTCCGCAATGCCTATATTGTGGGCACACTTTGGAGCGCCGCTTGGGCCATTATTTCATGCTCCCTTTCCCTCCATTCTAGAACCATATTTTACCTAGAAAATACAAGTCATTTGATTCAGTATTTCCATAGCAAAATTCAAAAAAATTTGATCATATTTAACCTTTTGTCCTCCACGTAGCATACACGACTGTCTATTTAGACAAGTTGCGTACCATACGCGGCTGTCTCATTAGACAACCCACGTATAGAACGCATATCCGCGAGTTTCCATATCAGCAACCCACGTATGCACCCTGCTACAGTTTAGGATGCTTTTAAATATTGAATTCACACTTAAACTTAACATTTGCTTGGATCAAAATGAAGAGCTCATGGTGTAGGCTTACCTGCAGCTGGTGGATTTCGATTTCGTCGGTCCAATTATCCACAATGATCGATCAAAGGTAGAGGGTAAAACTTGCTTTTTATGGCTCAAAAGTTCAAATGGTGAGATTTGTTTTAAATTTCAACTATTTATAGAAATTATATTTCATAAAGTGGGTCTTTTTATATAGTTTGAAATGTCAATTAACTAATACCATACTCTTTGTGCCTTGAAACAGGTTTATCACTTTTTACAAAGTGTTGTTGCTCCAATAGGGTGGTTTTGTTATTTCCAATACATGTTGGCATCTTTTCACTCCACATTAACCTTAGCATTCAACATTTTGCCATGGACTATGGTATTCTATGCCATTGGTCCCTTGTCTTTACCATTGTTCTTCTGTGGCTAGGACCCCTTTTTCATGAGTATCCTTCTTCTATGCTTTTTTCATCTTTTGATACTCATGCCGCCACTGTTTCCGGTTCTGGGGTATCCTTTTAGCTATTTTTCATGCCAAATAGAGCTTCTTTTGAATCTCTTTTTACAAGCTATCCCTTTATAGGACTCCCTACCCTTATGGAGTTTCTTTAGGCCCAAGTCTGACTCCTTCAAAACAGACTTGACTACCGAGTTATCTCATCCATTCAAGCTCGTTAATAATATGTGAACGGGCATCCACATTGGTGGTAGGTTATCTCTTTCTCAGACCATGCGAAATAATACGAGAAAGGATCACTCTCTTTTCTTTTGAATTGAGAAGAGTATTCTCAGGTATAGGTTTATCACTTTTCCGGACCTGAGGGACTAAATTTATGGAAAAGGAACACTCGGTTTGAGCTTAGTTTTCTCTTTTTCATGCTCTGGACCCAAACATGAAAAAGATTCCGAGTGTACTTTGTGTCTTTGTCATGCTCGTTAAAGACTTAAGAACAAAGCAACGAGTTTATTGTTGTAAGCCCCATTTCTCATAACCAAATGGATCTTTCCGAGTGATCTTGCTTTCCTTCACACTCGTTAAACTCAAGCTATATTATGTTGTTTTGGAAGGAGCATTGGGTAGGTGGTAATTCAACCTTTTTCAGACCTTCCTGACTAAGTACGAAAAAGGTTCACCTTTTCTTCTTCAGAAGTTAAGAGAGTTCTTATGTGGTTTGTTTTCTACTTTTTCGGCCTCAGGAGACTAAATTGGATGAAAAAGGACCCCCCTGGAGTCTTCTTTGGATTTTTCAGACTCTCTAAATGTGAAAACACCGGCTGAGCATGTACTAGTTTCGGCTCATTAAATCCACGAATCAGTGATACTATCAAGCATTATTTTCCCATCTCTTAAAGCTTGTTAAAAAATGAAGAAGGAACTGAGTGAATTTCCTGGACTCGTTAAAATTTAACAAGGAAGGTAAGGAAGAAGTTTTCTCTTGTTTTCAGTAATGGCAGCATGCCATCCTTAAACATAGCACTCTTTGTTTTCCGATATCCATGTTTCAGTGTCCACTTTTGTTCAACTATTACTTTGAGTTTCTTACTCCTCCTCTTGTCCATTATACCTGGGGAATCTGATCATGTCTCCTACATGACAGATAAGTCTAGTTGTTCTATCTATAAGTTATACGCTTCCTTGGGTCATCTCTATGTTGTGCTCATTGTTCAAGGACTCTTCTCAATGTCGGATCTTTCGCCTGATCCCATCATTGTTATATCTATTATCTATTTGTGTTTCCCTTCTTTTGCCCAGTACCTAGTCACTCTTGCGATCCGTTGGAGGCTTTATTTCCTTCCTTCTCATAGTATGGTTCCATTTCAGCACTTCCTGATGACGAATACCTAGAGTTTTGACGATAGTACCTCAGGATTTACTTTCATCATTGGTGAATTCCTTTGCTTCAGTTGTTGATTATCATCTATTGATTGACAAACTATTGAATCCTGTCCATGTTCGACTTCAGCTTACCCTTATTCACATGGCATGGGTTGTACTGGTTCTTTGGGATCCTTTATGAAGACCTTAGTTCCTCACCTATGGACTAAGTTGCGCAAGATTATGTTCTCTTCCTCTACACAGCTTCCAGATCTTTGAAGACTCATCATTATTGTATATTGTGGCTTCGATCCACCTTTGTAATATACGTGGCTTATACCCGTATCATATGATGTACTCAAATATTGTAAAGGAGCTAGTGTTCCAGTAAATTGAACATAGCATCCTCAGATGTAACTTTGCATGTGACATTACTATGTATTTGTTTTAGGTACTCCCTCTACTCCATTGGATTTCTAAGTTCTCCAAAGATGAATATTATAATGTATTTCGGCCATCATTTCCCTCTGACCTCACACATTAGGGGGCATCTATTATCCACCTGAATGGCACCTCTCCGTCCAAGTGCCGACATCCCTCATGTTGGCACACAAAAGGACATCTATGGATTGAGGGTTTCCCAAAACACTATAGATGGGCTTATCATGAATTACATTCATCATCCATCTAGCTGGTTATTTTTACCCTTTTGCTATGTCAATTTATATACACGACTCCTTATATATGCAACTCATGGATCATACGGGAGTGTCAGTTATTGCAGGTCACGTATGGATGTATACGCAGGTTGCTCTTATAGAAACTCACGGATCATACGCGATTTGTCA
Organism: Pseudotsuga menziesii; assembly: GCA_001517045.1. Classification (NCBI taxonomy): domain Eukaryota; kingdom Viridiplantae; phylum Streptophyta; class Pinopsida; order Pinales; family Pinaceae; genus Pseudotsuga; species Pseudotsuga menziesii. Next base: position 59,735 of record LPNX010369665.1, on the reverse strand, counting down.
GTAATCATACCAGCGGATGTGTCCCTTTGACATTAAAAATAAAAACACATGATTACTTGAGATTAGTTAATCCATTTACCTTAATCTCCTTAACTGTCTCAACCTCCTCAACCTTCGAAACTACCTTATTTCACCATGTATAAATATAGGCCTTGGGGAGGGTGTTTGGTACATACACTTGGAGAGAAAAGTTATGCTGGTGGATTTTATATAGAAGTCTTTGGAGTAGTGGAACTTAGAATCCTTTGGTTGTAGAGGAGTCCTTGTCTCAGGCGTTGGGTTGTAATTTGAACTTCCTCATTATTGTTAATAAAGAGAATCCTTCTTTCATATGTGTCTTGAATGTATTTCATGTATTGTGGTTTGATAAATTTTTATGTTTCAGTATTCTATTTATGATTTATCTAACCTGCTTATATATATATGAATCATCTAGTATTTGGAAGATTGAATCTTGACAGGTGAAGGAGAAAGCATCCTTGAAGAATTTGGAGGAGAAGCAGAGCGAAAGAGGACAAGCTAGGATCGACCGTCATGTATCGGGTAAGTCCTTCCCATCCTCCTATTTCCTTTACTACACTCTAGAGTCAATTGTCTACAAGTTTATTGAGTATGTTGGTAACCCCAGACCTTAGGTTATAAGGTGTATAATCCTGTACAACAAGGTGGTACACCAACCACTAGCTCCTGCATGATGGCTGGGATGTTCTCAATCCGTAAGGTAGGTACTTTTTGGGTAAGCTTGGCCAGCTTTTCCTTAAGAACCCTAATCAAGCCCTAGTCTTCTCCCAAAACAGGATGCACATACATGTGTGGATGACCAGCAGGGTGAACTAGTCCAATATCTGCATTTTGACATTTTTAAAAAATTAGAACTTTTATACATATGTATATATCTCTATATTTAAAATTCATAAAAATTTAAAAATTTTGAAAATAAAAATTACCTAACTCTCCCCATTCTCCTCCTGGAGGGAGGACAAGGTCAGTATCACCACGGAAATCCAACCCAGCATATGGAAACTGCTCCAAAGCTGGAAATTGTCGCTCCCACCAAAAGTAGAAGTAGTTGTCATGGACACTCTGCACTGATCCACCACCTCCCTAGTGGAGGAAAATATCTCCCCGCCTACTCAGCCTAGGCTGACGAGGAGAACGAACTATAAAAGGTACTACAAGACTCAATCCCAGCACTCTCTCAAAGAAGAAGGCTACTAATATGCTGGAATAACCAAAATTCTCCCTCCTGCCTCTTTTTCAGTCAAAGAGTTGTTTTCTCATAATCGGGATCACTCCTGAGCACCAGTCATATAGGGCTCCCTGCATACAGTCTACTGCTAGTCTCATCTGGTTCCATGTTTCAAGGTGAAGTGATGATGACCCTGCAACCCTCACTATAGTGCTCGTAAACACCTGTAAAAGAAAGTTGCGTATGTGAACATTAGGGATGCAACTACCTCTCTTTTGAGTGCCCAGCTCACAGTATATATCAATATAGTTATGTACACTTAGAGGGTCACCTCCTCTGCCGGTGCCATCCAAGTTCACCGAAGCTCCCCATCTTGATAAACCAGCAATGAAATAGACATCCTCCAAAGTAATCTTCGAAGACTCACCTTGAAGGTCAAACATGCCCAAATCATGATCCCAATAATTTATCAGGAACTCTAAGAGGCAGACATTGGCCTGCATAGGTGAGGCACAGAAAAACTTTAGTAACCCACTTTGATGTTAAATATACACTGTGCGCACATCTTGAAGAGCTTCTTGGTCCATGTCTTCATGTTCCCACTCCCTCCACTCAAGCACCATCTTTCAACCTAATAACAAGCAATTGCCAACCTTTAGATTTATATAAAATTTGAAATTTTTGACCATACACATTGCTTTTCTACCTCACGCAGCGTACGTGACTATGATTTAGGCAAGTCACATATTGTACGCAACTTTCTTTTGGGCAACCCACATATAGAACACGTGTATGAGACTATTACTATACCATACCCGCGTACACACCGTTTCGGTTTTGAGGGTGCTTAAAAACATGATTTGGGGCTCAAAATTAATAATTGCTTGGATCAAAAGAAAGAGCATGGAGTGTAGTTTTACCCGACACTTGCGGTTTTGGGAATGGTCCACTGAATCGTCCACACCGAGCAATTGAAGGTAGAGGTATAAACTTGTCTTTTCATGGTTAAAAATCCAAATGGTGAGTTTTTATTTATGTTTTGAACTATTTATAGAAAATTTATTTCTAAAGTGGGTTTTTTCCCTATAGTTCATAATTTGTAAACTAATACCATCTCTTTTCTTCCATGTAACAGGTTTATCATCATTGTCAAGTTGTTTTTTGCTCATATAGGATGGTATTTGGTCATTTCACATGCATTTTGCATTTATACCTACTCCATATTAATCCTAGCATTAACACTTTAACCATAGACTATAGTATATTTAACCATTAGCTCCTTGTCTTTACCATTGTTATTCCGTGGATAGGACTTTCCTATCATGAGTCTCATTTTGGTCTCTTTTTACAAGCTATCCCTATATAGGACTCCCCACCCTTATGGAGTTTCTTTAGGCCCAGGTCTAACTCCTTAAAATAGACTTGACTACCGAGTAAACTTGTCCATTCAAGCTCATTAAGAATATGTGAATGGGCATCCACATTGGTGGTAGGTTATCTCTTTCTCAGACCATGTGTAATAATACAAGAAAGAATCACTCTCTTTTCTATGGAATTGAGAAGAGTATTCTTAGGTACAGGTTTATCACTTTTTCGGACTTGAAGGACTAAACTTACGGAAAAGGAATTCCCGGTATGAGATTAGTTTTCTCTTTTTCGTGCTCTAGATCTAAACATGAAAAAGATTCTGAGTGTACTTTTTGTCTTTGTCATGCTCGTTAAACACCATGAACAAAGTATCTAGTTTATTGTTGTAGGCCCCATTTCTTGTACTCAAATGGATCTTTTCGAGTGATATTTCTTTCCTTCACACTCATAAAACTCAAGCTATATGCTGCTCTGGAAGGAGCGTTGGATAGGTGGTAATTTAACCTTTTTCGGACCTCCCTGACTAAGTATGAAAAAGTTTCACCTTTTCTTCTATGGAAATTAAGAGAGTTCTTCTGTGGTATGTTTTATACTTTTCATACCTCAGGATACTAAATTGGTCGAGAAAGGACCCCCTTGGAGTCTTCTTTGGAGTTTTCAGACTCTCTAAATATGAAAGCACCAAGTGAGCATGTACTAGTTCAAGCTCATAAAATCCACGAATTAGTGACACTATCAAGCATTATTCCCTCTTCTCTTCAAGCTTGTCAAAAAATGAAGAGAGACTCAAGTTGACTTTCCTGGACTCGTTAAAACTTAACAGAGAAGGTAAGGAAGAAGTTTTCTATTGGTTCTCAGTTAGTGGTAGCATGTCATTCTTGAAGAAAGCACTCTCTATTTTTTTCGATACTCATGTCTCAATGTTCAATTTCAATTCAGCTATTACTTTGAGTTTCTTACTCCTCCTCTTATCATCTCTACCTGGGGAATCTGATCATGTCTCCTACATGACAGATAAGTCTAGTTGTACTATTTGTAAAGTTAAAATTTGCCTTGGGTCATCTCTGTTTCATGCTCATTATTCAAGGACTTAACCCTGTGTCTGATCTATATCTTGATTCCATCATTGTTGTATCTATTAGTACTTGTGTCTCCCTCCCTTTACCCAGTTCCTAGTCACTCTTGTGATCCATTGGAGGATCTATTTCCTTCCTTATCATAGTATGGTTCTGCATCAGCAATTCCTAACAACAAAGACCTATATTTTTGATGATCGTACCTTAGGATTCACTTTCATTATTGGTGAATTCCTTTGCTTTAGTTGTCGATTATCACCTATTGATTGACAATCTGTTGAATCCGCTCCATGTTTGGATTGTACTGGTTCTTTGGGATTGTTTATGAATACCTTAGTTTCACATTCATGGACTAAGTTGCACAATATTATGTTGTGGTTACCTACACAGCTTCCAAATCTTTGAAGATTCATCATTATTGAATATTGTGGCTTCAATCCACCTTTGTAATATAAGTGGTCTTTTACCCGTACTATATGATGTCCTCAAATATTGTAAAGGAGCTAGTGTTCCAGTATATTGAACATAGCATCCTCGGATATGACTTTGTATATGACATTATTATGTATTTGTTTCAGGTACTACCTCTACTCCTTTGGACCTCTGAGTTCTCCAAAGATAATGATTATAATGTATTTCGGCCATTGCCTCCCTCTAACCTCACACATTAGGGAGCATCTGTTATCGACCCAAATGGAACTTGTCTATCCGAGTGCCGACAATTCCTTATGTTGGTACACAAAAGGACATTTTAGGATTGAAGTTTGCCAAAACACTATAGATGGGCATGACATGAGATGCATTTACCTTTAAAACAGCTTGCTACATTATTTTTCTAAGTGTGGATTGGCATACACGACTATCTCCATTGAAACTCGTGTACATACATGACTATTCTTGTTGATAACTTGCATACTATACACAACTATCTCCATTACAACCCGCGTACAGATCTATACGTGGGTTCCTTTAAGAGACTCATGTGTCATATGCGAATTGCCTATATTAATAGTTGCGTACATCTCCATTCGACATTAAAAAATATAAATCATGATTAATGGAGATTAGTTGGGCCTTGATCATCAACTACCCCAACCATCTCAACCTCCTTAACCTTTGAAACTACTCTATTTCCCAAAGTATAAATAGAGGCCTTGAGGAGGGAATTAATGAATCAATTTTAGAAAGCAAAGTTATGCTGGTGGTATATCTTCAGAAGTCTTGGAGTAGTAGAACTCAGAATCCTTTGGTTGCAGAGGAGTCCTTGTCTCAGGTGTTGGGTTGTACACTTATCTCATTCACCGATTGTTAATAAAGAGAATTCTTCTTCCAACATTGTGTTGAGTCTCTTTCATGTATTATGGTTGATGAATATATTTGATTAAGCACTATATATATTGTTTGTCTAACTTGTTATATATACATGTATAAGATTGTACTTGGAGAATTTGCTCTTTGCAGGTGAAGGAGGTGCATCCCTGAAAGCTTTGGAGAGAAGCAGAGCAGAAGAATATAAATCTTGGATCAACCATTGGTAATCGAGTGAGTCCAATATTTATTCCTATTTCCTTTCTGTACTTAGCTAAAGATAATTGTCTACAAGTTTTAGAAGTATGTTGGTAACCCCAGACCCTAGGTTACAAGGGTGTTTATTCCTGAACAACAGATCTTCCATCTTCCAGATAAAATGAAATCCATCCCCCACATTATATGGCGAGGATGTCATTCCACCAAGCACTTATGAACCTAGCAGGCTTGCTCGTGATGAGACCCCCCATCCTATAATCCATAACAATAAAATTATTTTTCTGTATGACCATGATCAAATCCAAAATGGGTAAGGTTGGCCAGGTTATAAGGATATGTTGCGGTGCACTAATGAGACCTAAGACAATAAAGACCCCTTATTTGCATGACCTTCATCACATAAGTAAGGAATTTGTGGGATATTGACCAGGTTGAGAATGTAGTAGTCTGAAATCCTGCAGTTGTTGGTTGACATTCATACATAAAATGGATCCTGAAAGGTTGGAAACTGACACATTTTTATTCAAGGTTCAGAGATCTAAATATTGAGAAAAGTTGATTACCCATCATTACCAAGTGTGCAGAGATTATTAAAAGCCTATTAATATCAATCAAATACTCAAAACAATAAAAAAAAATGGAAAAAATAACACACAAAACCTATGTACAAGATTCATGAAACTTCTGAGACAAAATACTTCTTAAGAAAGAAAGCATTCACTAGGTAGGTGTCGATGACTCCTTCCAATGTCTATAACCGAACGGTGCTAGGGACAATATTTTATCTAGTAATGAAAGGTCCCAGACAAAGGTGTTGGAATTTAATATAATCCTTATTGTCTTTTTGCTTCTTGTCCCACCTTAATATTAAATTCCCTACCAAAAAAATTATGTTAGAGGACTTCTCATCGAACCATTTTTCTACCAATTGTTGATGTTGATAGAATTTTTTCTTGGCCTTTTCCCTATCTTCCTCTAACTTGAGCAGAGTGTTGATCCTCTGTTGTAGTGGGGATGAATCATCCTCTTGGATGGATTGGGCTAACCGTAATGAAGGGATGGTGAGATTAGCTGGTAGAATGGCTTCCTTGCCATAAACAAGACAATAAGGGGAGTTACCAATAGCTACCTTTGGGGTGATCTGATCTTCCCAAAGAGAATTGTAAAGCTGGGTATGCCCATTTTTGTGGTGGGAGGCCACTGTCTTTTTTAGGATGTTTATCAGGTTTTTGTTGGAGGATTCTACAAGTACATTTCCTGTTATAAAACAGGACCGCAGAGCAATAATATATATACAGTTAAATCAATAAACAAGATGCAAAACACATTAAAACATTACAGAGAGACACAGATATAATGGGTTCACCCAAACAATGGGCTATGTCCATAAAGAAATTGCCAGTCCTTTTATTACAATCCAGAAAGATGAAGGGATACACCCTGCAACAAAATTGTTGCACTTCCTCTTCACACTCTCATAGTCTCTCTTCCAATACAATACAATACCATACTCAGTCATTTTACAATGCTTTCTTTTATAGGGGAAATACAATGGGAAAATTATAGGGTTAACCCAATACCATGGGTCCACAATACCATTGGCCAACACACATCCCAAAAAAAATTCTCGAGGGCTCCACCCCTGAACCCCCATTTTCTCAAGGGCACTACCCCAGAACCTCAAGGCAAGGGGAATGAGTGTAGAGTACTCCTGGGTTACAATCACAACTGAATAATATCTCTGGATCTAGAAGATTAGGCTCCACAACCAACAATCTCCAACTTGGAGACTAATCACAACAACTCCACCGCTATATCACTTGTTGGACTATGCTCTGGACCTTAGACTTGGAAAAATTTGTCTTTTCACCTTCATGCTTGAAGGCCAACAGAAACTGAGCAGGAACTCAATTTCTCTCTGGTTACTCCCTTTGTCAACATGTCTGCAGGATTCTGGCTAGTGTGAATCTTTTCCAGTTTTAACAATTCTTCATCTAGAACAAATCTTATGAAGTGGTACTTGAGTTGTATATGTTTAGTCCTCTAATGAAAGTCTGAGTTCTTTGAAAGATGAATGGAACTCTGGCTGTCACTGTACAGCCTACTATTCTCCTGCTTCTTACCTGATTCTTCCATGAACCTCTACAACCAAATCATCTCCTTACTAGCCTCTGTAGCAGCAACATACTCTATTTCCATTGTTGAAATTGCAACAACATGTTGCAGTTTTGAAATCCAACTTATTGTTGTTCCACCTACAGTAAACACATACCCTTTGGTGCTCCTCCTGCTATCTTTATCACCAGCCATATCTGCATCAGCATATCCATGTAGAACAGTGTCTGAACCTCCAAAACATAATGCACGAGAAGTGGTACATCTCAAATACCTAAGAATCCATTCTACTGCTTTCAAGTGCTCTTTACCTGGATTATCCATATACCTGCTCACAACTCCCACTACATGTGCAATATCTGGTCTTGTGCACACCATGGCATACATCAAGCTCCCAACTACTGATGAATAGGGAATCTTGGACATGTAATATATCTCTTCCTGTGTCTCTGAACACATATCCTTTCTTAGTTTGAAATGTCTCGCCAAAGGTGTACTAACTAGTTTTGCATTCTACATTCTAAACCTCTGCAACACCTTTTCTATGTACTCACCTTGAGACAATGTCAATTTGCGAGTTTTCCTGCCTCTTGTTATTCTCATACCAAGGATTTGCTTTGCAGCACCCAAATCCTTCATCGCAAATGATTTAGCTAGTTTTATTTTGAGCACATTTATATCCTGCATGTTAGACCCTGCAACAAGCATGTCATCCACATACAATAACATGATCATAATATATCTTCTGTTATCTAGCCTCTTGAAATAAACACAGTGGTCAGAATGACATCTATCATAACCTTGTTCTGTCATAAACTTATCAAATTTTAAATACCACTGCCTTGGATCTTGCTTCAAGCGATACAAGCTCTTCTTCAACCTTCAAACCAAATTCTCCTTCCCTTTGACCTCATACCCTTGTGGCTGCTACATATAAATCTCTTCCTCCAAATCCCCATGGAGAAAGGTCGTTTTTACATCTAATTGTTCAAGATGCAAATCTTCTACTGCCACTAGACTTAAAATAGTTCTAATTGAAGTAATTTTAACAACAGGAGAAAATATTTCATCAAAGTCTATACCTTTCTTTTGTGCAAACCCATTTACAACAAGTCTAGATTTGTACCGCTTCTTTCCTCCATCTTCTTCCTTCAACTTATAAACCCATTTATTCTACAATGCCCTTTTTTCTGCAGGAAACTTAACCAAATCCCAAGTATGGTTTCTTACCAATGAGTCCATCTCCTCATCCATGCCTTGCTCCCACTTCTTTCTAGTTTCTACCTGCATTACTTCTTCAAAACATTCTGGTTCACCAGAATCAGTCATCAATAAATAATACAGTGAAGGAGAAAATCGTTTAGGGGGTCTACTTAACCTGGTAGACTTTCTTACAGTTGCAGGAGTTTTAGGTACCTGCTGCTGCTCTTGATTTTCTGGTGCTTTTGGAACTTCATTTTCTTTGATTTAATCAAGCACTGTGTACTCTTTGTTTTCCTTTTCTTCTTTCTTTCCCTACAACTGATCTTTGTACATGACCTTTTCATTGAATACTACATCTCTACTCCTAATTATTTTGTGATTTTTAAAATCCCATAAGCAATAACCAAAATAATCAACCTCATATTCAATAAAGGTACATTTCTTGGATTTAGCCTCAATCTTTGTTCTATCATCTTTATCAATATGGACAAATGCTTCACAACCAAAAGTTCTCAGAAATGAGTATTTTACCTGTTTTCCTGTCCATGACTCCTTTGGAATGCCACCATCCAAAGCGCTCGAAGGCCCTCTATTTATTAAATAAACATTAGTGTTTACAGCATCAGCCTAAAACTGTAAGGGAAACCCTACATGCAATCTCATACACCTTGCACACTCCATGATCGTTCTATTCATCCTTTTTGACACATCATTTTCTTGGGGTGTTCCAAGGACTGTCTTCTCTCTACGAATCCCATTGTGTGAACAGTAACTGTCAAACTCCTTACTTCAGTACTCACCTCCATTATCAGATCTGAGACATTTCAACCTTTTTCCTGTCTCATTCTCAGCCAAAGCTTTCTACTTCTTAAAAGTATCTAACAAATCAGATTTTTGTCTAATGCAATAAACCCAAGTTTTTGTATTTGCATCATCAATAAAAGTAACATAATAATGAGAGCCACCAAGAGATTGTACCTGAGATGGTCCCCATACATCTGTATGGACAAGCTCTAAATTTTCACTCTTCTTTTGTTTCCCAACCCTGATAAATCTAAATCTCTTCTATTTTCCATAAACACAGTTCTCACAGAATTCCAAACTTACCTGCTTCAGATCAAGAAGCAGTTTCCTTGAGTGGAGAATCTGCATCCCCTTCTCACTCATGTGGCCAAGCCTATGATGCCACAATGCTGCATCTGTTTCTGTGGAAGCTACAGAGATAGAATAATGAGTATTATCAGGACATAAATATAACATACCTATCCTATCTCCTTTTGCAATTACCATTGATCCTTTAGTGATATTCCACCACGTTTCTCCAAACGTAGATAAACAGCTGCTATCTCCCAACTGCCCTGTTGAGATCAGATTTCTTTTCATAGTAGGAATGTGCCTTACATCCTTTAGCAGCCATTCACTTCCATTATTTAACTTAATCCGTACCTTACCCTTTCCAACAATTTTAGATGGTTCATCATCCCCCAATAGCACATGCCCAAAATCACCTTGAACATAATCATTAAAAGAATTTTCTATGGGGTGTAGCATGACATGAAACCCCTGAATATACTACCCAGTAATCACTAGTATTATCTAATGCAAGAATCAAAGCATCTTGTAACACATCACGTGCTACATTCACTTCCTGAGTAGTCTCTTGCCGTCTGTCTCCTTTCTTCTTTGGAGCTCTGTAGTCTTTCTTCAGATGTCCTTCTCCTTTCTTCTTTGGAGCTCTGTAGTCTTTCTTCAGATGTCCTTTCTTACCACAGTTCCAGCACTCTATTTTTCTAAATCTGAACTTGGATCTTCCTTTTTTAGACTTGCCGTGATTTCCTGGGCTCCTTCCTCTCTCATTTTGTCTCCCTCTGCTCTCCATGGTCAACGCATTACTTGAAGTCTCACCTATGCTTTTTCTTCGCATTTCCTCACTAAGAATAACACCAACATCATCATCAAACTTAAGGGTGTTTGAACTAGGGATAGAGTTACTTATAGCCATGACCAAGCTATTCCATCTTTCTGGCAATGAGCACAAGATTAGAAGAGCCCTAACCTCATCATCAAAGTTCACTTTTACAGAACTTAACTGACTGGTAAGTGTATTAAACTCATTTAAATGGTCAGCAACAGATCCACCTTTTGACATCTTCATATTAAATAAATGCTTCATTAAAAATACCTTGTTAGAAGCCGAGGGTTTTTCGTAAAGCTTACTCAATGCACTCATCACACCCTCTGTTGTTTTTTCTTTTGAAATATTGAAGGCCACTGATGAAGCCAAGCACAGCCATATTGTTCCCAGTGCCTTTCTATCAAGAACCTCCCATTCTTCATCCTTCATAGCCGTCGGTTGTTTTGCTTTTCCACCCAACAGAAGGTACAGATCCTTTTGGTACAGATAGTCCTCCATTTGCATCTTCCATAACTAATAGTTTTGGCCCTTAAATTTATCGACCCTAAACTTTCCTTCTTCTGCCATTGCTCCCACTCAAACCAAGAACCCTTCTTTCCAGTGAGTTTACCAACCAAATAGACCTTTTGGCTCTGATACCAATTGTTAGAAAACAAGACTGCATAGCAATAACAGATATACAGTTAAATCAATAAACAAGATGCAAAACACTTTAAAACATTACAAAGAGACACAGATATAACGTGGTTCACCCAAACGATGGGCTATGTCCACAAATAAATTTTCAATACTTTTATTACAGTCTAGAAATATGAAGGGATACACCCTGCAGCAAAACCGTTGCACTTCCTCTTCACTCTCTCACAGTCTCTCTTCCAATACAATATAATACCATACTTAGTCGTTTTACAATGCTTTCTTTTATAGGGGAAATACAATGGGAAAATTCTAGGGTTAACCCAATACCATGGGTCCATAATACTATTGTCCAACACACATCCCAAAACAAAATTCTCCAGGGCTCCACCCTCGAACCCCAAGGAAGGGGGGACGAGTGTACAGTACTCCTAGGTTACTATCACAACTGAATAATATCTATGGATCTAGAATATTAGGCTCCACAACCAACATTTCCTTGGGGTAGTAGTTGGAAAAAAATTTAATCTTGATCCCATTTTCAAGGGCGTAGCTAGTCAGGTCAATTATGTGAAGTATGACGCATTATAAAAAATGAGATACTCAGGAGTGTCGAACCTAGTGATTATTTGGTTTTCAAGAAAAGAGATCACTTGGTTCATATTACACAGTATAATAGGGACTACTTCAACCCACTTGGTGAAATAATCAGTGGCTGTCAAAATGTATTTGTGATATAAAGAAGACACAGGGTTGATAGGTCCGACACAATCCAATCCCCACTGCTGAAATGGGAAATGGACTACTACTGGCTACAAAGGGAAGGCATTTTTTTTAACTTTGCCAGTGCACTTCTGGAAAGGCTCACATTCTCTGACATAGGCATGAGCATATCTGAATAGGGTAGACCAATATTACCCTACCCAAATGATTTTGTGATCCGTTGTATCCCCTGAGAAATGCCCTCCAGCAGGTCCTGAATGAAATTGAAAAATGAAATCATCAATTTGATCCTTTTCAAGACATCTAAGAAAAAATCCATCATATTTTTTTCTAAATAGAACATCATCAATAAGTTGATAAGGAGCTGAATTCAGCCTTAATGCTCTACATTTTTTAGGATCAAGAGTTTCAAGGGAAAACCAGTAACGAAGAAAAAAATTGATGTGGTCATACCATTCAAATGTTGTTATTTCAATTGCATTTACAGAACCTGTAGGTACAGCTTCTTCCTACTCCCAATTGTTTTGTTGATCTTCAAGATCGTTTGATTGGGAAGAAAGCAGACACAAACCTTTTCCTTTAACTATCTTTGTAGGATTGATCTCCAGATCATATTCTTGCAGTGTCATCACCCAGTGAGCTCTTTTCTCACCTAACTCCTTCTAGACGAGGACATTTCGAATGGATGCGTATGGGACAATCACCTTAGTCCTTGACTTCAACAGATGCTTCCCGTAATGTTTTATCGATTTATACACCGCGTAGTCCTATTTGTCAACTTGGGAATAGTTGTTCATCTCCTTTAAACATCAAGGTCATGAAGGAAATGGGGATCTCAATTTCCTCATGATTCTTTTGCATTAGGATAGCTATATACAAAAAATCAGTAGCAAAGGTATAAAATATAAAATCTTTGCTGAAATATGGAGACATAAGAGCAGGCACCTCTGCTATGGCTCTTTTTATTTCAACAAAGGAACTTTTCTGTTCTTCAGAACACTTAAATGGTACATCCTTTTTAACTAAATGTTGGAAGGGTTTGACAACTCAGGAAAATTTTGGTACAAACCTTCGGACAAAATTGATCTTACCTAAGAAAGACTGCATTGCTTTTCTAGAATTAGGGAGGCCGATATTGGAGATTGCTTCAGTGCGTTCTGGATCAATGATCATGCCTTCCTTGGAGATGATGAAACCTAACAACTTACCTTCTGTCACTGTGAAGATAGAATTTTTGGGATTGAGGGAAATCCCATATTTTCTGCATCTTTGGAATACTTGTTTCAAGGCAGACAAATGATTGTGTCATTTTTAGAATAAATAGTTACATCATCTATATATACAACGACATAATTATGAATTAAGACCCTAAAATCTATGTTCATAGATGTCTGAAACATGGCCCCTTCATTTATCAGCCCAAATGGAATCCTCCTATAGGAAAATGTTCCCTGGGGGGTTCGAAAAGTTGTTTTAAGCTGGTCATCTGGAGCAATGAGGACTTGGTTATACCCTGAAAAAATGTCAAATAGTGAGAACATTTCATATTCGACTAACTTCTACAGAATCTACTCCATGGGAGGAATAGGATAATTGTCCTTCTTTGAGGCCCTGTTCAAGTTTCTATAGTCCACGCAAAGTCTAATTTCTCTATTCTTCTTCCGAACGGGTAAAACATTGGCGACCCACTACGTGTGTCTAACAGGGAATATGATCCTTTCCTCCAGTAGCTTATCGAGCTCTTTCTTGACATAGGGCTCTAAACTAGGGTGCATCTTCCTTAGTTTCTGTTGGTATGGTTTTACCTTAAGTTTCATCAGGATTTTGTGGTGCATGATGCTGGTATCGAAAGTCCTGAGTTAATCATACGTCCAAGAAAATACATCTTTGAATTCCTTGCATAGTTTGATAAAGCTTCTTTTTTCATCATGTGAACAATGAACTCCAAGATTGATAAAGTGGGGGTCTTGTTCCGTTCCCAGATTGACAGTTGTATAATTGAGGGTTAAGCTCTGGGTCTTGCAGTTGGTGGTTTGTCAAAATTTATCTTGTAAATAAAAAAAAATTCTAAGCTGATAACAGACTTGGGAATGATATTGGATGGGTCAGATAAAGATTTTTCATGATCAGTTTCATCAATAGCCATACCTTCAAAAGTTTCTTGGGATGATAGGAAATCTAGTATCTGTTGGTCATCGTCGAACACCTTCCAACTCGTGACATTGTCTAGAATTGAAGGCCTGTAGATCAAATCAATAGAAAAAGTGTTAAAAACCAGGACCACAGAACAATAACAGATATACAGTTAAAGAAATAAACAAGATGCAAAACACATTAAAACATTACAGAGAGACACATATATAATGTGGTTCACCCAAACGATGTGCTACGTCCACAAAGAAATTGCTAGTCCTTTTATTACATTTTAGAAATATGAAGGGATACACCCTGCAGCAAAATTGTTGCACTTCCTCTTCATGCTCTCATAGTCTCTCTTCCAATACAATACAATACCATACACAGTCGTTTTACAATGCTTTCTTTTATAGGGGAAATACAATGGAAAAATTATAGGGTTAACCAAATACCATGGGTCCGCAATACTGTTGGCCAACACACATCCCAAAAACAAATATCGGGGGCTCCACCCCTGAACCCCCATGTCTCAGGGACGCTACCTCCGAACCCCTGTGTCTCAGGGGCACTGCCCCTGAACCCTCATGTCTCAAGGGTGTTTCCCCTAAACCCCCTTTTTTGGGGTGCTTCCCTGAACCCCAAGGCAGGGGGAATGAGTGTAGAGTACTCATGGGTTACCATCACAACTAAATAATATCTCTAGATCTGGAATATTAGGCTCCACAACCAACAAAAAGTTTGCGGAGACAAACCTTCAGGTAGGATTAGCCTAGACACAGTGTTAGCCAATAGATCAGTGTCGAAATTATATGATCTAGGAACATATCTGATATTAAATTTGAAAAAAAGATGGTCATATCTCTAATCAACCTTTGATAATTGATTAAGCGAGGGGAAAAGAAATGTATTTGGTTTCTTGCCTATTTTACTATAATTTTCGAGTCCCCAACACATTCAATTGCTTTTGCCCCCAAATCCATAGTTTTTCTGAGTGCTTGAACAAGTGCCTCGTACTCAACTACGTTGTTGGTACATTTGAACTCCAACATGCATGCAATCATGGTCTTGGTCCCTTTTGGATCAATGAGAACACATCCTCAACCTACTCCATCTTTGGACCTGGATCCATCAAAAAATAAATTCCAAATAAAAGGTTCAATTCTGAAATTAGTATTTACACTATAAACATTATGAACCATAGTACTGGAGAATGGTACAGAAGTAAGATGGGTAATCTGGGATAGTTTTTGTACATTCTCCACTGGTGAAATGTCAGCAGGAAAGCCTCCAAAGAAGGTATCAAAAGTAAAATTTTCTATTTGATTACTGAAGAAGGAGACAAATTCATTGGAACCATCGATATCGGTCACCATT
Source organism: Pseudotsuga menziesii (assembly GCA_001517045.1). Lineage (NCBI taxonomy): Eukaryota > Viridiplantae > Streptophyta > Pinopsida > Pinales > Pinaceae > Pseudotsuga > Pseudotsuga menziesii. The sequence goes on along the minus strand of LPNX010369665.1, from coordinate 44,473 downwards.
TGTTTCATAAATTGTTCCCTGTCAACTTTGAGTTTGTTAGGCTGCTCGTTTAGGGGTAACCACAAGTGAGACTAATCAGTGGAAAAGTAACCTTTTATTTTTTCCGACCAATCTTAGCTTAACCACATACCGTAAGTATCTAGAATGTCTCCGATTACAATTTCAATGGTCTAATGAATCCTGGGATCTACAGACAATCTAAGGAGAACATTGTTCAGTCTTCCTACAACTTTAATTTTAGACCTGTGCAATTGGACAATTTGGATAGGACAAGTTTCCCAGGTAGCATTCATCTTTTTGTAGACAGAAAGAGGCATCACATTAGATGAGGCCCATGAATCAACCATGCAGCTATGTACATTCATGTTGAAGATTTCAAAAGTGAGTAAGAAGGGTGGGGTTCCCTTGCTTCCATGCTTTTGATTGTTTGGTCGAGGGGAAGAGTCAAGATTATTATTCTGAGTTTCCCTAGGCTATTTTATTATCATGATTTTGGGTAGGGAATATCTCATGGAAGGTATTTTGAGAAGGTCGAATAAATATATATTTTCCTTGACTCTTTTCAGATCCTCAGCTAAACTATATTCAAGCTAAGGAATGACAGTGTCTTTCTGTGCTTGGGATTTACCCTTGTAGGGATCCTATGTTGTAGGTGATGTTTCCAACGGGGGTGGCCCTTTTGATCTAGTGTTGTGAGTGTGTTGTAGATTAAAATCTATGTTAGGATCTTCTTCCTCTTCTTCGGAAAAGAAACTTATAGTGCTAACCTGCTGGTCTTCTTCCTCTTCTTCTTAGGGAGGTTGTTACTCTTGATTTGACTGATCTTCACAGGATTCAAGAATGTCAGGTGTTCCTATAGCCAAGGCTTTCAAGACAAAAAATATTTCCTCTCATGTGAATCCATCACTAGGATTTGGAGGTGGTGGGTTTTTAGGGGGTGGGTTAGGTCTCCTAAAAGGTGGCCTATTAAATCCCCTATTGTTGGATTAATTTTCATTATTTGTTTTCTTGAGATCCACCATCTCATTAGACACCTTTCGAAGGAGTTTCTTCATGTCATTCATATTAAAATGGATCTTGTGTTGTGGTGGTGGGTTTGGGAGAATTTTCAATCTTCTTGCGGGAAGTAGAAGCTTGTTCAAAGGATGTGGCAAGGTTGTCCTTAAAGCAGAACATGTCCTTTTTTACTTGTATGGATTCAAAGAAAGCATCCTGCAAGGACTCTTTATGGGATCTTTTAACCCACATGGATATTTGAGATGGAATACCCTTAATATAATATGCTACCAATAAGTCCTCAACAGGGAGGATAGTGATTGGAATCCTATTTTTCAAATATGAAAATCATTGGTTATAATCCTTGACTCACTCCTTGCCTTTGGTCCTCATGGAAGAAATATCTATGACTAAATCTTCTAGAGTCTTGTCATCCCCAAATTTCTGAGTGAAGAGTTCAGAAAACACCTCCCATGATGGGATAGAACTAGATTCTAGGGAGAAATACAAAATAGAAGCTTTTCCCTCAAAAGTATAAGGGAACATTCTACAGACTATGTCTTCATGTATGACATTTCTAATCCTGATAGCCTGCATAAAATATTTGTTGTGGTCTTCCACAGGTATTTTGTCATCTGGATTATATTTCGGAAGCCACTTCTTGGGGTTTTATGGAAACCTATGTTGATCACCTATGATAGACACAGCATCTCCATCCAGTCAGGACTTGTTAGCTCATTCATCAGCCATTGGGATAGATTCCTCTGATGAAGTGGAAAATTCAGGGTCTGATGATTCATCTAAGGAGGATGAAGAAGTGCAAGGTGAAGAGGGTGGTCCTCCTACTCTGATGTTGTTTTGGGGAGTATTTCACTCTCTAAAAATGAATCAAGATCTAGTCCATGGGTAGATGGTTCACTGGAAGGATCGTTGCATCCTTCATTTTTTTGGTCACCTGAATTAATATTATCTTGACGGTTGGGTTGAGGACTAATTCCAGTGGTGACATTGTTCAGCAAACCATCTTTGAATTTCAGCACTGTTATCTGAATGATGTTTCAGTAATTGTTCGATGGTTATGGGTCCTAAAATAGGAGATACAAGAATGTATCTATCTGTTGGGGTTCTCTGTTCATTTACAGGGGTAGCCAGAATGGCATCTAAACTTTGTGTGATTTGTTCTCCTGATGTAGATGCGTGGGTGTGACTACAAGTGATAATCGGATCTCTTGCTGGAGGAGGTGTTTCTGTGGTTTGTTTAGGCATGATTTGTTGGCCCTCCTTCTAGCGCCATTTGTTGAAGCCTCAACTGTGTATGTGGCTGAAAAGGTATCTAATACTTACTTCAAAGGGGGGAAACCCAGACTGAAGGGATTTGAAAGGTCTTGCACAAGGACAGTCCAATCCCCAGCCTTTTTGGTGTAGTGATCTCCCACAGATATTACTATCCTCTGCTAGATCTTGTGGATTAGATCCTTAAAGGATATGTTTCCTAGATTGGAAAACGGGATTGGTAATGCAAAGGAAAGAAACTCAAATCTAACTATGAAATAAAATCTGATCTAAATATAAGCTACTCAAAGAGGATGTTGAATTGATTCATAGAGTAACCTGAGGTGTAAGACAGACAAGTATTTTCATCCAATTGACATAAATGTAAATGAGACTATTACCTTATCACTTAACTCACAATCAATTAATAAAATTAAACTGACAGTAACTTAAGATTGTATCATTCAAGTTTAACCTACATGTATGCATGTTAATTGAAAAACAAACATGTTTGTCTTTCTAACTTCACTGCTGAATCATTTGCAGAAATAGATAAATACTTTTAAAAGAAGAAATTCTTCAAAATTTTATCAATGCATGAATCTGTAGTAGAGAGAAATCAAAGTCATAAATAAATGAATTTATCAATTGCAAAGAATTAACAGCGATGTTGATTCATTTGAAATAGGAAAAATCGTGATATGTTAAAGAAATTTAATCAAATAATAACAAGAGATATGAAATGATATCAATACTGTATTAATTCAAGTTTTGTAATAAATTACATAAACCTTAAGTACACAGAGGTATCTTTAGTCTCCGATCCAAATATTTCCCCTTCCCAAGGTCCCTAATACATCTAAATTTTACCCCTTAAATAATTATTACAAAAGAATCAATTCCCTTCAAAATGGAATCGAAAAACCCAAACAAAGCTAATACCCAAGAAAATATCTCCATATTTTCCAAATCTCCAACAACTCATCTAAGTTAGGATAGTTAGCGAATTCAAGTCCAATTTGGGAAGTACATTTGTGATCTTCTATTTCATTCTTCGCTAACTTATGCCAAATTCAAATGTAGATATGGATCTTCCCTTCAATATCAAGTGGTTGTTTTATTAACAGATTCACATCATCAATACTGATATGACTAATCCCCTAGATCTTCTTTATTGCTTGATCTCATCATTGTTCAACCTGTTCAATCATGAGTTTCAATAGGCATGCATTCTCGATGATACCCATAACAAGAAAACACAAAACTTCCATTAAATTGTTAGTAGCATACCACCTCCTTCCACATATAGCCTGTGCCTTCTTAATAGCTTCACCAATTGTTTCATTCAGATCTTCCCAAGCACGTAAAACAATTATGACCTTCTTCAGCTGGAAACTGCTAAGAATAGTGATGTTCTCTAGCTTATCTTTCGTGTATCTTTTCCAATCTACAACAGCATCATATGCTTTGGAATATTCTTCTCTTTTGTCTACCTGATCTTCAAGAGTAATAGAAATATTATCAAAAACAAGATGAGTCTCAAAAATACTATCAAGAGTTTTAAACAATTCACTAATTAATTCATAATGCTCTTGATTAGTCTTGAGAGATAATTACTTGAATTCTTCTTGTGAGAATTTAGAGAATGAAGATGAAGCTGCACTTGCAGTTGCATATTCATATTGCTTATCAAGCAAAGCTATTCTTTGCACAAAGACAAAATTTGCAGTATTCTCACTTAGTAGTTCATCCTGAAGAGAAGTAATCTTCTCCTTTATCTCATTGCACTTGTCCTCAGATATCTTCATTAAATCAGCAATATGAACCTCATGCTTATTTCTGGTCTATTCCAGTTCTTCCTTGAGTTTGATTATTTCTTCTTTTTTCTTATCAAACTCTCTATTCAAAGAATCAATAGCATGAAAGTTTGCACCTGTGAAAGATCCCAAAGCAGAAGCAGTATCTACAGTATCCACCTGTGGGTCACCAGACCGTTGAGTCCACACTACCTGGTTAGAGAGAGATGCATCTACATCAGCTTGATCTCTGCTCCTTTTCTTACCTCTCCTATCCATTGCTTTATTAGACTTTTTATAATGATAATCCCCAAGAGATATCACAATATATTCATTAAACTCATCTCTTACCTCATCAGTGGAAGAAGTTTCAATCCATGTGGACACCAAAGGAGAATTATGAGTGATGGTAGGAGAAGGCATAGACATGGTGATGGGAGTAGTGGATAAAGGAGAAGAACTAATTTTGGACAATAGCTGCTTTATTAGAAGTCGAAAGTATGATTGGAATAGAGGTTTCATGGGATGAAGCATGAATAGTATCAGCTGGCAATGATGATGAAGATACTAAGGGATTTTCAGGAACAGATGATGTTGATATAGAAAAAGAAGGAATGTGCCGTGAAATCTTAGGAACTTGAAATGCAGTAGATTGTGGCATGGGTGGTTGTACAGAGATTGGGGTAATAGAAGCAGGTATGCATGTTGCAGCATGATAGAGCTAGGATAATGGAGGTGATAAAGTTGATCCAACAGGAAAAGCAGATAGGGTTTGAATCGAGGAGAGGACAAATGCTGACGAATATTTTTTGTTACTACCACTGAATAAATTCATAAATGCCTGCAAATTGTTACCATTATCAAGTTCTTTAGTAGCAGGCACAGGATAATTTCTTCCTTCTTCAGTATCTGAATTGGTCAAATCTATGGTATGAGGTGGAAAGGAGGAAACCTGAAATTTTATACTTGTAAATGGCATAAGGTCAACCATCACCGGATCATCACATGTTGAATTGACTATAGCATTTACCTTTTTATCAGCAACAACCTGAGCAGTTGAAAATTCTTGAGTATCTAGCACAGAAGTCATGTTTGTCATCTTTTGTTTAAACTGTTGAGAAGTATGTATCAAGGATTTAACCTATTAAGCGACTGATGCCTGTGGGACATCGTCCATAGGACCTTTACCTTTATCCATAGCTGAGCTTGGTGTCACTGAAGATTATTTAGCTGCTTGAGCCTCCTTCTCTTCTTTGTCTTTTCTCATCTTTTCCAAAATATCCAAATCCATTGCTCTGTAAGCCCAGACCTTGTCTCTTATTTCCTTATGGTAGCATAAGATTTTACTTTATTCCTCTTTGCTTTTGGATCTAGCTAAAACTTCAGCAAAAAGTATCGACTCCTTGGTAAATAGAATCATCTAGTTCTTCTTCATGAGTATAGCCTTCTTTGAAATGATTCTGCTTGAGATGAGCATCAACCCACCCCTTGGGGTCATGTTTCCTTTTCCTAGCAAAACCTAGTTTCAGAGAAACTATGTGGTCACTAAGCTCTGCAGCCCAGGTCAAAGTTGGTATGCTCAATGTTCCAAGGTTTTGAGGGAACTTGGGCCAAACTCTTCTTTTTGGTCCATTTATCTTCTTGTAAACTCCTTCTATCACTGTCTAGAAGGATATATCCTCAATAACCAACCTGTCATGTACAACTTTAGGTAAAATATGGGCAGTATTGATGCACCAGATTCTGATGTATCCAAGTTTTTATCCAATGTACCAATCACCCATGGTAGAAATGAGATTCTTGGCTTCACACGAGAAGACTAGAGCTTCCCTTTTGAAGATTATAAAATAAATATAGCCAAGGAAGTTTTCACAAATTTCATAGAACCTGGTCACATAGTTGATATCCCATAATTCTGCATGGTAAATGTGTACAAGTGTGGCTTGTAATATCTAGTTCCATCCCAAATTGGGATAATGGAACTCAGCACAAAATACGTCAACAATGAAGGCTGAGAAGAAGAAATTGGGTTTCGTCTTGGCAGTGGATTTTTTATAGTATTGGATGGCTGTCTTGAGTTCTGAGAAATAATGGATGCCCAAGGGAGGGATTTTCCCATGGTAAGAACATGATGAGCTATTGGGGCGCATTTAGCTTTAAAATAGGAGCAATTGGGGATATCGTAAAGTTTGCACAACATAGCTGCTATCAGAGAGTAGGGTTCCCTAAACCAATCAACGGGGTAGAGTTCATCCTTCCTCTGAGAAAATTTATTGGAATTGCTCATCCAGGACTTCAGCATTTCATCAAAATTATATCTGGACTTAGAGGCTTTCACAAAATCAGCATTAATAAGTTGTCTAACCGGCTTGAGAGCATAAGCTTTGATGAACATTTCAGGACGGAAGCTAGTGAGTTGCAACCCTGTACTTCAATTGAAGGAGCGATCTTTTGGGTTTCTTTTTTCTATAATCCATTTAATTACATCATTGTAAGGGAGAATAGTAGGTCTAGCAGCAATGGAATGGATACCGAAATCCTTAATTCTCTAGTAAGAGGGTTGGTCATTCTGTATGTCCAAAATTTCATCGTTGTCGAAAATAGAGTATATCCTATACCAATATACTTGGTAGGTTTCACTGACTCTGCCACTAGTATCAGAAAAGATGCCAAAATTTGGGTCCTTAGTCATCATATCCCTCTGAAGGTTCTTGCATCAGATAATTCGAGACATCTTAGGGTTGAAATATGTTGTTAAATGCATAAACCCATAATTAAAACTAATTTAACCCAGAACAACAATAAGCGATTTGAATTAGGAAAAGGACCCAAATACTAGCATGTAATCAGACTGGACAGTGATAACGTCGAATGGTAAAAACGCAAGGAAATTCAATGCATCACAACAATTTATAGCAATAAAAATGGTAAATAAATCACAAAACACCAAAGTATATATAGATTTTACCGATTCCATTAGGACCGTAGGATTAAGATAAATGAACAATTAATATTAAGTGCACGGGATGTGAGATCCAATTTCAAATTTTATTTAACTGTCCCATAATCCACATTCTACAGATGCATGATGCAGGATGTGGGATCACAAAATAGTCAAAATTTTATTCAATCTCTCCCGCAATCTGCAGCCCGCAAGTTGCGAGTTGCGGGCTGCGGAGACATGCAACAAAACCATCGAAATAAATTATTTTCCCGCAATCTGCATTCTCCACATGTGGGATGTGGGATGCAGGATGAAAAACTTACACACACACAATCTTTCCACATCCTACATTCTGGAAGTTGCGGGATACGGGTTGCGAGATGAAAATCTTGGAAAAAAATCAAACTTCAAAATCCTTCCATCCACAAGTTGCTGGTTGCGGGATGAGGGTTGTGGGGTGAAACAATTTCATTAAAACATAGTTCCCTGCAACTTCATCAAAAACAAAGAAATCACGCATAGATTTCAGAAATTTGGCTATGTTAAAAACAAAGAAACCATGACGAATGAGATAGGGGCCATAAAAAAGATCAAAGGACTTCAAGCAGTTTCCTTAGTATGTGTAATTGGGCTCCCGTGTTTTGAATAACATGAGATCTGTTGTACCTACAATAGGACCCTGAAAATATGTTCATGTCAAGAGGGAAATCACGATTCTAACATAGTTCAAATATTTTTAGTGTTTTGCAGTAATATTTTACAGGTTCAACTTCATATGGATTTGATATTATAAGTTATGCTTCTTACTCCATCCACAAGATATTCCGAATGGAAGTTGAAGATGATTGCATCTATGAAGAGACAAGGTCTCTATGATGTATCCATTGGACTTGGTAAATATTCTTATGAATATGAGAATGACTGGCTAAATGATAGTGATAGAGCTTATGGAGCAATATGTGGGACTTTTTCTTCAAGCTTGCGCTACCAACTTATTGAGTTTGCAGAATACCCAAAGGATCTCTAGATAGAACTAGATAGAATATTTGGGAAGAACAATGAGGATTGCTATATCAATTTGTAGGGAATATTTATTTACTCAAAATTATCATCCTCTAATCTCTCTGATGAAGTTGTTCAAGATGGAGAAGAAGCAGAATCTTCCTCACAGTCAATTCGAATTGAAGAAAGTCCACTTGGAGTTACTCCTTCTCTTGTTGCTCTGGAAGTATGTGAGATCTATGATATCTCATATCTTCACATGGATGATCCAAAAGAATACATTCAAATATATTTTATTGAAGAAAATATCTCCTTCCATTCTATGCAAAAATTCTCCAATGATTCTTCTATTATAAATTATGTGCATAGTTTACCAGTGATTGCTCTAGGAAAGGGAGAGGAATTTGATTTCTCTGTCTCTAATGACGTTGATGGTGTGCATATAAGTAATTATGTGGATGTTTTGGAAATAATATCATATTTTAGGAGTGATCCATTCACTCTCATTGATCTATAGCTTCCAACAAATTCCTACATGATTGCATGCACCGATACTCAGGGTTTTGAAGAAAGAGAGAACTATACATCGACCATCTTCGTGGAGCACACTCTTGGATCTGATATGGAATTAATTGGATATGATATGATATTATTTGGATCTGATCTGATATTACTTGTTTCTATGGTTCAATATATTTTAGTACTGCTTGTAGCTATTCTCATCAATTTTGGTGTGAAGAAACAAGTACTACAAATCTCTTTCAAAAATTCTACTGGGGATTTGATGTCATTTTTATCTCATGATTTTGCTGATATTATATTTTGGAAATAATTTCAGTTTTTAGGAGTGATTCAAACACTCTCATTGATCTTGAGCTTCCAGCAAATTCCTACATGATTACATGCAGCAATATTCAGAATTTTGAAGAAGGAGAAAATTGTGCATCTACCATCTCGTTAGAGAAAACTCTTGGATCTGATATGAACTTTATTGGATCTGATATGATATTATTTGGATATGATATAATATTTTTTGGTTCAATATTTCCTTTTCATGATGTTTCAGTACTTCCTGTAGTTTTTCTCATTAATTTTGGTGTGAAGAAACAAGTACCGCAAGTCTCCTTCAAAATTGTTGCTAGGGATTTGATTTCATTCCACACTTTTGGATCTGATATGGAATTATTTGGATCAGATATGATATTATTTGGATCTTATATGATATTAATTAGTTCAATATTTCAGGTTCATGAGATTTTAGTACTCCTTGTAGCTGGTTTCATCAATTTTGGTGTGACAAATCAACTACCGCAAGTCTCCTCCAAAATTGTTGCTGGGGATTTGAATTCACTTCACATTTTTGGATCTGCTATGAACCTATTTAGATATGATTTATTTTATGATATGACAATATTTGGTTCAGGTTTTAAGATTCAGTATCTTACATTATTTCTTGTAACAAGTTTCATCAATTTTCGTGTGACAAATCAAGCACCACGAGTCTCCTTCAATTTTGTTCGTTAAGGAATCGATGTTAGTTCTCTCTTATGAGTTTGATGATATTAGATTTCATGAAATATTGGTTATTTATGAAGCTATATAATATTATGGAGCTCAATAATTCACTCTCCACAGTCCCAGGGATTCTCTACCTACCTTTTGTATCACATGCTCATCTCCTCACAAAACTAGTAAAGTTGGATACATTCTGCATCTGCCTAGACACTTGCTCCTAACACTTGGGACTGATTTTAACTCACATGGTTTGATGTTCAAGGCTTCAATATATAATTTGCTTGGGTTTTCCTCACATGGTTCTAATTCTCAAGAACCTTTTCTCTCTCATCAGTTGGTTTCAGTTGCTCTACATGGGTCCATTTTTCATCCTGCAGCTGTCTATATTGTTGATTTAGTTGGGCAGATTATTCTTATTCCAAAGAGGAATATTCCTCTAGAAATAATCACTTTGTTTGGATTCATAGGTTCACATGCATAGATTCAAGATGATGTTGCATAAAAGAACCAGAATATTGCATTACTATTGCATACTGCTGCAAATTGCAGAAAAAGATTTTGCAAGTTTTTAACTTGTATTTCCTGATTTCTGCTTATCTTGAGGGGGGGTTTTCCCATGAGGTTTTCCATGTTTCCTTGGTTGTATTAAGCAGAACTATTTATTTTAGATTGTATTTGGGTGACCTGTGGTATTGTTACCAGGGCCCATAATTGTCCAAGTTAGGATTCAGGGGGTGTTATGATTATTAATCCTCCCTTGACCATACTGTCTATTAGATTATTTATCCTAACTTATGAACCTTAATTAATTAATTGGGTCCACTAGTACCATTGGGTCATATTGACATAATGGGGCCACATGTACTAGTCACTAAAGTGTGGGGAACACTTCTAGAGGTTAACTGCCACTTACTGCATGTGCGTGCATTAGTTTGGGTGCCTCCTAGACCAATCCATACATTTTAGGAGCCACTGGGAGTCCCGACACCAACCTCCTTCAATTAGTTGGAGTTGGAACTAGTTAGTCTTAGTTATCCTCTAGTTACTTTCAGTTATTTCACAACCAAGTAGCTAGCACTAGTTATACATGGCTAATGAATGGATGCATGTGGAGTAGGTGCCTTTTCCCACCTACCACACTCATTTGCACTGAGTTAACTAGATATGACTGATTGATTGAGCTGTTGGACATCTGGGAGTTGATCTATTGGATGGTGATATTGATTGAGACACCATGAGTTATATTATTAGTTAGATACAGTCATATCCAGTGGATAGATTCGAATTGCTACCTAATGCATTCGAATTCTTTTCCTATGTAAACTATTGTAACACCAGATTTAATTATTGTGAATGATACTGTAAATTCTTGAGCAATACTTATATGTTTCCTGTGTGGTTTATTTTTTTCAGTTTGTATCTTCATTGTCCACTTTTTTCAAACATTATTAGAATTATATGCTTGAAGATATAAATGGCATTCAAATTCTAATATTTGGAATTTCAACCATTACAAAAGAGATAATCTATCGTAGTCATGTTGAGATGCGAAACCTGATGAGGTTCTATCAAGGTTAGAGCTTTTTGAATTCAATGTTGAACCTATAGAAGTAGATAGCATGCTGATTACTGGGTTGATCATTCCTCCTTCATTAAGAAACAATGGCTTGCATTGTTTCCTCGTTCAGGTGACAAAACTTGTTGGTGAGTTCAATAGCAGAGTACCACTTTCCTTGGGATGGGAATTGTCCATATTTTTCCACTTGGAACAAAGGAATGGTGTTCATCCTTTTCTAGCATATGCGTCATCCCACTATGGTGTCATAGGGAAGAGGCTCCTGAACATACATATGGTTATCTTTGGGTTCTATTGTTTGCAAGTCGTAGTCTTCTTGCATGGTATGAGGATATCCATCTTGGACAATATGTTGACTACTACTAAGATCGCATCATGCTAATTTCTTGTAGTAGGATATCCCATCAGGTAGTCCATATAAATAGATTCCCATGCTCGACTAGGAACCGAAAAAGCGTATAAAGTCCTTGTCGTCAATTCAACATTTTAGGAATGGAACAAACCATGCACGATGGAACGTATCTATTGACATCATATTTAAGTGTAGGACAGTAGAAATATTTTTGGAGGATAGCAAGAGTCTTTGATACTCCATAATATCTTGTAGACTTTCTATAGTGTGTGTCCCAAATGAATTATTGTCGGTGCTCATTGGTCGGTACACAAAGTTGTCCAATATTGAATAGCAAGGTGTATTTTAGGAAGTAGTCAGTAGTAGAAAACATGTCGGTATAAAGCTATCGATAAAATATGGAGAAGTCACAGTCTATCAATCATAATTGCGGATAATTAGTGGTGTCATAACCCTACATACTCATCATTGTGAAAAGTAGAGTAATGGGTGGTCAGCTGAGAGAATCGACAACGACATTGGATTTACCTTTCTGATCCTTAATTACCAACTCAAAGTGTTATAGGTAATTAGTCCACTTGAGTTGTCGATTTGTTTGTAGTTTCGACTAGGATGGGGAGAATTGTAAGGGATTGTAGTCAGTTAGGATGATTGTTTCCTTCCCAAGGTTTTAATGTCTACATTTCTTGAGGGCTTGCACAATGGAAGATAGTTCCTTCTCATCTTTCAAATACCTTATAACAGTGCAGTTGAAAGTTTCCAAATGAAAAGCAATTGGGTGACCATACTGAGTGATCACTGCTCCTAAAGCATAGTCTGATGCATTTGTCTCCATCTCAAAAGGTTGATGCCAATTAGGTAAAACAAGTACTAGTGTTGTACAAAGCTTGTTTTTGAGTTTCTCAAAAGCATGTTGTTGTGTATGTGTCCATTTGAAGATAGTTTTCCCATTTTCCTTAGTCAATTGATTCAAGGGTCGGGCTATGTGACTGAATTTGAGTATGAATCGTCAATAAAAATTCTCAAAACCAATCAATCTTCTTAATTCATGAATAATTTGAGAAATTGGCCAATCTTTGAAAATATGTACTTTCTTGGGGTCAACATGAATTCCTGCAAAGTCAATTACATACCCCAAATATTTGATGTTGCTCATCACAAATGAGCATTTGTCTATGTCTAGATATAGTTGATGTTGCTAGAGAATGTCGAAGACTTGTCAGAGTTGTTTGACATGTTCTTCCCATGATCAACTAAAAATCAAGATATCGTCGAGATACACAATGAAATTCAAACAATCATTCCTTGGTTTTGAATGCAGTCTTCCATCAATCGATGGAATCGATCAGAATATGATGATATCCTGACTTGAGGTCGAGTAAAGAATGTAGAACCTTTTAGACATTCGATGAGTTTTTCTATCCATGGAAGAGGGTATCTATTCTTTATCAAAGTTTTGTCAAGATATCGATAGTAGATGCACATGCACCAAGTCCCATTTGTATTTGGAACGAGTATGAATTTTCACAAGGAGAGGATCTGGGTCGGATGTGACCTATGTTGATCAAATCCTGGATGTTTTTGTGGATCTCTTCATTTTCGAGAATGGATCTTCTGTCAAAAAATGTGTTAGGTAATGAAGAACCAAGAACAAGTTCAATGGAGTGTTTTAATTGGAAGTGTAGAGGTAATCCATTTGGCTCTTTAAATACATTATGGTATTCCTCAAGAATGTGGTTGATCTGTTGTTGTTTTTGGGAGTTTTTTTGGTCTATGAGTTGACTCGTTGTTGGAGTCTTCATAGAATGCTAAGGATTTATCATAATCAATGTGAATTTATGAGCATGGTGGATAAGCTTATTTATTTGTTTGGCATATATCATAGGAACTGTTAATGTAGGTCGTCGCTCTGGTATGTCGTACCATTGATTCCGAATTTCAACAATCACCTTCTGACGTCGTGACTAATAACTTCCATGTCAATCCCATAGGTAAGGTTTCCCAAACAAGGAATCGGCTATATAAAGTGGTGCCACATCACAGAGTTGTTGGAGACATTTACCCACCATGCACACTTAATTTGGTCAATTTGGCCTTGTTAAACCACTATCCTAAGTTTTATTGACTTAATTGGCATCATAGGAGCACTGTATGACATCAGCATGAGCACACCCATGCCTACCTTCAGTCAAGGAGGCCAACTAAGCCTTTTCCTTCATTTGGGGAGGCTAACTGGAGCACTATGAGTGTGATCTGAGTGTCATAAATGCACCTAATTGCTAATTGATGGTTACAATCAGTTAATCTAAGTGATGAAGGCACCTCCATTCATTATATTGATTATTTTATTAATATTTAATGAACTAGAGTCAACAAGGGTTCCTCTAACCACCTTTGATGGCCAGTTTGACTTCAGTTAACCTCATCAAGGTTCATTGGAGTTAATGATGCACTACCACTTATTGGTTGGCATGCAGTGACATGTGTCTAAGATACTTTCAGTTAGACACAGTCATTCATTACAGTTCAAATTCAGTTAGGACTAAGTTGAGTCAATATGCACTTGATCAGTTGGTTAACTGGTGTGTTTACTGTGGCTTACAATAAGTTAAGCTACACCCACTCATTCAATTCGAATGACCTCCTTGGGAATTCAAATTGTCTTGGAATTCATGCATCTTGCATGATCATTGTATTGTCTTATTCATTATTCATTGATTCTACAAAGCTGCTACTCCCATTGCAGTACCATTTTGCCAATTTTATGCATATTTGTCTGTATTCTTTGTGAGACTGTGTTTTCAGTTCCTAGACCACTGTGACAAAATTAACATACTGTCAGAGAAGAGGTCTCAAGTTCAATTCCCCTAAGCTATGTCGGAGGTAGGGTGTTGGAGTATTGGGTACCTCCACATGGTATAACTGTTGCACCTTTGGGAATATAAAAACAAGTGGACTAACCGCCACTCCTGGTGATAGGGCCTTGTGCTTGGTTTTAAATTTTTACCAACATTTGTAGGTTTTGGTGTAACGGCATTGCTGACTCATGGAAATGAAGTTATTAGACTATGGCATGAAAGGTTCAGCCACCTGAACTTCAAATACTTGCAGCAATTACATAATAATTCTATGGTTGAAGGCCTCCCGGTCATCAAAGATACCACTAGAATTTGCAAGTGTTGTGTTGTTTGAAAGCACCCTGAGCATAAGTTCGATCAGGGGAAGGCAAGCCAAGCATCATGCATATTGGGACTGATACATTCTGATATCAGCGGTCCCATGCCTATGACATCCATGAATTGATCAAGGTACATTCTGAATTTCATTGATGAATTTTCCAGATACACATGGGTCTTTTTTATCAAAAAGAAGTCGAAAGTCTTGGAAAAATTCATTGAATTGAAGGCCTTGGTTGAGAATGCATCTGGCCAAAATATCAAGCTATTGAGATCTGATAATGGTAGGGAGTATGTAAGTAATGATTTACTGCATATATGTTCCCAAATTGGTATTCATATTCAGCATTCAGTCCCCTACACTCCCCAGCAGAACGGTGTAGCAGAGAGGAAGAATCGGTCTCTCAAGGAGATGACCTCCTGTATGTTGGAATCAAAGAAGTTGGCTGCAAATTTGTGGGCTGAAGCCATGCATGCTGAAGAATATATTTAGAACAGAATGCCACACTCATCCATGAAAGGGAAGACCCCTTTTGAAGCTTACTTCGGACACAAGTCGGATGTGTCGAATCTGCGGGTGTTTGGGTCCACTGCATGGGCCCAAATTCCACTTGACAAAAGGAGGGATTTGCAACCACAAAGCATAGAATGTTTGTTTATTGGATATCCTGATGAATCAAAAGGTTTCAAGCTTCTAGATATCAAAACAAAATATATCATTATTGAAAGGAGTGTCAAGTTCAATGAGCCTCTTCAGGAGGTAGAACTAGTGAAGGAGAAAACTGCTGAATTTCCTTCCTATTCCACTGAATATTTGGATGATGTAATGTGGATGTAATTGAGAGTGATGACCCTGATTTGGATCCTCTGATTTTTTATATCAATGTACAGAAAACATCAGATGCTGAATCAGAACCTGAAGTACAAAATCATCTCCCAAGTGGGGCCTGACAGACACTCTCCTCTGCAGGAGATAACATTGGAAATCTAGATGATCCAAGGAGAACCCGGTCCAATTTCCAAAGAGGAGGTATTGCGCTCTCTTGTCCTGATTATTTTCTATCCGAATATTGTTATTTGATGATAATTTCATACCCTAATTCTTACTACCATGCTGGGAAAGATCCGAGATGGAAATTTTCCATGGATGAAGAGATGAATTCTCTTCAGAAAAACACCACTTGGGAGCTAGTTTCTCTTCCTCCGAGGAGGAAATTGGTTCAATGAAAGTGGGTGTTTCAGACTAATTTTTCTGCTGATGGAAGCACCTACAAATATAAGGCAAGGTTGGTAGAAAAATGTTTCTCCCAAGTCCAAGGTGTGGACTACCATGATACTTTTGCACCTTTTGCAAAAATGGACTCCATCGACCTAGTTTTAGCAATTTCTATGTCTAAGCATTGGGAAGTGCATCATATGGATGTTAAGTATTCCTTTATACATGGAGATATTAATGAGAAGATATATATGCAGTAGCATGAGGGCTACATTTCTGATCCATCTTTGGTTTGCAAGCTAAAGAAGTCACTATACGGGTTAAAACAGGCCCCAAGAGAGTGGTATTCCAAGATGAATGCCTTCCTTCTCTCGCGAAACTTCCAAAGGTGTAAATAAGATCCAAATGTGTATATATAGCAGTCTGATGGTAATTTTATTATTATTTTTTTATATGTTGATGACTTACTAATTACAGGTAGCACAGTTACTTCTATTTTAGTCATCAAAACTGCTCTCCACAATGCATTTGAGATGAGCGATTTGGGGCTCTTGAAGCAATTTTTGGGCCTCGAAATTGACCAAAATTTTGATGGGATAATGGTCACTTAGAACAAATACATATCAAACTTGTTATTCAAGTTTAACATGGCTGAATTTAAGTCTGCTCCATTCCCTTTCCTTTCACGGATCAGCCTTGAAGAAGGAAAAAGCACACCTCCCATGTACTGCACTATTTATCGACAGCTAATAGGTAGCTTGCTCTACTTGATTCATTCTCGGCCTGATATATGCTATGCCATGAATGATGTGTCAAGATACATGCAGAAGCATCATGATATTCATTGGAAGGTGGCCAAGAGAATCCTCCAGTATATTCAAGGAACCAGGACCTACGGCATTCATTATGCTGTAGACTCCGAGCTAGAGCTAGTTGGTTACACAGATTCCGATTGGGAGGGTGATTCTATTGATCAGAATTCTAATTTCAGATATATATTCATGTTTGGTGGTGGCCCCATTTTCTGGTCTAGCAAAAAGCAGGCCTCCATAGCATTGTCTTCAGCAGAGGCCGAGTACCGAGGAGTGGTGAATGCTTGCATCCAAGCTGTTTGGTTGCAAGGCATTCTTTCAGATTTTGATCTTGGTAGTACTTTGTCCACTGTCCTATTTTGTGACAGTCAAAGTGCTATTAAGATATCCATAGATCCAGTTACCAGGAAGAGAACCAAACATGTAGATATACACATGCACTATATCAGGGAATTAGTGCATGTCATGACCATGATTCTACAATACTGCCCGACTGATGAGAAGATTGCAGACATCTTCACCAAGAGATTTTCAGAAAATAAGTTCACTTACCTCTGTTCACTATTGGGGGTGAGTTCATCAGGGTGATTAGACTACTTTCAGTGTTCAGCTTGAGGGGGGGGGTTTCACACTGGGTTTTCCCTCTTTTCCTCACTTGGATTTATTTTTTAGCATTGTTTGAGTTACATTATTGTACAAGGTGACCTATGGCCTTAGTTTCCGGGGCCCTAGCATTTCATGTACTTTATGTTTCTACTTCTCCTAAGTATAGCTTAAGGGGGGGTGTTGGAGACATTTACCCACCATGCACACTTAATTTGGTCAATTTGGCCTTATTAAACCACTATATTAAGTTTTATTGACTTAATTCACATCAGAGGAGAATTGTATGACATTAGCATGAGAACACCCACACCTACCTTCAGTCAAGGAGGCCAACTAAGCCTTCTCCTTCATTTGGGGAGGCTAATTGGAGCACTCTGGGAGTGATCTGAGTGTCATTAATGGACCTAATTGCTAACTGATGGTTACAATCAGTTAAGTTGAGTGCTGAAGGCACCTCCATTCATTATATTGATTATTTTATTAATATTTAATGAACTGGAGTCAACAGGGGTGCCTCCAACCACCTCTGATGGCAAGTTTAACTTCAGTTAACCTCATTGTTAAATTTTTCATATGCTTAGCTAAGACATCAGTATTTCATTTCATTTTCATGACAAAAGCATATAAACAGGATCACTGAAAGATAGACAAGCACAACCATAAAAAAGGAACACAAAGATTTATCCTGGGAAAACCCTAAAGGGGAAAACCCAGCAAAAGCTTCCTCAATATAGATGCCCAAAAAGATAAAAGATAAAACCAGCAAGGAGATCAAAGCCTGATCCTCCTCCTTCTCCAGCTACTTCTCTTCTCCACTAATGTGCTACACAAGTGAGAGTGTGTGTATCCCAAATGAGGAGCACTACACCTCTATTTATATTCATCTGTTCACTTAAGTTAAATCATTTGACATGTAGGCTCGAGTTAAATCATGTCGGCTCGAGTTACACATGTAGGCTCAAGTAACCACACTGGGGTGCTAATGACCCACCTTTACAATTAGAGGGGACTACCTCATGACTCTTATTAGATCTTCTGATTAGGAGCATCGGGGTACAATGTAATACAAGTGGTTCACCCGGTAGGACCATCGGGGACCACAAAAAGATACATATAGAATATTCTTCGAAGTTACAATATTTCAACACTCATCGAGGTTCATTGGAGTTAATGATATGCTACCACTTGTTGGTTGGCATGCCGTGACATGTGTCTGAGATACTTTCAGTTAGACTCAGTCATTCATTTCACTCTGACTTCAGTTAGGACTCAGTTGAGTCAATATGTACTTGATCAGTTGGTTAACTGGTGTGTTTACTGTGCTTACAGTCAAATAAGCTACACCCACTCATTCAATTCGAATGACCTCCTTGGGACTTCGAATTTTCTTGGAATTCATGCATCTTGCATGATAATTGTATTGTATTATTCATTATTCATTGATTATATAGAGCTTCTACTCCCATTGCAACACCATTTTGCCAATTTTATGCATATTTGTCTGTATTCTTTGTGAGACTGTGTTTTCAGTTCCTAGACCAGTGTGACAAAATTAATAAGAGTACTTCATCTTCAAAGGTCTTAATAAAGCAGGAGAGTCTTCATTATCGGGTGATCCTTAGTTCTTTTCCATCCTTCATCCAACCGATATTGTAAGGATAAGGTTGTGGAGTGGTGACAAGACCAAGTCTCTTCACGAGATATTCAGAAATAAAGTTCTTGTGGCTACAATTATCCATAATCATATGTAATGGATTTTTCTGAACCCATATCTCTATATGGAACAAAAGTTCTCGTTCGTCCTTGTTGATGATGGTCGAGGTCATGGGAGTGGTCGATGTCAAAACCAAAAGGGTTGATGCATCTGGGTCAGATTCTACTAGGGATTTATCGGACAAGTCGAATGTCAATAATTTTTCCAAAATCTCTTCTGATATTTGCATTCCAACGTATCATGCCATGATGAATTGTGATAATCACACCATTTCCCAGCATGAGGCTATTTTCTATGTTCCCTTTTGTCTTTTTGAGAGTGTTTCTTGTGATAATATGAATTTGGAAGAGTCATATAAGAAGTCTATCTTGACTTGTTGGTGTCAGCTGGTGACTTCTTGTTGGATGTTCTACCTGTCGGCTTGGTCATGAACTGTGATTTTCCTTTTTTTTAGCTTCAATCTTGTTGGCATAGAGAAATGCATCCACAACTGTATTGATAGTCAGAAACTCCATATCTTGTTGAATGTATGGGGATAATCCACTCTATACTTCATAACAAGTAATTTATCTTCTTCTTGTATTCCAAGTCTAGCCATGAGTCAATAGAACTCATCAGTGTAACTCTACACAGACTGGTCTTTCCATTTCCTTAGTTTCTACCACTTCTTATAATGTTATTCAATGTACTTGGGTGGGTAGAACTCCTTTTGAACATATGCAACAAATTTATCCCATGTTTCTATGGGATCTCCCTCTCATTCCATATTTGTTTATAGATTCTCCCACCAGTAGTGCATGGAGGTTAACATCTTTATGGATGCAATGGTTATCTTTTCCACTTCGAAGAGTTGATTCACATAGTAGTAGGATTCAAGTTGTTGTACCCAATTATCGATAGATTCGATGTCAATATTTCTTTCAAGAGTCAATATGTAAAGCTTCATTTGCACTTTAAAGGGGTTTATTTTATCGGAGTGAGATCTCGTCAAGGATTCTCAAGATATCGAATTGAATTGCATGAGAATATCCCTAAACTGGGAAAACATTTTGGTTTGCTGGTGAGCTAGTTCTTTTTCTATGAGTTTCTCTAACTCATCAATTACATGTCTATTGTTTGTTTCTTCGGCCATATTTTTTGAAGTCGAAGGTAGTGTCTGCTTTTATTACGAGCATGTTTGAACATGCATAAGTCAAGCAACCTCGTTAGAAGTGTCTACATAACTTAAGATCTGAATATGGATCTGATACCAATGATTTAAGTGCCCAAGTGCACATCGAGGGACAACACTTTAATTGAATGAATCGATCACTGTTATCGGAGGAAGCATAACAAAACAAAAAAAGTAGGAAATACAGTACATAGACGGAAAGTAAACACATAGACAAAATGCAAGAATTCAAACCAATATATGAGATTCGATTACTGCTCTATTACTTTCTTGTATTTTACAATAGTTTACATGCTTATATAGGATGATGAGATGCTTCGGTGACTACCCGTTATGTTCAATTACAAAGAAGTTAGAACGGTTTGGAAGTTCAACCATTACAGATGACTAGAAGACAAAGAGACAATCTGTCATAGTCATGTCGAGATGATGAGTAGACTATGCATGTCAAGATACGAAACCTATCGAGGTTGTGTCGAGGTTCGTACTTTTCAAAGTTGATGTTGAACCAGTCGAGGTCGACAACATGCAAACTAGTGGGTGGATCATTCCTCCTACCTTAAGAAACAATGGTCCCCATTGTTTGCTCATTTAGGTGAGGAAACTTGTTGGTGATTTCAGTAGCAGAGTACTTCTTTCCTTGGGATGTGAGTTGTCCATATTTAGCCACTTGAAACAAGAGAATGGTTTTCATCTATCTATGGCATAGGCTTTTTCCCATGATGGTGTTGAAGATAAGAGGCTCCTGAACATCTGGATGGATGTCTTCAGGTTCTGCTTTTTACAAGTTGTAGTCTTCTTACATGGTATGAGGCTAGACATCTTGAAAAATTTGTCAACTACTACTAATATCATTTCATTCTGATGTTTCATAGTAGATATCCCATCAGGTAGTCCATATAAATATATTCCCATGGTCGACTAGGAACTAAAAAAGGCATATAAATTCCTTGTCATCGATTCAGAATTTTAGCAATGGCACAAACCATGCATGATCAAATGTACCTGTTGACATCATATTTAAGTGTAGGCTAGTGGAAATATTTTTGGAGGATAACAAGAGTCTTTTATACTCCAAAATGTCTTGCATTCTTGTTGTAGTGCACGTACCAAATGATTTGTTGTTCGTGCTCACCTGTCAGTACATAAAGTTTCCCAAGCTTGTATAGCAAGGTGTCTTTCTGGAAGTAGTTGATAGTAGACAATGTGTCGATCTGAAGCTATCAATAAATTACAAAGAATTCACAGTATACCAAGTAGAATTGCATCCAAGTAGTGGTTTTGTAACCTTGCATACTCATCACTGTGAAAAATAAAGTAATGGGTCGTCGTATGAGACAATCGACGGCGAAATCTGCTTTACCTTTTCGATACTTAATTACCAACTAAAATTGTTGTAGGTAATTAATGGACTTGCTTTGTCGAGTTGTTTGTAGTTTCAATTGGGATGGGGTGAATTGTAAGGGCTTGTGGTTAGTGACGATGACCGTTCCCATCCCAAGTATGTTGATACCACTGCTATGGGTTCTCAGGCACACGTTGGAGGGAAATAGTTTGATTGAATGAATTGAGCACTGTTATGGAAAAAGCATAAAAAAATAAGCAAAGAAAGAAATACACTACATAGACAAAAAGTAAACACATTGATAAAATGTAAGAATTTGAACCATTCTCTACTATTCAATTATTGCTCTATTACTTGCTTGTAGTTTACAATAGTGTACATGATTATATAGGATGCTAAGAGGATTGGGTGACTACCCATTACATTCAGATACAAATAATTTAGAACGGTTCATAATTTCAACCGTTACAGATGACTAGAAGATAGAGAGACAATTGGTTGTAGTTGTGTCAATATGTTGAAGTCGACGATGCATGTAGAGATGCAAAACATGTTGAGGTTGTGTCGATTTTTGGACTTGTCGAAGT
>LPNX010369665.1:0-21236 GCA_001517045.1 Pseudotsuga menziesii | reverse complement strand
CTAACCCCCCCTATCTCTATCTTTCACTCTCTAACAACACCCCCCCACCTCTTCCCCCTCACTTCGAACACCCTAAACACCTCTCCTCTCTTTCTACCTCTAACCCCATACCTCTATTTTTCTTGTGTCATTAATCCTTAACTCAAACACATTGTTAGTGTTTTTTCCATAAATTTTTTGTTCCTCGAGAATTAAAAAGAAATGTATGATGCACTACTAGACACCAACATCTACATGCTATAAAAAAAATTGTTTCATGATCATTTCATTAAGACCTTCAAAATACGTACACACAATTGGTGTAATAATTTTGGGGTTTGATCACTTAGATAAATAAAAATTATTAAATTTATTTAGTGAAAATAGTGCCACACTTGTACTATTTATTCTCTATATATCTACTAGTTTTTGTAGGTTGAATCCATCATTTAGGCACTCACAAGATGCACCCACAAAGACATATATATTATCATTTGGCCGAAAAAAGTACCTATTAGAAAAGATCAAACTTTAGAATCATAGTCATGAACATTTTTAATAAATAAAATTTAAATATTTGGAAATGTGATTTAATTTCCTACATTTCATTTTTTATGAAAGCAAGATTTGTTGGGTTAGTATCTCAAAATACCCATGTAAGTTGAAGGATGGTTGTTTTTTTCAGTTTTCTATTGCATCTAACACGTCAAAGAAGACCCTCATTAGCTTGCACTTTCCCATATGTAAGGAATCTTAGGATCACTTTTCTCATTGATACGGAGATTTAGTTGAGGAGGAGGTGCATTGGTCTTGCAATCTTTTGTAAAGTTTTTATTTTCATGATAAACCTATCAATTTCTTGTAATCTAGTTTCAGAATGTGATTCTAACTATCAACAGAGAGAGAGATTAATAGATTAATTAGGCCTTTTTAAAATATACCTATAGATTCTTACACAAGTGAACATTGGTGATTATGGCTATGGTTTAACTATGTATTTTCCAAGTGCACTTTCAATGAATTCTGATGATTCATCATTCTAGAAATGAAGTGGAAGATGGAATAGCCATACCAAGGCTAGCATTGCATTTGGTATACTAACTTTTGGGTCAAAGTTGAGGATCCAATTGTTAAATTAAATTCCTCTTAGGACCATGAAGTATGACCCATTTAGAAAGATGAGATCTTTAATTTCCTTGAATTCAAATAGAAACATGTAGTACTCTCCATCATAGAGGAAATAGGAATGCTTACCTTTAATCATGACCATTCAATTTTTTGCATCCATTGATTCAATTATTTGGGGAAGGATACATAGTGGTGAACAAGATCTCTTTTAGCATGTTCAATACCTTTGAGCCTAGGATTGAAGATAAATTTTTCACATTTGGATTTGATTCAAAGTGCTTTACAAAGTTGTATGGTGTAGCATTGGGGGTATATTTTTTATGGGACAATGGCATTCACTGAAATGACAAGGACTTTGTTGAGAGGGGAGGAACTGGTAGTGCCTTCCTCTCTTGCATCCATGGCCAGGAGAATTAACAAAGAAGGGACATTGGTGACATGGGAACTGCAAATCTAGGGTTTCTCTATTCATAACCTTATTCAAATTTAAGATGTTTTCATAAAACAAAACATGTGCAAATTTGATTTAGATTGCATGGATTAAATTTAGTCAACAAAAGACCTTTATTTTAAAAATGTATTAATTTGTAATCGATGTTTTCATCAATATTCATATGCAATTTATTTTAAAATATACATATAACAAAAATTCAAAATATAGAGATATAGTTATTGATTAAATAGTGCACCTTCATATATTGGATGATGTGAAAGCTTAAGACATATCCTTTAATGTTCGATGGATTGGTAGTGGCCCTAAATGAGCTCCTCTAAAAAGGTTTCTTTACTCTCTTTGTCCGGTCATGGTTTTGCTTCAGGAAACTATGTCATCTCAGGTTTTTTCTGGTGATTATTTCTTACGTTTGAGACCGGGGTGGCGGGTCAGTGCCATTGATTCTTTGGTCCTTTCAGGGGGCACTTTGGTGGCTTGGAATCCCCTTCTGGATGACCTCAATGCTTTCAATTCTTATGCATGTATCCTTCTCACTAGAAAATTTAAAGGCCTCAATCTTCCTCTGCATATTATTAATGTTTACGGGTCGTATGCCAACAAGAAAATTTTCTGGGATACAATCAAGGCTTCTGGTCTTCTCTCGTTACCCAATATTATTCTTGTGAGGGACTTAAACTTTACTTGGTATTTAGATGATTTCTAGGGGTTGGTCGTATCCTTGACCCCTTGGTTGATCATTTTGAGTCTATGTTTGGGGATGAACATTTACTAGATGTTGTTCCTATGGTTTTATCTCCCGCTTGGTCAAATGGAAGATGTGGTAATGATGGGATTGCCAAAACTTTGGACTGTTTCTTTATGGATGATTCTGTTTGTAATCAGTTGGGAAGGTATCGTTCTTAGATGTATTCTTCAATTTTTCCGCTCATAAAGCTATTGCATTGCAATTGGATTTCGATCAAGGTTATATTTCTTATCCCTTCAAGTTTAATCTGACTTGGCTCATTGAGGATGACTTCAACAAACTAATTGTGGAACAGTGGGGTCGTTTATCTATTGAAGTACCTCGTCACCTCAATCCAATGCATATTTTGTTATATAATTTGAATAATTTGCGCCCTTTGGTGATTTGTTGGGAGATGGAGATGAAAAAGAAAGTTGGAAGCTCCTTATGTGAGGTAGAAAATCCCATCCAGTCTCATGAGGAGGATTTAGATGATGGTTACTTTTCAGAGGTTTGCTCTTATTCACTAAAGGAGTTGTTTTCAAAGAAGTATAGGCTTCTTTTCCATAAGGAAGAAACTCTCAGGTAGAAATGTCAAGCTATATGAATGAAGGCTAGGGATGAAAATACAAAGTTTTTTCATAACTTTGTTAAAAGATAAGGCTCACAAATGCGATTTGGGAAGCTAAAGATGACGGAGATTCTATGGTCTATGATATGAAATCCATCAAATCAGTGGAAATTAAGTTCTTTTCTAATTTGTATAGGAACCCTCAGCCTTCAAATATTTGTGATCAACTGGATATTCCATTAACCATTACCCTACCTTTTTTTACAGTACTGACTATGAAGTTATTGGGGGCCCTATCACTGTAGGAAAAGTTCTGAAGACTTTGAAAGGGTTCGTTAAGGACAAGAGCCTGGGGCTTGATGGTTGGATGGTGTAATTCTATCTTCACTTCTTTGACTTGATGGGTATGTATCTGTTCCAAGGCATCAAGGAATCCAGAAGTTCGAGTGTTATTCTGGATAATTTGAATACTATCTTTCTTACCCTTATCCCGAAGTTGGACAGACCTATCTCTTTTGTTGATTATAGGTCGATTTCCTTATGTAATCTCTTGCATAATATTATTACGAAGATCATTGCTAAAAGGTTAAAACCTTCCTTGGGAAGGTTCATGTCGAATGAGTAGTTCGGTTTTCTTCCAAACTAACAAATTCTAGATGTTGTTGGGATTTTCCAGGAAGTGTTGCATTCAGTGAAGTTGAAGAAGTTATATGCTTTTATTTTAAATCTAGATTTAGAGAAGTTGTATGATCAGATTAATTGGTCCTTTATTCTATTTATTCTACTATAGGTGGGTCTCTCTTTGGAGATCACTCAGTGGATTATGTCCTGTGTATCTTCTACCAGCTATGTTGTGATGATAAATGGATCCCCTTCCACTTATTTCAAAGGTATCGTGGCATTCATCAAGGCTTCCCACTCTCTCCTTACCTCGTTCTATTGGTCATTAGAGGACTCAATAGGTTCCTCTTTCAGGTAAAGGCTTCTCATATGATCAAAGGTATCAAAGTGGCTAGTACCATTTGTCTGACTCATACTCTTTTTGTGGATGATGTGTTGATTTTTTGCAATGGTTCTATTACTGAATGGGCTCTTATTAAGTCCCTAGTTGACCTATTTTGTGGGGATTCGGGTATGTCCTTAAGCTCACGTAAGTATTGTATCACCTATTTTTGTTCTAATCAACGCCTTATTGATGATATCACACTCCTCTTTCCTTTCAAGTTGCAACATCTTGATTTGGGCATTACTTATCGTGGCTTTTTCTAAAGCCCAATAATTATAAGCGAGGGGATTGGGTTTGGCTTCTTAGGAAATTTCAAAGGGTTATGAATCAATGGAGTTTGGGGTGGCTATCTCTTAGGGGTAGATTTATTCTGGTTACTTATGTTCTCCAGTGTATTCATGTCTGCTATCCTACATTTCATTGATCAAGTTGAGGTGGAAGCATTCTCCTTGATGGTGGTTTTCTGCGCTTTGGAAAGTTATGGTGCCATGGAAGATCAAATGATTTATTTGGATCTATCTCAATCACAGGGTTCTGACTTGGGACTCCTGGAAATATCGTGGTTTCTTAGGTCCTGGAAGATGTGTACTTTGTTTCTCTACTTTGGAGTCGATAGAACATATGTTTGGTGACTACTCTTTCTTTCAGAAGGTCTGATTGTTTTTATGTTGTTGTATTAATCATCCTTGGCATTGGGATGCTATTCATTTTGTTGAAAATATCAAACTTTGGGTAAAGAACTCCTCATTATCCTTTTCCTATCCTAGTTCTTGTGTGGGAATTTTGGAGAGCTCGAAATTCATTTCTTTTCCAACATGTTCTGTGGTTGTCAAAATAATTTGTCTGAAGGCTTGCTCCAGACTTGAGAACTCGATAGATTATTTGATCAAAGCTATGCTTAGGCACATTAGCTACCCTCTCTACAATGAGAATGACTTGGTCGGATTTTTTTATAGGGCCGAGAAGGATGGTAACTGTGGGGATGGCATGGTATTGAGGTTTAATTTAAACCATTTGTTCTTGTTACGAATGGATGCAGGTCGGGGCACTAATACAAAAGATGAACTCTTGGCCTAAAGGGGATTATGACTTTTTTCCAGGAGAAAACACATTACAGGGTTGCTAGTGATGGTGGGCTCAAAGGTCATTGTAGATTGGGCTATGGAGGTTCACTCCATCCAATATGTGGATTTATTTAACTTGCTAGGTCGTGTAAAGAGGTTGTTTTCTCATTTTATTAACCTCTCCTTCCTCCATATCTATCAGGAATATAACAAGCGAGGCGATGGTCTCTCCAAGTAGGCTATCGGCCTCAGTGGAGGTATGATTGCTTGGGAAGAGCACACTGCAGGGCATCTTGCAGATTCTATACAAATGAGTCTATTTTGACCTTCATTTTGTCACTCTATGCAGTAGTTTTTTGGTGTCTATGTTATGTGACTGGAACTTAGCACAGTTTTACGATTTATGTACTTATGGTAGATGAAGTTTTAAACTTTTTAGCATCACTTTTTTATCAAATGATCTAGTATTAGTGAACCTTATGTCTAAATATTCTGAAGTATTTCAGCTATCCTATGTTTTCATGTAAATCACATTTGTTTTATAACACAACTTTCATAATATAAAGTTGTTTTTCCACTTGTAAAAAAATGATGTAAAATTAACATCAAATTGATTGCGATGAGATTAAAAAAAGTCCAACACGGCAAACCAATTTAAATTTGAAATCCATTAATATAAAAAACAAAAATACATTAATGAATCAATCACTTCATGGTTGTGCGCAATCCATTACATCATCAACCATTTAAATTTAAAAGACATTAATATAAACCAAAAATACATTAATTGATCGATCAGTTCATGGTTGTGTGCAATTCATTACATCATCAACCATTCAAAAATTGTAAAAGTTCATTAAAAGTTTGCAAAATTTAAAGGAGTTGTTTAACTAGGGGACGATTTTGTCTTTCTGACTGATTTTCAGCCGAAATTCGATGAATTTAACTTACAAAATCTGGTAATTTTTGTTGTTTGTTGAGTGATTTTAAAACCTCCAAGCACCCATGTTTTGAAAACGAATAAAAACCAACCAAAAATAAAGAAGAAATCAATCCCTAATTAAACAAACAACTCAGAATTTAAAACCATATAATAATAAATAATGAAAGAGAGATATTATATCAAATTCACTAGAAAGGGAAATCTAAAATCTAAATTACAACTATGAACTAGTCATGATGAAAGTATTTTGATAGTGAATTAATTCAAAAATTTATCCGTTTATTTAAACCTAAATTCATTACCTCGTGACCTTATGATCACGTTGATTCCCTTTCCATTGTCGGATCTAGTACTTACATTTCACGAGATAAGCTTTGTGGTTACACTAAGATATAGGAGCATATTTCAATTTGAAAGTTGTATCACATTTATTAATAACCTAAAGTGTAATGGCCAACTGCAATATGGAGTGGCTGGAATGGCTGACTAAAATCTGGAGCGGCTGAGTAAAATCGAGATGCTTAAAATGTGAGGGACCAATTCTTTGAAGTACTTAATAAGAAGGATATTTACTTTTAAAGAGATTGTTTAAATATTAATTTTTTTGAGAAATTGTTTAAATATTAAAATAGTTTTTTAAAATCTATATTATATGTGATTTTAATAATTTCAACTGAATTTTGAAAAAAATAATAAAAAAACATAAAAATAACTTAAATAACCAACATCATAAAACATTTAAATTATTCTCTCTTCAAGACCTTTGATATCTAAACTTTATTGAACACACATATATAACTAACTATTTTATAAATATACCTAAGTCATGTTGGTTAAGGATACTCATAGCTAGTAATTAATTATATTATTATGAAAGGAGGGAGCTTTGGAGATTAACTGCTTAAAATTAGCGTTGGTTAAGGATATTCTTGGCTATACCTGTGTGAGGGGCTATTGCTTTAGCCAAACAAATATTTTGACTTTAATTAGTTAATATTTTTTTTTCAACAAATTTTGTATAAGTTTTATACCATTCATATATTAAATTAATATTATAAAAATAAAAATTTTATTTTTTATTTTTAAAATTTATTTTTTCATTTTATGATTGGTCTATTTTAATAATTTGACTAATTTCTTTAAGTGGGTAGGTGAAATTGTTAAATATAAAAAAATGATAGAAAATTAAAAATATATAACATTTCCAAGTGTGGTTTAAAATAGTCATAATGACTAATCTTGATAGATGTGACAATCACATAGCTAAATCACTATATATAACTTTTATTTAGATATAATACATTTTTTTAAATATATATAAAAACTTCAACATATTAAAATATTTTTTTCTATAAAAAAATAAAAATAAAATTTAACCAAGTGTCTTGTTTAATAAAATAGTCATAATGACTAATCTTGATATATGTGACAATCACTTCACAATGGTTGAGTATAGCTATATCATTATATAGAACTTTTATTTAAATATAAAAAAGTTTTTTAAAATATATATAAAAACTTCAACATATTATAATATTTTTTCTTTGGAATTTAATTTAATAAGACTTTAGAACTAGAATTTCCAAATATTTATTTTGGTATTCAATTAAGATTTTTTTTCACATTTCATAAACTAACATATTAATAAAAGTAAAGATTGACTTTTTTTTCTGAAAAACTATTTATCATTTAATTCAACCAGAGACCACCTGGTTACTCTTATGATCATTGCAGAGGAATGTTATAATAATAAATATGACCTATTATGTTGTTTTAGGATTTTAGAAAAGCTTTTGATATAGTGTCTATAAATCATCTGTGGAATAGGCTAGAGAAGCTTAAGATTTCTTTTGAGTTGAGAGTTGTCGCGATAAGGTTATACGAAAAGTTTATTGCCAAGTTTAAGAACAATGAGGGGTGGAAAGCGGATATAAATTGTAATATCGGAATTAAAGAACGTTTCCCCCTCTCCCCTACCCTTTTTGGCTTTTACATTGATAAGCTAGAATGGTGTTTAGAAGAAATAGATTGTGTCGATACAATCTTAGATAGGATAGTTATCATCCTCCTACTTTGTGTTGATGATATTGTTCTTATGGCAAGGCGTCGTTCCGATATCGACAAGAAATTAAGAATTCTTAAATATTTTTTCTCTAGCAAAGGTATGATTGTTAACAACGACAAGACAAAACTCATGATTATAAAATCTAAGAAAGAGACCTATGCAAATTTTATGTATGATAATAGAAATATAGAGGAAGTGACTTCTTACCAGTATCTCAGAATTGATATTCATCACAACCTCAATTGGAATTATAGCATTGAGAAAATGATTAATGGAGGGTGGAAATCTTATTTTGGTCTTAAAAATAACTGTAAATCAACTAATCTAGGCATGTGGGATAAAAAGAAGTTCCTCTTTGAAACTCTTGTCATCCCTATTATCTTGTATGGTTATGAAGTATAGGGGTGCAACATTTCTAAAGAATATTGGAGGAAGATTGAGCAAATATAGAAGTCGTTTATACCTTATAAAATGAAAATTAAAGACAGTATGTCTTATCCTATTCTCCTCATAGAAGTGGGTATTCCCTCATCGAGAGCATGGCTATGACTAGGTGCCTGATGTACAAGCATAGGATAAATAACATGGGAAATGAGAGACTTCATAAAATTGCTTTAAACTCAAGTCAAAACCAACTACGCCTCAAGCATTGTTGGTGTAAAGATACCATGGCTTGGTTAAACCATTGGAGCATTGATGAAAACGACATTTTGCAGAACATTGATAATGTCAAAAATAGTATTACTTCTAAGTTTAAAGAGAAATTGTGGTGTGAGGAAAATTTAGCGATTAAGAGAAAATTAAGATAATATATGGAGGTCATTAGTCCTAATTTGGAAGGTGAGAAGTATCTCTCAGTAGTAACTAGCTCACGGAAGAAAATTAATATATCCAAGGTTAGAACGGACTCTCATGAACTCCATAGTGAAACGGGACGTTGCTCTATTCCTAAAACTCCATGGGCAGAAAGGGTTTGATGTCTGTGTGATTTTATGAGCGTTGAGCATGAAAACAACTTTCCCTTAGAGTGCCTTTGTCACAACCCCAAAATTTCCGAAAATTTAATTTTTTTTTAAAATAGCATATATCCTCATTAAATGCAGTCATTAACTGTTGGTTATTTTCATGTTATTAGAATTGTAACTGAATGATCTTTTGATTATACTTATCTTTAAAGAATAGTTTCTTTTTAGTTACTGATTGTTTTCTGTTTGCAACCACAAGGTGGAAATGTCTTGAATGACTGGGCTTACTTAGCTTCCGAGCTAACGTAGTAGTTTTCCTTTTCTTACAGATGTACAGGTAGGATGTACGGGTCGCTGCTAACAATTTCTACAGTTTTCAAATAACAATTCGCTGTACATAAATTATTCAGTAGATATATATACATGCTAAACAGATTTACCAGGCTTCTAAAGGTAAAGCTTTAATTAAGTTTTCTTTTAAGCTCTTACTGCTAGATAATTAAATTTTACAAGTAACTATAGCAGCTAAATCTTTGTCAAGAAGCAGAATTTAACCTTTCTACTATACATGAAACCATTGAAAAATTCGCACTGAAAACAAATGTAACCAAAACAACAGATATTTCTTGACTAGCAGCAAGCATGGTAAAAAATGACAACATTACAGATCTAAGTTTATTTGTCCATAGTTACCGCAACATGTTATGTTTAAATTTGCAATATGTTTAGATTTGCATTTGCAATTTTAAACGATAAGCTAGTTTAGGTATTAACTTATACTTTTCTTACTTCAAGCATTTACCAAGTTTATTACATGACACAAGTTTTCTTTTAATACTTTAAGGGTCTGCATTGTTATGGAATATTATTTCTATTTCCATGATCGATATTTGGATAAGAACAATAACACTTTTAGCATCAGTCCTATATTTAAAACACCACTTATGAAGTTCATGGCTATACTATCAAACAAATAGGGCTAACTTATCCAAGCTTCTTATTATATAAAGACTCCTATAAAACCTTTTATCACCCTTGGCTTGAACTTGATAAAAGTCCAATTGTCACACAAAAATGGTTCTAAGAATTATTAATAAGATTGTCATTCTATAGATAAAGAAAGTTCATAAGGTTAAGGGCAAAAACCATCCTTATAATCAAAAGATCACCACATATGAACTATTATAATTAAAAGAAATAATTTATATTATCATCCTCTTTATTTCATTTGTGAACTAGGCAATGGATACTTTATAAAATAGGTTATAGCTAAACTACACTATAGTAATTAGCATTGCTTCTTTACTCTTGTAACTCATTATAAATAAACACATTTCTCCAAAACTAAAGGTATGAGACCAACGATGAACCCATGCTATAGTATAATGTATTAAACACATTGTGCTAATGTTTACGTATTTTATTTTATAATGCGGGTGAAAACTATGGTATAGCAACCTTATGATAACCCCGTGATATGGTTTGAGTTGTGAAACAAAATCATTGGAGAATCTCGTCGTGGAACTATAGAGTTCCTATCATTGCGTGCAAATAATTTATGGGGTTACGTGGGCTCACCTCTACCATGCACGGGTGTTATAAAAGCATTTGAATTAACCCTAATCATCACTCCTCCGCTGCCTTAGGGCCTCCGGCCGCTCTGCAAAACCTTCTGGTCCATTCCACTGCTTGCACTGCCTGTTAGCTCCTCCCATACTGGTTCAATTCTCTCGTGGACTTACCCACTGCGTCGAGGGAAGGTTACTGTGTTGAAAAGCTTACTGTTAGTATTGAATGGTGTTTGTTTTACTTAGGATTTCTCCCTTGGTAGTTATTGCTCGAACTCGTTATCTTAT
Source organism: Pseudotsuga menziesii (assembly GCA_001517045.1). Lineage (NCBI taxonomy): Eukaryota > Viridiplantae > Streptophyta > Pinopsida > Pinales > Pinaceae > Pseudotsuga > Pseudotsuga menziesii. Next base: position 10,481 of record LPNX010369665.1, on the reverse strand, counting down.
AAGCCATTGCTTGTGCTTAGTATTGCGCATCCTCCTCCATCGTGACAGAGTCCTTCTTCTCCTGCGAGCTCCTTCTTCTTTGCGGCAATAAGAGTTTTTACTTTTATTCTTGCTAGTGGTTATTTGGTTGTTCTTCAGTGGCCATTTCTCCATCACACTCTAAGGTAATTACAGGTTTTTCCTTTGCTTCCTATTTAATATATTAGCTTAACAATCACATTTTTTTTTTTGATAAGGTTTTAATATTAAACTAATCCTTTGTTGCAGGGTCGAACTCCTCTTCATGGCGTGAAGGTGCAAGATTTTGACTGATGGCTTTCCCCGGTAAGCCTGGTCTCATCCATGGCGTTTCCCCCTTGCTGGTTTTTAGGGCAGTTAAGAGTTTGGCTTTGAGGGGTGTAATCCTCGTGGTCACCCTGGTTCAGTTTAATGAACCTGCTCGCTGTTTAAAGAGTTTTACTCTTTGTTTAGCAGGGGTGCTTAGCTGCGAACAAAATTGTAGGTTTTGGGTTCTCATTTAAACATTGTATGAGCATGCATATGTATGATGATAATGTACAGGCTGTAAGTTATATTTTGTAAAAGGAAGTTGGTAGCCGTGAGGTGCCAAAGAGATAAAACTCCATCCTCAGTACATATTTTTAAATTTTTGTCAGGGTTTACCCTGAACCTGGAGCTATGTGTTGTCCATGCTACTGTTCTTAAATTAATATTATATTCCTGCTCAGTTTTGCATCGATTACTGTTTGAATTGGGTTTTATAAGCTTATTTGTCTTCGTTACATTTGGTTCCTGTGAATTTGATAAAATACATTATTTATATTCTGTTATTTATATTCAAGGTAATTTCCAGTAACGTTTTCACTGCATTTTAATAATATACTGGGTTAATTATTTTATAAATCGTTATAAGAGTTATACTTGGTAAACTATATAATTTTAAAGTTTAAATGACATTCAAAAGTCATTTACTGAACAACTATGGTTACAGGTTTTTTTATACTGAATTTTCTGCTAATGAGAAAAGATAACATATTAATGTGATTTTAAATAATATAAATCTATATACAGTAATTAATAAGATATTAATATTACTGATTATAATAACTGTGTTATTCTTCCTATAATACTTAATACTTTTGTTATTAGTTCTGCTTAGGATTTTTTTTATAATTACACAAAGTAACAGTAATTTATTTCAGTTATAAATAATTTATGGTTAAAGTATTCTCCAAACTTACTGTTAATTAAATTTACTGTCAAGGGTTCTATACTGGTTTAATACAGTGACTTCTTAATTATTAGAAAAATTGTAATTTATTTCACATAGTTAATATTTTCTACTTTATGTAGAGTCTTTATATTCTCATCACATTTTAATAATGTTCTCAAGTATTGTTTATTTACCTTGTAGTACATAAGTGTAAATAATTTAAGTTTGTGGTTGTTGTAGTAAGAATATTCTTTAAGTATTATATTAGTAATACTACTATATTATATGTAGTATAAGTTTATTGTTTTTAATAAAAATATTAATTCTTTTGTGAGTACCAAAGTTTCCAAGGTTAACAATTAGTTTACTCTATAACATGCTGTTATTTATTTAGTTCATCTGCTTAGAGTTCATCTGCTTAGTTAAGTTGCCTGTACGTGTATATATATATATATATATATATATATATATATATATATATATATATATAAACTCATTTAATACTACTTAAGTTTTATCTCATATACTTTATATATAAATACATATGTATATAAGATCATTTACCTCCCATCTAATAAAATAGGTTAACAGCTCTGTAAACTATTTGAGCTCAGTCGAAATAAAAGAAGATTTTGTAATTAAATAACTACATCCTTAACCAAACATACAAACTAACACAACTAGGTTTTTTTTTTTAAACTGTAGAATATAAAGAATATTTAATTATTCCTACTATCAGTATTGTCTTTAAAGCCTAAGAAGTTAGATTCTTTCAAACTGGAAGAAAAACAATTATAAGGTTTGAAATAGCAGGTATACTTGTTCTAACCTTTTCTTTAATACTACTAGCATAAATTTCTATTTGTTCTTTGCAATGAATAGATTTACTGAGAGTGAAATACAGTAAGAGAGAATAGTTTTCTTTCTATATGCATAAACAATTGTCAATAAAACAAATAATATCTTCTGATAGTAAATAAAGAAAACATTCTGCTATTTTACCATCTCATCATACTATCTTTTATAATTTTTGCCCCTGCCCTAGAGTACTATCTGGTAAAACCTAGATGTGGAAAAACACAGTGGGTCATTATTTTTCATCCACAGACCCTAATACTGATAAATAAAAAGAACACTCTCATCACTTAAACCATTTAAATAACCACTAACATCACTTCCAACCATTCACAGTTACTAAAACAAAATAGCTAGATGATAGAACCTGCTTAATATTTGGACAACAACAGCAATGGGAGGCCGTTCCTCCCTACCAACTCCTGGAGAGTGCTCAAACAGCAACTCCTCAGGACCCCCGAGCTTGCTCTGGTCTCCCTGGCTGAAACTAGGTGCAGCAAGTCAAATACCAGTCTTCAAAACTCCGTATCGAATCTGAACTTATCAGTAAGCTCTTCCAGCTAACCTAATAAACCAAGTTACTGCAGCAATCCTCTCAGAACAACTTCCTTACTGTTTTCCCTCTTTCCCCAATGAATTTCCTGAATATCATTCACCTGAATGAATTATCTCTGGAAAATATCTGAGCAGCCTCAGCTCTCTTCATTGAGTACTTTTAAAAGATTGCCCAGGTCTTTTTGGGTTAACTGTCATTTAATGAGCCACCTACTCTGATCCCACTTTCTTGGGGGATCATGACTCCAAATATACGGAAGTTGCCACCTGCAACTTAGGAAGTGTTTGAGGACGCTGCCACTTGTTTTTTGCCTTGTCTCCACAATTTATTTATTAATAAATAAATATTCAGAATTTACATTCCATTTCTGATGACTCTGCTGAGTCATCAGTTCCTACTTAGCATAAATTTTAACACATAATGTCTCAGGAATATAATAAGACTATTTACATTATTTTACAAAATTGGGGTATGTGACAGCCTTGCTTACACCCACATAAGATCCAAGTTTCATAGTATTTTCTATAATACAAACCTTTATAGCTTCCTAACTTGTCAAAACTATAGTGAGCTTGGAAAGCTTCTTGGCACTCTTTTTGAGCACATGAACAAGATTTTAAAGTAAACAAAGTAATATCGTTCTTAATTTCCAATAGACCAAAGTTGGTCTACCATCATCATCATCATCATCATCAATAGATTTAGAAAAAATTAATAATTTAGTTAATCTTTTGATTGCTAATATAAAATTTAGATTATAAAAATTTGTTAATAAACAAATACAAATTTTATAAAATCTCTATAAATTATTACACAATTAATATCTTCAACATTAAGTATTTAACACAATTTTTATATTTCTAATTGATAATGACATTGTTTTTTTTTTTTTAAATGTGGTTCGCCATTTGTTAGAGGGCTACTCCATTTGATAATGACATTGTTTATGACTTCTTATTTGTTGTCTAATTATTTTCATGTCAAACTTTAACTTTAACTTTGAACTATTTATAGCTTTTAAATTAAAATATTTCTAAATTATGAAATTAAATTTGGGTTATAAATAACTATTAAATTAAAACATTTCTAGATTATTAAATTAAATCTAGGTATGTAAAATTATGAACATTTCTAAATTATTAAATTAAATTATTTCTTAAAGTAGGTATAAACAACTTTGCTACTAATACCACTTGTTATATTATTGTAAAAAAAACAGAGCTTTAAAAATTAACCACTTAAATTACCTTGATTAAAGATGTACTTATCTACTACTTAATAATGGAGTTCTCTAAGGAGAGGAGGATTTGACTTTCAGGCTGATTTTATGCCTGAATCCGTAAATTTAATCCACAAATCTGTAATTTATTTGTTGAGCGATTTTAAGCTTTAAGATCTAACACTGTTTTTTGGCGTTTTGAACCAAAAACAAAGATAAAAAAAAACCTATTTAAAACTATTTAAACAACTCACTTAATAATTATATTATACTGACACGTGGGAGCTCTGGAGATTTGCTAACATGAGAGAGCTTTGTAGATTTGATTCCCCTAAGTTGACTTTGGCAGAAAATCTTCTCGAAATATTTTCAATTTCGAGGAAGTGAAGAATATATAAATATGTATCGCATCATACCAACATTAATGCATCGAATCGCCCGTCGTAGCGTCAACCTAATTTAGTTCGCTGACTTGTAATTTATTGGTTCAAAGTGTATGTGTAGGCTCTAAGCCAAACGACTTCACTCCACCCAAAATAAAATATCTAATAACTAACAAAGTCACACTTAGAACAGGGCATGGGATCATAGGCAGGGACATCAAAATGTGCCTCACATAAGTGGAACGTGCGATCGATCTAAACAATAAATTGATATCAACCTTACTTTGCTACTTCAAGAATGTTTAAATGGTATTGCTGATTTGAAGCCGAGGACAGTAGAATAGGAAATGTAATATTTGAATTTAGAATATGCTGAAGCAAAATATTTAGAAATAATATTAGTTATGTTTGTTTATATATATAAAAAAAAATATTTCTCAGTCTTTAGTATCTTTCAAAATTTCTGCAACAAGAAAGACTTGTTTTCAATGTATATAAAATTTTGAAATGCAAATTTTTATCAATTTTAATTTATATAAAATTTTGATATACAGATTTTAATAATTTTTAATTTATATAAAATTTTAATATATAAATTTATATATATAAATATGTAAATTTCTATAAATTTTTAGATAAAAACTTAAAATCCATGGCCCTCTTCTATTAAGTTTCTTGACATGGACTACTCCAGCTTCTACTAAGTTTCTTGACATGGACTACTCCAGCTTAAGGCATGGGACTAAATAATAAATAAGGAAAGTTTACCATCGCTAGCCGAGAAGAGCAGTTCCCCATTCATGGCCCACAAGAGAAGGCCCCCTAATATCCTTTCTATAAATTTTATATTAAAGATTATTTTAAAATAATCTATTTTGAATTTTCCTTTAGTGACTTAGAATATGACAGAAAAGGGTTGCATAAAACTTGTAAACCATTTTTTAAATGGTTTTTTTAAATATATTTTGATTTTTTTTTAAAATAATAATATAATTTTCATCAACATTTAAACTTTAAAAAGGTTTGCATCTCAAGAGATTTAATCCATCTAGATACTTGTTAGATCTCTTTTAAGATGGATCTATGCTAATAAATATTAAAAAGTCAATAGCTCCAAAAAAAAAATATGACACAACTTTTTTGTTAAAAATACATTTTTGAATATAAGGTAAGCCTCAATTTTTTTTTAGTTTTAAAAATATATTTTTGAATATAAGGTGAGCCTCAATTATTTTTTAGTTTAATTTATGCAATTATTTGAAAAATGGTTTGCCATTATTATTTTATTATTTTATTTTATTGGTTACCAGAAGTTATACTTGAGTTAATGAAAATTGTTGAATATATATATTTTTGGATTAATTAAATGACGTTTTTCATTAGGAAGATTGTGAGAGTCTGTTAATTTTGATTTCTTATTTTAGAAATGTTAATTTTTTCTTATGTATGCTACTTAAGACACATACATAGAACAAACTCGGATGAACTCCATAACCAAACACGGGTTGGTTTATTCCTAAAAAGCAAAGGGTTTGCTATTGTGTGAGTTTATGAACCTTGAGCATTAAAATCGCATTCTCTCAGAGTGCCTTGCTTATATCACATTAGATATGAGTTTCATAGTATAGTATTTGTTACAATACAAACCTTTATAACCTTCTAACTTGCCAAAACTATACTGAACTTGGAAAGCTTTCGCAAACTTTTTGAACACAAAAACAAGATTTTAATATAAATAAGTATTATCCCTTTTAAAATTCTATAAGCAAAATAGCTTTTTGAAATATTTTTGAAACAAAAAAACTTTTGTATATAAAGATACATAGTTACTCCTTAAAGTTGGAATTTAGTCATTAACGACTTATGTATGGTGATTAATGGATGTTCATAATCAATTATCTTGATGAATCATTGAGAACACGTTGGAGCATGAAATAAAGGCCACATTTCTTAGGAAGGAACAAGTAGCAGATTTTGAGATTTTAAATGAGTCGCTCGAGAAGAAACACACCACATGGTAAGCAAATTGACGCGAAATTCACAGATATGAACAGCCATGGTAAATCTTCACCAGCATATTTTAGATATATAAGTTATTATTATACCATCAATTAAATTTATAGAATACACGCCCTTTTGACGACGATAATTTCAATGTGATTTGTCATGGCCGCTGGTATTCGAAACTTCGAGTCAGATGCCTGCGGCCGATGTGCACTGAATATCATAGAACACATATTATAATATAAAATGTCAAAATTCAGAAGGTTCGTGATTTATTTTATTGCCACTTCATGTGCGAATCTTGTATACAGAACCTACAAATTCATTTATTTAAAGAATTCAAAGCAAGAATCCGTATTGAACAAATCACCGATTAAAATTTAAACATAGACGCGCTTTGATTTCCGAATCAATTTATTATGTGAACCCATACTCGTATAGTTTGTGACGGCCTGCAATAAATAATGAAGCATAATCGTTGTAAATCGGAATCTTCCTGTGTCTTAGCATCACAATTTCCGAGCTATATGTTTACTTGACATACAATGTCCTAAACTTCTATGGCAGCGTGCCAAAGCTCATTTCTGTCGCAACAAATTCCGGTTCCCGGCTTCGTCAGCATTGTCGTTAGTAAAACAAGTTGCTTATTGTTTTAAGTTTTGGAATTTTTTTTAGTAACTATTGTCGCAATCTGGTGACGAAATAAAGCAGAAATCTTTATTGAATTTGTGGTTTTTCAAAACCGGCATTCAGATTATGTAATTCCAACGAGTTATATCTGCAATTCCTACGGAAAAAATGGCAGAAAATTACACCAAACAAATTAGCAATTTCTCTTTTTATTACGTCAGGCTTAAATAAAGGGAAGGTCTAACCTAACTGGCATCATGAGGTATTAATATCATTGCGTGCAGTTCAGAACAATTAAGGACTCAGATCTTGATCTTGATCTTGAAGTTATGGCAGCATCAATGTTACTTCTTTGTTTGATCGTTCTAAATACAATGTTACCTTTTACAGTGGCCCAGAATACACAGGTAAATTTCTATAACAAGACATGTCCTAAAGCAGAGCATTTTGTCAGAAGCGTAGTGCAGAAATGGTTTCTGAAGGACAAGTCCATCCCCGCGGGATTGTTACGTATGCATTTTCATGACTGTGTCATTCGGGTAACAGCACTTTCGCACCTTAGATTCAATTTGTCAAAATGAAATTGTATCAACTTTTTAAATGTAATGCAATCAATCAATCACCATGTACAGGGCTGCGATGCATCTGTTCTGATCGATAGCACCGAAGATAATATTGCAGAGAAGGATGCTGTACCCAACTTGACGCTAAGAGGATTCGATCTGATAGACGATATAAAATCTTTGTTGGAAAACAAATGCAAAGGAATCGTCTCCTGCGCGGATATTCTTGCTTTGGCTACTCGAGATGCAGTTGTACTCGTAAGCAATCAAGCTCACTCATCTTCCATTGTTCTGTTTTCATGGATTTTAGTTGCAAAACAATACTTAAAAACTGGAGATTGTAATTAATGTCAGTCAGGGGGGCCTGACTACCCTCTACCAACTGGGAGAAGGGATGGCGTAGTTTCGAAAATAGAGGAAGTGATTATTCCAGGTCCAACATTCACCATTGACGCTGCGCTAAGTGCGTTCGAGTTAATTGGCTTAAACCTAACAGATTTAGCCACATTGCTTGGTAAGTGACCTCTTTACATGGTTTGATATTCTATATTGCTGAAGTTTCATGCATTTGCTGAAGCTACATCAACTTTTGTTAGCGGCCAGTCCATTCATAGTTGGTTTCATTGTTTGTTTGTGAGAGCAGGAGCGCACACTATAGGCTTCGTTCACTGTGGATTCTTTAGCGACCGGGTTTACGATTTCCAGAATACTGGTATACCAGATCCATCAATGGATCCGACTCTTGTGACATCCCTGAAGAAAGTGTGCCCCCCTCCAGATCAAATCACAGATATTCGTAACGATTCAAAGGTTTTTCTCGACGGCACCCAGGGTAGCTCCTTCTCTTTCGACAGCGGTTTTTACCATGAAGTCCTTCACAACAGAGCGATCCTCCAGATTGATCAAGAGCTCCTGTATACGGATGTTACATCGGATCTCGCCGCAACATACGCTGGAGATGTAAACCAATTTCGAGTTGCATTTAGTAATTCCATCATAAAGATGGGGAATATCAATGTATTGACAGGCAATCAAGGAGAGATCCGAGCAAACTGTAGTAAAATCAACAGCTAATTAGCAAATAGGAGTCGTCAGTGGTCGTGTCATTTTTAAAGACAAATATCTCTAGCTAATGGGAAAATAGAAAATAAATTTTATACCGAGAGTTATGGAGCATAGATCTCTAAATTCTGCGGCTTGAAGTTATATCTAACAATGGCTATCTGGAGGAAGTACAAGTACTGTAACCATGTAGATTGTTGATTATCGTTGGAAGCATAATCAGTTCTAAAAATCTTACATGTATACTACATTCTTGGAATTCTTTATTTATAATACAGTGGAAGCAACTGCCATTGGGGAATACCAAGATGCTCTAACAGAGTTCAGTTCTGCTTACAGTTATCTCTAATTTATTATCTTTGCTAGTATTCAATTGGGTTTTAAAAGAAAAATTCAAAGCAATCCTCTAGAAGAAATTGGAGCCCAGTTTGCTGTATTCTCGCCCATCCAGTCTTATGATTTTACTTGGGACTGAAGCAATTTATAACTGCCTGACAGAACTAGTCCCAGTTAGATGTATGGTGTTAAAGGCATTGCAAACAATGTTTTGGGTTTTTATAATCTGCAATATAATTGTGATTATTATCAATCTCTCGGCCACTGCCTTCAAGTCTTGCTAGTGTAGCAGAGGATGCAAAGAAGCATATTAAACATCTTAAAAAGGAGAAACACCAAATGTCTCATCCGTCTAGTAACAGCCATGTTGGATTCTAACAATAGATTAGAATTGTTTCTCGGTTTACTCCATCATAGTCATTTTTAGTGCAGGGAAAGATTCAAGCCCAGCTTGAACCTCGCTCTGCTATCAAATCACAATGATCCCTATGCACTTTGAGTGCACAGCAGGCTTGAAGCCAATTCAATTCACATGCATCGCTTAAAAGCCAATTAAGCTCTTACCGCGTTAAAGGAAACGATATAAACACACTTACTAGCACATACACACAAAAGATCTTATACATACAATATATTTATATAAAATAATACCCATAACCCATAACCCTTTTCTTATTAAGGAGGTACAGGGAGGGAAAAGTTGAGCGAATATCTCAAGAGGGAGAAGTTGTAAGAATATCTCAAACCTAGTAATGATTTTCATTCAACATATTATCATTAAAAAGTTTTCTATTACTGGTTCTCATGTGTAGTTGTTATTTTTTTATTTTCTTCTAGTTAAAATGGTTGTGTGCTACATCTTGTTATTAATACATTAATTACAAATTATTTTTGATATTTTTTTTCATAATCGTTTATTTTGAATTTCGAAGGACACCCATAAAATCATATGGAAAATACAGGTGTCTCATCCTCCTATAATCTAAGAAAAACAGACTTGCCACTAGGCCCCAACTTCTAAAATATAAACACATATTGACGTAATAAAAATCAATAAAAATTGTAAAACAATGGTTTTTTCTTAAAAGAACATATATAAAAAATTTGCAGACAAAGCTATATGACAATGTGTAGTTTCAAAAGAAATAAATATATGGTTCATATTTAAAAGCTTGGTTGAAAACCACCTTAAGATAGGGAGATGACAAAATCTATTTGTTTTTGTTTATGCAACCCAAACCAACATGTTTGTCATTCTAAAGCTAAAACTAAAGAAGAAAACTCATCCAACACCTAGATGAATATAGGCAAACCCCCCAAACTTTTTTGAATTCCCAGGATGGCATGCAAATTCCTTTCATACATTTTACTCAATATCCATTTTCATATTCTTATTTAGAAACCTTCAATAGGATTGTAAGAAACTAGTTTCCAATCTTTGAAGATGGTCAAGGCTTTACAAACCTTCCAAACTCTTGTATGGGTGTGTGCAAGAAGTTGAGGGACCTTTTAGATGCAATGGTAGAATGAAGTCAATCACGATTGATCCATAAAATAGAATTCATCCCAAGCAATCCCGACCCTGCCAAGCCTAATCCCAAGGCTGCCAACATGCATGCCAATTAGGATAGTAGACAAAAACGCGCGCGCGTTTTGCTTC